>JAQIUQ010001897.1:90000-490357 GCA_030378365.1 Hybognathus amarus | reverse complement strand
TATATATATGAAAAGAATTCAGATGCAAAAGCCTTAAGTGCCATTTGAATTTTCTTTCAAAATGACCATTTTTATCAAGCTTGTATATTTAAGTTCAGTAATTTCACTAAATGGCAATGAAGATTACCTATTAATTGTCATTTAAGTGAAATTACCTGAACTTAAATATACAAGCTTGATAAAAATGGTCATTTTAGAAGAAAATTTCAAATGGCATTTAGAGGCTTTTGCATTTGAACTCTGTCATATAAGTAAATAGATGAATAAGTATGTATATGTGTATATATGTATGTATGTGTGTGTGTGTGTGTGTGTGTGTGTATACACTCACCGCCACTTTATTAGGTACACCTGTCCAACTGCTCGTTAACACTTAATTTCTAAGCAGCCAATCACATGGCGGCAACTCGAGTGCATTTAGGCATGTAGACATGGTCAAGACAATCTCCTATGCAGTTCAAACCGACATCAGTATGGGGAAGAAAGGTGATTTGAGTGACTTGAACGTGGCATGATTGTTGGTGCCAGAAGGGCTGGTCTGAGTATTTCAGAAACTGCTAATCTACTGGGATTTTCACAAACAACCATCTCTAGGGTTTACAGAGAATGGTCCGAAAAGAAAAAACATCCAGTGAGCGGCAGTTCTGTGGGCGGAAATGCCTTGTTGATGCCAGAGGTCAGAGGAGAATGGCCAGACTGGTTCGAGCTGATAGAAGGGCAACAGTGACTCAAATAGACCACCCGTTACAACCAAGGTGGGCAGAAGAGCATCTCTGAACGCACAGTACGTCGAACTTTGAGGCAGATGGGCTACAGCAGAAGACCACACCGGGTGCCACTCCTTTCAGCTAAGAGCAGGAAACTGAGGCTACAATTGCACAAGCTCATCGAAATTGGACAATAGAAGATTGGAAAAACGTTGCCTGATCTGATGAGTCTCGATTTCTGCTGCGACATTCGGATGGTTGGGTCAGAATTTGGCGTCTACAGACATGAAAGCATGGATCCATCCTGCCTTGTATCAACGGTTCAGGCTGGTGGTGGTGGTGTCATGGTGTGGGGAATATTTTCTTGGCACTCTTTGGGCCCCTTGGTACCAATTGAGCATCGTCTGTACGCCACAGCCTACCTGAGTATTGTTGCTGACCATGTCCATCCCTTTATGACCACAATGTACCCAACTTCTGATGGCTACTTTCAGCAGGATAATGCGCCATGTCATAAAGCTGGAATCATCTCAGACTGGTTTTCTTGAACATGACAATGAGTTCGCTGTACTCAAATGGCCTCCACAGTCACCAGATCTCAATCCAATAGAGCATCTTTGGGATGCTGGTGGAATCGGGAGATTCGCATTCATGGATGTGCAGCCGTACAAATCTGCCGTCAACTGTGTGATGCCATCATGTCAATATGGACCAAACTCCGGCGGAATGCTTCCAGCACCTTGTTGCACCCATGCCACGAAGATCCAGGAAGTTCCTGAAGGCAAAAGGGGTTCGAACCCGTTACTGAGCATGGGACACCCTAATAAAGGTACCTAATATATATATATATATTTATAAAACGGGTAGTTCGAATTCCTTGAATCTGATTGGTCAAGAGCTGTGCTTTATTCACGATCAAACACGGCTACGACCGCTTCACCCAACGGTTCTCATTCATTCGCTGCGCAACACTGGCGGTTCTATGTTGTTTTCTATTTGAGCTTTCATGCATTTTACACACTGGAACGTTGTTGCTGTTCACACTCTGGGGACTATTTTCTTATTTCACTGATACAGCACAGCCTCGCTGACCTTATTGCTACATACATATATATATATATATATATATATATATATATATACGTACACACACGTATGTATATATATGTATATATATGTATATATATATATATATATATATGTGTATATATATATATATATATATATATATATATATATATATATGTATGTATGTGTATGTGTGTGTATATGTGTGTGTGTGTGTGTGCGTGTATACATATATATTACACACACACACACACTTAAATTTTTTTTTAAATTGTATTTAATTTATTTTGTTGCACCTTTTATTTATTACATTTTTACATCATTGCTGAAGTGAAACGCACAGGGTTGAAACTCTGGGGAGTCTATAAAGGAATAAAAATTAGATAGTAGGCTGAGTGTACTGTCTGTTCAATGGATTGTAAAACAGTCACCTAGGTTGTAACTGCATGTTTTTCTTTAGTAGACCGTTTTTCCACACATCACTCACTCATCCAATCAAAACATTTTTTTGTTGTGAATTTATATGCATGCATGGCAGGTGTGGCAGAGCTCTATTGTTGTATTGCAGGCATTGATGATAGTTTTGTCAGCCATTTCCTGTTTCATAAAGCCTGAGCTATGTTAGCGCCACCCTGATGCTCATCCTCTGAGCTGAGAGCTTAGTGTCAGAGACATTTTCAATTATTTTACCAGCCGCTCTGTCTCACCACAAATCCTCTTAGCTGTAAGCACACTGAGTGCTGGACAGAGGAGAAGAGAAGAGAACATGCTACTGCTGCGATGCTCCACCCGTCCATTACTGATGTGATGCATACATGCGCAAACACACTTTGATAGCCACACCTTTGAGTTGGCTATATCTAGCACCTTAAGAAGCCTGGATACGAATTCAGAAAGGCACAGAAAATGAAAAATGCATTCTCTGGAGCACCTAAAGGGAAGGGGCATGGTTTAACTTGCTGCTTGGGCGGTTACGTTACAGTAAAATTAGATTTCACTTCTCATTTTAAGATAGTAAGTAAGAGAGTGATGGCAGGGCAATGACGGAGGCTTTGTTGCTGTAACAGATACTGACCGTCATTGATGAATATCTTATCTTGTTAAAATGTGTGGTCAGATCGCCACTCCCAAACGTAAAAGCCAAAACAAATGGGAGAATGCGGATTCAAATACATACAATATAAACCCAAATGGACGATATTTGTATCTTTTTTCCCCATCACCATGTCTCTTACGGTGCTCCGTAGAATGCCTAATTTCCTTTACGAACATAGTTAGGTTAAAATGAACAAATAATTTGTATACTGACCTATAAATTCCACATAACAGAGTTTTTATAATAATAACTTTATAATGACCGAAATGCTTCTATTAGTTTTTTGAAACGAGCATTTAAAGAGTGTTTGAGCAACTAAAAACAGCATAAGACCAATATCGATATTGTCAGTCAACCCAGCCTTAACTGTCTGAAACTATTTTTAATAACTTTGAGTTTATCGGTCCTTTGGTGGTACATGAGTTTTTACAAAAGTACTAATGTTCCATGTGGTATTTCAATTAATATGAGATCATTAAAATGGCAAAATAATATCAATTAAAGTAATTTTGAGTGGAGTTTAACATGTACACTTCAAGCTGTTGGCACATTGTATCCAACAGTTAGACCATATGCAATAATCTAAATGTATGTAAAGCGTATTTTTGGTTATTAATGTTGCACCACAGGATTGAAATGCCACATAAGTGTAATTAGTAGTAGAAGGTAAACTTTCCTTTCAACTGCAAGCTTGCCTTATTTACTTCCTGTTGGTTTCCTGATTAGTAATATTTTCAAGAATCCCCAAGAGGCTGCTTATTTAGACATGGATTTTATGAATCGCTCCATAGGACTTGACAAAATGAATCCATATTTAGTGTAATATGTAAATTCATATTAGTCATTTTTGAGCTTTGTGTTTCTGTAGTATACATAATTTTTTATTTGTATAGGCTATGTTTCTGTCTTTCACAGTTCTTGATGAGGACAGTCAGACTTACTTGAAATTGATTTAAAATAAATACATAAAACTATTTGTATAGATAATTTTGTCTATGGAGCAAATATGGTCTTTGCTGTCAGGCAATTTAAAAAAAATTTCCATTTTTTTTCAACTGAATTGTCTGGAACAGATTCCAATTCCACTTTACTATTCCATTGACCGTTTCAATGATTCAGTCAGTATTTACATGGTTTTAAATCAAGTTTTTATGACTTGTTAAAGTATTTTCCCCATGCTATCATTCATTCACAAATTGGAATACACCGTTGCATATTGTGTGTCATTACAGTGTTGAGCTACACTACCTTTAAAAGGTTTGGGTCGAGTAACAATATACAAAAAATGATTCTTATTATTAACTTAAACTGTTTTTTAGGGTTCTTTTAGGGATGCACGATATATTGGCCCCATACCGATATCAGCCGATATATGTTCATTTATAATGTTATCAGTATCGGCCTGGTATGAAAATGTGGCTGATATATTAAAGCCGATAAATATATTCTTCCCTTCAGATGAGACACTTGTTGAGCACTGTTTATGTTTTCGAGTTTCTTGAAATATGATTGAAATCTCTTAAAAAATGAAAATACGGTTCTTTGCAACATGTGCAGAGCAAATCTGTAATATCGGCTACATAACACTATAATGAGAACATCATTATAATCATGCAGCTTGGGACATGGGTTTAATTGTGAGACTTTTGTTTTATAATCAGGCTCTCAAAATTATACAGAAATTTGGAATTTCGATTTATTGGCCAATATATCGGTTATCGGCTTTCAGAATATAAAGAGTTATCGGTATCGGCCAAAATATTCATATCGGTGCATCCCTAGTTCTTTTAATAGAAAGCTCAAAATAATCTTTTAACATTATGCATGCACTTACTGTCACTTCTAATCAAATTAATGCACCCTTGCTGAATAAAAGCTATTAAATAGAAATTCCAACCCCATACTTCTAAACAGTGTACTTTACCTCTGATTTGAATGTAATGAATCATTGACCCACAGGTCTTGATAATTTTTTTTATGTAACTGGTTATCAGTTATCGACTTCCAAATCCTAAATCAAAAGTCAGATGCTATTTTTAAATTAACCACATTTATAGAAAATAAATAAACAAATCTATACCCTATTATTTCAAAATGTCCATCTTTTGGTACACCCGCTGTTAGTTTCTTGCTTTCTTTGTGTCTGAGTTTGAGTGCATCTCTTTTATGTGTCTGTCTGCCACTGGCTCCCTCTCTTTCTGCAAATGTCTCTATCTCCTCCAGTGTGTCATGTCTGAGCGTGTCTGCTTCTTCAGGACCGGCTGCATTAGAGGAAGTTAAATATAGCGAGTTCGTCAGGCAAACCCGCTCGCACGATCTCAGAATCTCTGTCTCCTGGGCGGCGCGTTCGCTCTAATTATCCAGCTCGTGTTCGTCCGTCTTCTCTTTGTATGAGAGGTGAGAGGCACCGTTACCTCCCACGGCTCGACTCGGCTCAGCTCATCACAAATTTAGACTCTCCACCATCAAAAACTCGCAGAAGCGGGCACATTTGCCCCTTTAGCACAAATGCCAAGCAATCCGTTCCACCTTTAACTGCTCCCCATAGAGATTTGTTGGCTGCTCTGTCATTTGGAGGACATCATAGATTTTGTGGGTCTGTCTGAATATGTGCAAGTGTGTGTGTGTGTTTATAAGCTCATTGCCTGCATCAGTAGTTGCATTCGGACGGGTTGTGACTCATCTCCTTTGCATGTGTTCGCATATGAATAAAACATTTGCTGTCTTTTTCAGAAGCATGTTGTTCTATCTTACACACACAAACAGATTTCTTCCTCCATTTCACCAAGTATGTTTATGGCCTATATCTGTGGTCTTCTGTGTTTCTCTTGATGCTTGGATAGGCTTGTTAAGATGGTTGAGGAAGATCTGTATGTGTTAATGTTAGCATGCATTTTTGAAACTTGCTTTCTAAAAATGTAATACTCAATAATGTCCACTATGCAACAGGAGCACGCTGAGTTATGGTGTGTTCACACCGAACGAGAATTTAATTATTTGCACGAGTAGATTACATGCAAAGACGCGAATAGATACGTCATTCGCAACACCCGGGCGTGAATGACGCATCTCATCTCGCATCTTTGCATTGAATTGAGGTGAATTGGGCGTGACGCGTTTGCCGCAAATGTCTTACACGCAAGTAAAAAAATTTGAACTTGAGCGAATGTTCAAGTGTTTAACTAGACGCGTATTTGACGCTCTATTCGCGTTCGGTGTGAACACACCATTAATCGACTGTCAAATGTTCTTTTGATCTTTTTAACAATAAAGTGCGCTACTACTGTTTAGCATTTTATAATGCATTTTTTTTTGTTGGATACTATTTTTTACCATAATTATTTTTATAGTTGGCAGGATGACAATTCACCCTGTTTTATACTCATGTGTGCACATAGGTTCTATTTTTTTGTACTTTTTTGAGCTAATAATTCATTCTTAATCTAAATGTCATAAATCCAGTTGAAGACTTCGTGACGATGCAGACTCCATCATGGTCTGCTAAACGACTTTTCTTACATTTACTGATTTTTACTGGAATCTGCCTCCATTCAACCAACAACCGATAGATAGAACTTTCCCTAACTTTTTTACATTTTTGTTTTTATAATCGCATTCACTTGGATGTGCATCACAATCATAGACTAAAAAATATGGACGTAGTGTCCGTGACGTCACCTGTAGGTTTCTGAAGAGCGTTTTGATGCCTAAAGTGGGCGAGGCCGGTCGTCGCCATCTTGGCAGCGCGTCACCTCTCGTCACTACTGGATAAAATAAAATGGGTAAAGAGGCGTGACGTGGGGCGTGAGGTGCTAATGCTATGCTACTGGCCTCGCGTTAAAGTGACAGCTGATTGAAGAATTAAAGCCAATAGTTAAAGTTCATATTTTTGCCCTTCGAAATATTATCATAGTTAAAAAACGTAACGATGACAAGCAGTGACAGTAGCGGCAATCCACCTGTCATCTCAAGTGGCCATGCCCTTAACTATGCCGAACTTTAAGGCTTAATATAATTTAAATGGATGAGTTGTAAAAAAATTCACCCCCTCACAGTCGTCATGAAGGGCAAATTTAGCGATTTAGACCAAAACAACTGTTTGCCACCAGGCTGTAAACATTTTTTCTGCTGTGAAGTTGGGCATTTTAACATGGGGGAGATGCAGATTTGACTCACTTTTGCAGCCAGCCTCAAGCGGCCACTCGATGAATTGCAGTTTAATTCACTTCCGTGTTGGTTTCAAGAGAGAGTCCCAATGAAATGGAAGTAGCGGCACTTCAAGCGGAGGTTTCCGCTTGGTCACATACAGAAGTTCTGCCACTACTTCTGTTTCATTGGGACTTCATCATTTGATTAAGACCGCCCCCCATCCATTCAGCCACACCCCTTTTCCAAAACCCCACCCTCCAAAGATGCGAGCCAGTCAAACATGAATCTCAAAAATGACCAACTGGTACTTTGCTGAGCGCACTAGCTGCACTCTGACCTTCTTCCCTTCTCCAGCCTAGAGCTGTCACTGAGACAGGTGTGATTTCTCACGACACCTGTTTCAGTGATACCTCAGGTTGTAGGGACGTGCCTTGCATTCTCAAAATAAATTCTCTAACATTTTCGGCTATATGCGGGATGATAATATTCAGTTTGACTTTGAACATCATAATGTTTTTGTGTGTGTAGGTTGCTCACTCTTTCCCAGGTTCTGTAAATATGGACTTTTTTAATGTATTGCATTTCCTTTCGGTCCCATCTTGCTTTGCTGTCTGTTTTAACAGGATTTTGAAGTGTGTCACTTGCCTCATTCTTCTCTTGTCTATCAAACTGCTTGTTCTTGCTCTTGTAGGAGTGGCAGCAAATGAATTCGGGAATAAAACAAAACACCGAATTCCTGTGTGCACGGTGCTGCTTTAATTTACATGATCAAATGTGCTTGTAAATTTAGTGTGGGAGTTGACTAGAGGCTTGCTAACCTCATTTGAATTCAGCTCAGGCTTTGACTCGTAGCCCTCCTTTGTTGTGTTTTCTTTATTTGAATTCTAGGAGCAGGTCTCTTTGAGAAGGGCATTTAGACAGGGTTGTCTCAGTCATTCGGGTCCGTGATAGCAGGTCAACCATTGTGCTTGCTTACTGAATAGCAGTCTGTAGTTTGTTTGTTTGAAACCTTATCTTATACAGTAGTATAGCTTATCTGGCTCTGGAATGACCAATCATTAGGAAGATCATTGTTGTTTTAAAGATAAATCCTGGTTTTGCCTGGTTTGCATCCCTCTCTCTATCTGGCAAAGTAAATGGTATCAACGTTGCTACATTTTCTACTTTGGCTGTGTTGGCATGTTTGGGCTGGTTAGTAGGCTGTCTAAAGACACTGGAGTTTTAGGCAATTACTTAACTATTAAACAATACAATATCCACTATCCAGTGCCAGGAACAACTAAGCTATACTGACAGAATCTAGAAGAATGCTTGGTAAGACCTCATTTATTTGATCAAAAATACATAGACCTATTGATGCATACATTTTTTCAAATGTAAATTATTTCTGAGATGCTAAGCCCAATTTTCAGGATCATTACTGATTCCTCCAGTCTTCAGTGTTACATGATCTTTCAGAAATCAGTCCAATAAGCTGATTTGCTGCTCAAGAAAAATGATCAATGTTTAAAACAGTTAGCTGCTTAATCATTTTGTTGAAACTGAGATTTCCAGGATTCCTTGACAATTTGAATATCATTGGTAATGTTATAAGTGTCTTTATCACTTTTGATCAATGTAATCCTTGCTGAATAAAAGTCTTAATTTCTTAAAAAAATGACCTCAAGCTTTGTTTGATAATGATTCACTCAGTTACATGATTGTTTTAGTTAAAGGGATAGTTCACTTTGAAATTAATTTTGGTATGTTTTAGCTTACCTCAAGGGCATCCAAAGATGTAGGTGTCTTTATTTCCACAGTATTTTCAATTTTGATGTTTTTAGGTCAAACCGTTCTTGTCCGTCAGTCATATAATGGTGCCATAGGTCCACCTAAAAGAGCATGCACAGAGAAGTCCAAATTAAACATGATTTAATGACTCGTAAATGTAAGTACACGTTGATGTCCTAAGAGCACAAAACGAGCGGTTTGTGTGAGAAAATGAACAGTATTTATATCGCTTTTACCCTTGAAACCACAGCCACGTCCAAGTGATCTGAGGGCGCGAGGTTACGAGAGGTAAACACTATATAAATACTGTGCGTTTTCTCACACAAACCGCTCGTTTCGTGTCTTAGGCCATCAATGTGTACTTGCATTTATGAGTCATTAAATCATGTTTAATTTGGACTTCTCTGTGCATGCTTTTTGGTGGAGCCCCTTAGCTTCCAATGTATGACTACATGTATGACAACAACGGTTTGACTGAAAAATGTCAAAATTGAAAATACTGTGGAAACAAAGACACCTATATCTTGGATGCCCTTGAGGTAAACATATCAAAAATTAATTTCAAAGTGAACTATCCCTTTAAATTCTTGGATGTGTGATTGTGTTTCCATCATAGTTGGTCTTCTAACCAAGTATAACTTTAATCCACCTCAAGTGAGCAGAGCATGATATTTATGCACTTTTTGAAAATTCTGTTCTAGTGTTGGTGTTTTCATCCCGGATTTAAGCAGTATCCCGAAATTCAAAGAGTGTTCCAATATGGATGGAAACATAGCTATACACGTACATAATGTTGACTATTCTGCCATAGTGGCAAGCAGCCCAGCATTGCGTATGTTCTTTGCGTGATTTGTTTCTGGTCTTAAGTGATCTGATCTGATCGAATTGGTGTTATGAGGCAGAGCAGAGGAAGAGGATGGAAATGTCAGATCAGGAGAGGTGAGCACTGAGCAGAGAGGTCCACGTGCTGTAACTGTATACACCCCAGAGACCTGGATCTGCACTGCTGAACCACCAAAAGAGCTGCCAACACTGATGCAGCACTTTCAGGGGAAAAGATACAGTTTGAGGGAGAGAATGCGAATTGGCTGTACAGTGAAAATCAAAGCATCTTAAATTCTGACCTCAAAAAACTTGGAGACTATGAATAGTTCAGAGGTCAGCTTCTTCAAGTGAGCCAAATTTCGGCAGCTTGTGGGTCTGGTTTAAGGAGATGGTGACTTGTCATGGTGGCAGTGACCGTGGAAAAGTGTCCAATCTGAAATCCCCACAGGAAGGGTTATTCTGCTCTTTCCTGTATGATGAAGGAGAGGAGAGCAGGATGAGGAGGAGCCTTTGAGAAAGGCCTGCAGCAAGATGCCTGTCATGGAGAGATATATGGTGTTCTCACAAGTGGGATGGAATGTGGGAAGGTTGGAGGTGGAAGAAAGGACGCCGTGGAAAACGGGCTGATGCAATGTACCTTGGAGAAAACACAGTTGGTCTCTGGGGGACTCGCAGCACAGCTCATAGCTCACAGCCCTATTGTCTAATACTCCCTGTTCTGCAAATAGAACTAGAACACTAATAAGAGTAGTGTGACCAAGATCCTACTTTCATGCCTGCATCTAAATGACTCATATTATTGTGGAACTTGCTAACTGGTACTGCATCTATTACAATTGCTCACACTTGGGATTTTAAAGACCGCCTGTGGTGAAAATCAAGTTTTTAATTTTTTTCATGTCTATGTGGCGTTTTTAATATGCTTTAAGACAAACCATGTGCAATAATTAATAAGAGTATTTTCTCATTAAAACTGCAGTGGGTAAAAAAAAGAGTCTCAAAAACGTTGGTGTTGCATCACAAAACTACCTTGTAGCCAATCAAGTCAATGAGCCGGCGGGCTCAGATATCTGCGAAGTTCTCGAGAAGCCAGGTTATCCTGATATATTTTTCTGTTGATATGAAAAATCGGTACGTTTAGCAATATAACAATATAAATTATGTATATGAAAGAGTTCAGATGCAAAAGCCTCTAAGTGCCATTTAAAATTTTCTTCTAAAATGATCATTTTTATCAAGCTTGTATATTTAAGTTCAGTAATTTCCCTTAAATGGCAATGACGATTACCTATTAATTGTCATTTAAGTGAAATTACTGAACTTAAATGTACAAGCTTGATAAAAATGGTCATTTTAGAAGAAAATTTCAAATGGCACTTAGAGGCTTTTGCATCTGAACTCTTCATATGATGATATTCCAATGTTATGATGAACAAAATGCCTTTCTCCACTGACGTTCAAAGTTGTTCAAAGCATTTCTAAGGACGCTGACTTTCAGTAGACAGCTGCGCGACTAAGATGGCGAACAGGATCATGGTTTGTGTAAAATTAGCAACACATTATTAGCTGTTTGATAACTTAGTCAAGCAAAAGGCTAATCATATTAATTACCTTTATGTGTCCGAAGTTGTAGAGAGCGATACATAAAAGACATTACACTGAAAAAAAATGGAGTAGGATTTACTTGAAAAAAGCTAGGCAACTTTTTTTACTCAGAAAATGTTACATTTACAAAGATTTGCCAAGTAAAAACCTAAACATATTTATCAGTAGCTTTAATTAGAAATATTTAAGTTAAATTTACTTGGAATATGGAATTAAGTAAACTTTACAGAAAATAAGTAATTTTAACTTGGCTAGTAAAAGGTTGATTAATATCGATTCAGTTGAATTGTCCTTTGCATTACATTTCACTAAAACAATAATATTGAATTTTATTAGTCATTTATAGTATGTGCTTTACTTAGATCATCTAAGTAATTTATATTACATCATGTACTCAATACTTCATTTGTACTGAAGTATTGAGTACTTAGTAAAATGAAGACATTTTGTACTTATATTACATCTTGTACTCAATACTGTACTCAATACCTCAATACTACTCAATACAATGACCTCAATACTTGGTAGACAATACATAATGGCGGTAACATTTGATGGGTCGTTTTTGTGTTTAAATGTGTCATTTTGAGCAAAAAATGTACTTGAAATGTCACAAAATGGCAAGTTGCTATTACTGACAACAAAAATCAATGATAAAACAGTGTAAATACAGCTGGAAACCAGTGAAAAGTGAACCTCATTAATTTTTGAAGGTCCAGTGCATGGTGGGAACCCCAGTAACAGAAAAGTTGAGTAATTTAATTTTATTGAGTTGATATTTACACTTTCATTTCTACTCGCTTGAATTAAGTTCTCGAATATGACTACTGATAAATCGACATTGTAGATGAGCCTGTATGTGTGAGTGAGAGGTGGGGCTAATTTGCATATTCATTCCACTTATACTAAAAGCAAGGGTGTAGAGTTGCATGTTAGTTGACATGTAGGCACAACATTACTTACAGTCAACAGAAGGTTCACAATCACAAGGGACCATTAAAATAGTGTTACCATTACAATAATATAAGAAAAAAATGTTTGCAACTTAAACACCATAGGAGCCACTCAGAACACCCTAGCAACCACATATGTGGTTTTGTTATATTCCACGCCTCTGTTGCAACATTTTTGAATCAGATCAGTGAATCATTTTAGAGTCATTTCTGTGCTGACATTGGAACTGTGAATCAGCAAATATGATGCTTCAAACAAAATGCAAATTTTTGAGTGTATTGTACACCAAAATCTAGCGAAAATCCCGTATGCATGGTATAAACTCAGCAGGTTTTCTTTTTCTTTTTTTCTTTTTTTTAACTGCAACTCGAAGCCTGCAGATCTTAACAGATTGTGGTTTATCACAGTCCTCATTGAGAGGCTTTTCATTATTAGTTGCTAATTATAATGACTTCCACTCTGCCAGCTGACTTCACCCTCTTCTTGCTGCCCCCCAAACGACTTCATCTTCATCCCATTCCTAATGTTTCAAAGAGCTGTTAAACACTGTGGCTTGAAAGGCTCCACTGCTGAAAATAGAGTGGTTCCCATCATGCTCCATTTGAGCAGGAACAGGGTGTTTTGTTGTGGGGGCAGCAAGACGTTTTGGTACATTGTGATACAGATTTGATTTCCAGTGGCTTTGAGATTTTTATTTTTTTTGAAAGAGAGAGCTTTGTTTCAGGAAATCTCATGTACAGTTTCGCAGAGACAGACTGGGCAATAAGAGACAAGGCCTGCGGCTGCGATTGAGTCACAAAACGTGGTCGCATGACTCCGCTTCTCACCGTGCCTATTGGTGCGCATGGGTGAATCTCATGAAAACATGGTCAGTTCATATTTCACTTCAAAATCTAGAGGGAAAAAAGTTCCCTCAAAAGGTTTAAATATCTTTATATATATATATATATATATATATATATATATATATATATATATATATATATATATATATATATATATATATATCCTATATATATATATATATATATATATATATATATATATATCCTATATATATATATATATCCTATATATATATATATATATATATATACCTATATATATATATATATATATATATATATATATATATCCTATATATATATATATATATATATATATATATCCTATATATATCCATATATATATATATATATATATCCATATATATATATCCTATATATATATATCCTATATATATCCTATATATATATATATATATATATATATATATATATATATATACATATATATATATATATATATATATATATATATATATATATATATATATATATATCCTATATATATATATATCCTATATATATCCATATATATATATATATATATATCCATATATATATATCCTATATATATATCCTATATATATATATCCTATATATATATATCCTATATATATATATCCTATATATATATATACCTATATATATATATCCTATATATATATATCCATATATATATATATCCTATATATATATATATCTATATATATATATATATATATATATATATATATATATATATATATATATATATATATATATATATATATATATATACCTATATATATATATATATATCCTATATATATATCACATATATATATATATATATATATATCCTATGTATATATATATATATATATATATATGTATATATATATATATATGTATGTATGTATATATATATATATATATATATATATATATATATATATATATATATATATATATATATATATCCATATATAAATATTCCATAAAGCAATATAATATATTTAATTACGTTTGGTGTCCGTTGGTAAATTATATTAATCAACTTGCTGGTATTAGCCAGAAGTTATGAAAGTAGCTCTCTGTATCAACCCTCTTTTTTATGCACTGAAATGCCTGAAAAGACTCTCTCACATGGGTTTTATGTTCTGCTGTAGTAATACACCACCCACGTACACTTAAATCCATCTTTGTCTCAACCCTGCTGAAGAGACGATTACCCATGTCCAAATTACATTTATCATAATTGTTCTTGCTGCAAGTTGAAGATGGCCGCCCTCCAGTACCTCAGGGAAAACTGTGTGTGTGTGATACAGAGGGATCTGCTTTTTTCCCACTGCTTGTTGTATGTTCAGCAATCAGGGGGTGGATCAAGGGACTCAATGATCCATTTAACCTCGACCTTGGTGGTTGTTAGAGGATGGCGGAGCTGCGGATGAAGGAGAAGAGATTAATCCCCTTATTACATTTATTTCTCTTCCTTGACCTTCCTCTATTATTTCTCTTCTGTATCAGTTTTTTTCTTGTTTAGTCTGGCCATTCAGTTAAAAGTATTCTGATGGATACGGTGTTTGTATCATGTGGTAATTCCATGGTAGTAAATGATTTCTGTGGTGGGTGAAATACTTTCCCTATTAATTATTCATCCAGATAAGCCATCGTGAAAGTATAAAGAAAACATGTAGTCCTATTTTTGCCCTATTTATTGCAGGTCCCTTTGAAAGAATGTACAATGTTTGCATCAGATGGCAATTATTTACATGATACTTTAAAGGGATAGTTAAATTTTTTTGTATGTTTTAGCTCACCTCAAGGGCATACAAGAGGTGTTTTGGTTTCCGCAGTAGTTTAAATTTTGATATTTTTAGGTCAAACCGTTCTTGTCTGTCAGTCATTTAATGGAGGTTTATGGGGTTCACCTCAAAGAGCATGCACAGAGAAGTCCAAATTAAACACGATTTAATGGCACAATGATAGCTGTGGTGGTGATTGGTTTAAAAAAATAAGAAGAATAACCATTTGAAGCATGTTTTATACACAGCAAAAATAGCATTAACTGAAATATCTGACCATCTAGATAGCATTGTGTATGCTTATATATGGTTGTTCAATGAATGGGGACACTAGGCTACATTTTATTCAAAATTATGCGTCTTCAATACATTTTGGATTTAATAAGATTTCCCCAAGATATATGCAAGAATAAGCCTCCTCCATGATTCATTTTATTTCCTATAACAAGCTATTTGAAAGCGACACGCTCAATCACGAGTGAAGGCACGTGAAGACGGCGTTATCCACGTTGTTTGAGTGAAATAGACGTTGATGGTGAGAAGAGAGGTTTTACATTTTTGGCTCAATGATTTTTGGCCTGACGAAATTTTGCATCTATAATTATTACGGTACCATCAGTATTACCACCGTACCATGTTTGGAAGCCCATTGTTTTATATAAAAAATTTTGCCATGGTTGCCATGGTACCATGTTGTAGAAAATGTTTGCCTTTTGGCACCATTTAGCTCCAGTCCTGCTTTCTTTCTCTCGCTGTCTAAGGTGTTTTTGTGTGATATGGGAAAGCTAGTGTTCTCTGATAAAATTGCTTCTATTTCACACACACACACTTACTCTCAGCAGGCATTGTCTTGCCCTTCTGTGGCTTCCAGATATAGCAAAGATGTGAGATTTTTAAGAGGTTTTTCTCCTTGCTGTTCTCTCTGTTGGTCAGTCCCGAAACAGATGGAGCGTCTGTATAGCCGTTCTCCTCAACTGCAGCCCTACAGAAACACAAACTTTATTTGAACACATGTCAAGCTTCCACCTAGAGTTTATGACTGGCTATTTGTCTTTGTTCTACTTCCTTAGTCTTTATTTCTCTTTCTCTTTCACTGTCCTCTCTGTGCTTAACAATTAGAGGTGCACTAATGGTTAGTTGGGAATAGCACACTACTGCTCTACTCATACTATGCCTGACATATATTACCATTTGCCAAAATGCATGGTATACAGTGGAGCTCAATGCATGAAATAGTACATCCCATAATTGGCCATCTTCTTTTTGAAATATTATATGATCACACAACCAGATAACTGAAAACATATGTACACAAAATTGAATTAAAAATGCAAAACAACTATATTTCTAAACTGGATGTCATTCATTAAATAAAACATGAAACACAAGTTAATTTGGCAATATGAAGCATACTGCTGTTTGAAACATTTATTAAAAACACTATAAAGTAGGTCGACATTAGGGTTGGGCGATGTCTACCAAATTGGCATATCAGATACACATTGTGTAAGTAACTATAAAGTTTACTCTATTCTTCTCTTAGTTCACCGGCCACTTACTTTCGTGTATTTTGGGAGAAACTGATAAATTTACGTTCTGCAAATCCGACTGACGACTCTCTGAACTGCGGCGCACACAAACATGCACCCATCTCACGTAATAAAGATCATTTATAATGATTTTTAAACGACAAAACACTTAAACGTATTAGTTCTGACAAGCTATAAAGCTACTCGTAAGTTAAAGTAGTTTAACTACAGTCAAGCTACCCGTTTAGAAAAGTAGTTAGCTACACTATAAGTTATAATCAAAAAGTAGCTAGCTACATTGAAACTACTTTTGCTTTTTGAACAACGTATATTATAAATAACTGAATAAGTGTCTGAGGAATGTTTTACGTAAAATATTAAGTGTTTAAAACAAGGCAATGCAATTACGATTCCAAAGAGTATTGTTTTATTACACACAACACTAAAATATCTCTGACTGTTTGTCAAAAGTGCAACAAATAGCCTACAACATTGCAAGAACGAAATATACATCCAACGCAAATTGCATGTAGAGCATTTTCTCAAAAATACTGATTGAACTTGGACAAATAAGGCCATGGGTAATTAACGTTAGTTGTTTCTCCATCCTCCAAATCTGCCGTCACGTCTTGCTATATAATCATAATATGGGTGTGTCAACCCACTTCTGTACGTCAGTGAACCGTTAGCCGCAAGATCCGTGATTAAACAGGTGGCGGTAATGGCAAAAAATGAGTTTGTAATCCAACAAGAATATCCTTGCATCACGCTGAATTCGCGCAGGCTCGACAATGTAGCAATGTAGCTTTTGCTCGCGCTACACCTCTACTTGCTGCAAAAAGTAGTTAGCTACTGGAAAAGCTACACTGTTTAAAAAGCAACTGAGCTACTGATAAATGTAGTTAAGTTAGTAGCTACGCTACTTGTAGTTAACTACTCCTCAATACTGTATATATATCCCCACTTAAACATATTCATCTTCCTAAACAACGGATACGACAGTGGTCTTGAATGTTAAACTGCCACCTATTGGTATGGATGAAGAACCACACAAAATCAATTGTGGTGAATAATGCCAATGTACAAATATCCTATTCACAGACATTTTTTCACCCTTTGTTGTTTTATTCTGCAACCAATAGAGTCTGAATATTGGGATTCCAAGATAAAGCGAGCAGTATTCATGTGCTCGTGATCCCAATGAGAGGGGACCACCCATCTAAATTATAAAATGGCTTTGCCCCCTTTATTTCATGTGTGCATTATTTAAACATTTGTCAAAAGTACTTCGCTTCTTTATGTGCTTCAGTGCATTGTCATTGTAGAAAGCATTTGATTGGATAAAAGTCTGTGTGGTGCAGGATGAGTCATCAGTGAGCAGGGCTGTAAATTTTTGAATGCGACATGGACCAAAAACCACAAAACTCCAGTTTTGATTTAGTGGGCTCTTTAAGTAAAGGGCACAGACCTCTGAGAGCTGTCATGAACATCGTTGCTTGTGTATGTACTGTATGTGGCTTTATCATTGTGGATGTTCTGGCAGTCCTCAAAGCAGCAAACTTGTATTGTACTGCAAGCTGATAAGTACAGGATGTGGCTGTACAAGAGAGCGAGATTGGTTGTGTCTGGCACAGTGAAGTGAGCACAGGTCGCGTCTCAGAAATCCCAAGGTCTACGCGCAGAGATTAGACGGACGAGCTGTCGGCCAGACGGAGCCCACGCTGTTGCTTAATCCTGTTCGTTTAAACGGCGAGAGACAAGCAAACAATGCTGAAAAACAAGCACGGTAAACGACTGCTTTCACAGTGCCGTTCACTAAGCCCCAATTCCCCACTTTTACGATGCACTGGATGTCTCTGCTTAGACCTCAGGCCTGCTGCGGAAAGCAAGGTTAAAAGAGACCAATCAATTTAGCATTCATGACCGTATAACAGAGTTTAGTCTTTATAACTCAAATTTACAACTCAGGCAAAATCATATCAAAACAAATAATTTTTGTCACATCACCAACAGCACATGCGCCTTGATAGTCTTGAGAGCATGCCATTTGACATACTTAACAGATCACAATATACACTATACACAATATACACAATACATATGCAAAAGGTACAAACTATACATATAATTCGCATAATACATGCTTTTACAAAATTATGAGCTTCACAGTTCTGCTTTTAACTCAATTCCATTGTAGATTTTTACAAATTCACCCCCATCATTTACTCACCCTCATGTCATTCTTCACCTTTTGAGTTTCTTTCTTCTAGAGAACACAAAAGAAGATATTTTGAAGAATGTCCATAAAATAAAAAGTCGTTGGACCTGAATTACTTCTATTTTATGAAAAAAAAAATCGGATTATGTTAGCCTCAGCGAGTAATTAAATATTTTTCACTTTTTGTAATTTTTGCTTTTCCGTTTTGTGTTTTTCATTGACAAAACGAAACAAAAACGACAATCTCTGTATTAGACTGTCTGACCAGTAGTTGGTGGTGTTTGTAAAGAAACACTACGTGCCTATAGACTGATGACATACGTATGTTCATGACATCACTGTTTACACAAATCATCAGTTTACACAGAGACAATTATGGTATCATTATAGTAAAAATGGTATCATCAATAATGGTATCAAAAACTTGTACTTTGAAACCCGTGTAAAATAATGGCCAAAATGCATAACATTTATAGTTTTTAGTTAAAAACTGTGACTACGTTTACATGCAGCCAATAACCCGTTCAAAATGGGATATTAGCAATAACCCGGCTCGCGAACGGCCATGTAAACATGGGCAAAAACCCTCGAATATGCTCATATCCGGGATTTTAAAACCGGGATATTATACCTGGGTACCCCTTTTCTAATCCCGAATTTTTGGTCATGTAAACGCGTATCGGCATATCCCCATAGTGATTTGTGTTCTGCGCATGTTCTATTCGCAAAGGAATCTTGGTCTTTTGAGTAGAGAAACTTCTCGGCGCATACAAAAATCCGCGTGCAGTATACCGGAAGTAAACATGGCGAGGCACAGCATATTTTCGGAGTGAGCTCCGTAACGTTACCAGCATCAAAGCACAAACAAAGGCGATCACTATCTGCCCCGAACTATTCATTATCCACGTGCTACTGTTGTTGTCTTTGGATACAGGAAAAGAATCGACAATGACGCATATTGCGTCTGAAAGGTTGTCCATACGGCTAGACGTGAACGCGTGTCACTGCTTACATCGGGATATTGCGATTCCATGTATACAGGAGAAACTCTCTCTGCTCACGAATGTAAACGTGTTATTCCTAATGTTTCAGAAACCCGAATAGTGAACTTAACCCGACCATAACCCGAAAATTGGCTGCATGTAAACATATTCTATGTTGCGTAAAGGGAGACCATGTGGTGTAATGTTAATTTGTATTGTCCATAATAATGAAAACATTTTTATAGTGCTGTCAAACGATTAAAATATTTAATCGCGATTAATCGCATTAGTCATAGTTAACTCACGATTAATTCGCACATTTTCTAAATGTCTTTTGATTTCTTTTTGTTACATAATTTTTTCTCATTTTAATGCTCTTATCAACATGGGAAAGTGGATTGGCTTGTTTAGTGCAAATGTTTTTTTTTTTTATTATTATTATTGAAAATAACATTGGAATAGTGTTCAATTTCACACTAACATACCAATAATCTCTCACACAATGTAACACTGTCTATCTATAAAAGGGTGAAAGAAATACTGACGAGGTCCTGATATTGGCGAGGGGTGGAGAATTCGCATCATCTGTGTGTGTGTGTGTGTGTGTTTTGCTTGGCCACCATCAAGTGGTGTTTCGGACTGGACGTGCTGCGATGATGATAGCTCAGTTCACAACGACAAAACACACAGATCCGGCGTCTCGCGCTCGTCATCCACTCAAAACGCAACGTTACTATTTGGCCGGCTCGCAAGCTGAAAGGAGTGTGTGCGGCACAAACAACACCTCGTGCTGCGATCTGAAACCCATTCATTTCAATTGCTTGCGCTGCGCGAGGACGTTTTGTTGCTTCTTCGACCAAAGCCCAAGCGGTTCTAGCTAGACTGTATAACAAAACAACAGGCACGACGCACACACTCGTTCGGGCTTGCGAGCCGGCTTTGAGTGTATGACGAGCGCGAGACGCTGAAATGGATCAGGATTCAGGACGCATGCCGTCCTGTTGCAAAAATCATGTGAAAAAAGTACAAAGTTTGCTAGGACAAGACCGTTAAAAAAGACCGTTAATCGCGTGATAAAAAAATTAACGCCGTTAAAATGGGTTTGCGTTAACGCTGATAATAACGCGTTAAACTGACAGCCCTACATTTTTACTATTATTTGGAGCCCTGTGTGGCTGGTCAGTAAACCCAAACATTGAAAGGATGTGTGAGGATTGATAGGAAAAAGAAAGAACCCCTGAGAGGAAGGAGGGACTCAAAGGTGATAATCAGAGGAAGGAACACATACGATTTTGACGCCTGTGATGATTGACGCCTTCATGTTAAGTCTGGTTTAGTTGCGGTGGACTTGCCACTGTCACCTCCTGTGGGGAAGAAGTGCTGTTGTGTCTATTTCTGTCATCAACATCTGTCGTGAAGTCAGGAATGTAATCCTCTGAAAGGGACACGTGGGTGCTAAGCCTGGATTGGGAAGGCCCGAGAGGTTCGACCGGTCACATGATGGCACAGAGACGCTCAGGAGAAGGAAGCCGAGCAACAAAACGAGCACTCATGCATTTAAAAGTATGAGAATCTCATGCCACTGTGGGAGAAGATGCTTGTGTCCGAGTTTGCTGTCAAGATGGGAATGCAGATGGAAGGAGCGTGTGAAAGAAAAGGCAATCATAGCAGTTTATTTCAGGAGGACACATGGCTTTTTTTTCTCCTGCGAAGTATCCGACCCTTATCCACAAGTTTCCTACGCCCCATGAGCCCTTGCGTCAAAAGTGGGCGCGACTTCGGTTCAAAGTAAACAAAGCGCGACTCTGACATGCTTGACACTCGTTCATTCAAGAGTTGACAGTCTTTCAAGTTATAGTGATCCAAACTAGCTAACGATGTGGGAACACAACCTCAACGAAATTAAAAAGGGTGAAATAACAGTACCTTTACCCTCCGCAGTAGTTGATTGGGAGAATTATAATAACATTATTAATAATCAATACTCATCAAGGCATGGTGACAGACAGTTGTGCGAGCTGACAAACAATTAAAATAAAAAATACACACTTAGTCATTGTGCTTTGGAGTTTATTCAAAATTATAAATGAATGTGCCACTTGAATACATTAACTGGCACATTTGGTATTCTGTCAACACAGGCTTTGATCCTTAGTTTAGTGTAACATCAGTAGCGAACAGCCAAACGCATGCTGATAGAGTTTATAGAATATTAAGAATTTAAACAAATGTACACAGGAAGATTCGTCGTCTTTTGGGAGGTGATGGAAACTACAGTCGTTGGCAGGATCAGAGACGGGCTCTCTGGCAGGATCACTCCGATTTCGTTTTCAGCTTATGTTCAAAACAATCAAGTTTAAGCCACTGAATTAGTTTAGTCCGGTTATACGTACAACCGCGAACCGCACATGTTGTCCCTGAGCTGCGTAACGACATCTCTCATAAAGATTTGCATCTTTAAATAGTAAAATAATTCTCTGAAAAACAGCTAGCCTCTTCGCTAACTAACACACAAAATACCATTGAAATGCTACTTCCGCCGCCTTATCCGGAAGTTTCACCCACTTTATTTTTTACAGGAGCGCCCCTCGGAAACTTGTGGATAATATATGGGCCGTTTTTGCTTCTGTACCTTTAAAGTCAGCATGAAACGAAAGTTTTGATATTTCTTCTCTATTGTTATATGCGTGAAGTGAAACACCTTCTTGAACAAGATAAAATGTAGAACAGGACCTGATTTTTTCCATTGGCTATTGATTGAATTGTTAGATAATTAAAAAGTACTGGAATAATAGGCCCAGTTGCAAGAAACCCCTTAAAGGGACAGTTCACCCGACTATAAGACTATGGCACATACCGCCCAACACTAAACACTATCACTGGCTTATATATAGGGCTGAGTAATAATTGAAGAGTTCAGATGCAAAAGCCTCTAAATGTCATTTGAAATTTTCTTCTAAAATGACCATTTTTTATCAAGCTTGTATATTTAAGTTCAGTAATTTCACTTAAATGACAATTAATAGGTAATCGTCATTGCCATTTAAGTGAAATTACTGAACTTAAATATACAAGCTTGATAAAAATGATCATTTTAGAAGAAAATTTCAAATGGCACTTAGAGGCTTTTGCATCTGAACTCGAATTTTTACGAACCGATATCGATTCTTAAATCTCAAGAATCGATTAGTCATCCTGTTTCATTTGAATGAATGGAACATTGTATCGCGGCTCCGCGCATCCAAAAAATCGCAATAATCTTTGTCCTTTGTTACTATTAATATGAACCAAAGTCTCAATTTTCAAATTACATCCATTTTCTTTAGAAATTCAAAAACATAAATAACGTTTTGGCGCTGTGGCTTGAGATCGCTCTGACGCAGCTCAAGAGAAGATCTCTCTTCCGGCTTAATAATACCAGTTACAGCGCGAAATAAACATGAATGAGCATCTGAAAGTGTGTTAAAAGATAGAGTACAACTCTATCGAAAGACGTCAGTTAAACAGCTTGTAATCAATGTCATGTATCGTCATATTTACCTCAGAAAACCCACATAAACTCAGTAGTCAGCTAGAAAAAATTAGCATTTTGCTAAATATATACACCATATTACATATGCATTATAATCTTAATGTTCTTCAATATTTAATGCATATTTGAATAAATCTGGCAAGTATGACAGCCACCATTTAAATGTTTATATTTCATACAATCTTCTTATTATAAAAATAAATATAAGTGTAATTTAAGTGTTTGTATAGCTACAAAACAGTTAAATATTACCTTCATATTAGGCTAATGAAGCCTAGTAGGCTGCAACTACACTCCCATAGTCTACAGCATGAGTTACTGTAGCTAAGAGGTTTGATTTGCCATTTATTGTAACTGATAATCCAAAATAATCAATATTGAATCGAATCGAATTGTGAAATTTGTGTCAATACCCAGCCCTACTGGCTTACTTATTACTTCAACATTACTATAATGGCTAAGTTTTAAAAATATGCAAACAGGTACTCTGTCATACGTTGATATGCATGTGGTTGTGTGTGTGTCATTAGAAAATAAAGAAAGGGGAAGGCTTTTTATGAGTCATCCATCCCCTTTAATGCAAATCATTACTGTTCTCAGCATCAGAAACAATGACACTGATTATTAAAACATCTGTAGTGGTTTTTGATTGGTTGAGTTGATTGTTTTGCCTGAAAGCATTATAAGAAACAGATGTCTGAAGACAACAAAACAGATTCAGATGAAACCATCAGGCATTGATTATGTGACACAGACCTCAGTGCTTTCACTCGACTGAAGATCGCTTGTTATTTGCAGTGGTGCATTTCCTTTTAAAGTGGAGCTTTCCGCTTTTATTGCTTGCCTGTAGAATTTAGGCTTGCCCGAGTTGCGTTTTCACTGCAGTATATTGGATGTCGTTATGAGATGGTATTTTTAGTCCTCTCGACCGTTACTCTGAGAGAGGGAACATTCACAGAGGCCTGGAAATTTCACAGGAGAAACCAGTGCTGCATTTTAAGGGAGTAAAAATTTATCTGAGTGATTTGGTTCTCTCTCATCCCTTTTCCGCTTTCATGTCTTGTCTTGTCTTGTCTGGTAGTGACAGTGATGGTTAATGAGGTCATGTTGGCACTACTATAACCATCTTCTGTCAAATGGCTCTTAAACTCTTCTGTATCAACACCCTATTCCATCTCTCACTTTTCCGTGTTTTTATTCGCTCTGTCCATTTTTGTCCATAGAGACGGGACAAGCCATGACAATAATGGTTAGTTTTTAGATAACACATTTATGAAAAAAAAATCCACTCTACACCAGTCTAATGTCTCAATCTTCATCAAGCAGCGGGAAAGCGGCAGCCGTAATGTTGTAATTTGGTGACGTCTGGGACAGTCCCCTGGAGGCTGTGTTTGTGTGTGTGCTGAGACGTGTCAAGACTGACTATGTGTGTGCAGTGTGTGTTTGCTGTAAGGTAAGAGTTTTTTTTGAGACTGTGTGTCTGAAATGTATGTCAGTGAGTGCTGGAGGGGATAGAGCTTCTGCTCTGGTCGCTCTTCACTCTCTTCACAAAAACAACTACTTCTGTCATACAAATGCGCTTTATAGCACAGGAGGCAGTATTTTCCCTTTTATTTACCGTCCTTTTGTTTGTGTTCTTTTTCTTAAAATTAAAGTAACCTGAGGTAGTATGTAGAAGCTGAAAAGTGAAGCTTGTATTTTTGTTTAAGCCCTTGCATTAATTATTTAGGCTACATATTTTATCATTTGTGCTGTAAAGTTTTCAAAATCTTTTTTTTTTTAAGTTGATACTACTCTAGATGAATGTCCCGGTTATACATTATCGCCTTCATTTATGTGGTGAAGTGTGGTCTATGTAAACAGTCCTTTATAGATTGTCACATCATCCCTTGTGTCTATTTGATATTTTAATATTACATTTTTGAAAGGACCTAAAACGACCTTAATGCCAAATATTGTTTTAAATTTAAAACAAAGACAAGTAAGCAGTTAGTAATAAAATTAGAATAAATAATCAAATTACAAATAGTCATAAATTACATAAATAAATACAGAACAAAGAAGGGCTACAAATGAAATAAGCAGTGTTTTTCAGTAGAGTTCAGGTACAAAATTTGAAAAAAATAATAAAATGTGAAAATACTGCAGATTCATTACTATATAGATAAAGTAATTCACTCAGTGGCTGAGAGTGATTACTTTGTCTTTTGTAGTTTGATTAACAGTAAAAAAAACCTGACCTCTTTGACTGACTAAAGAGACTTTGAGAGTTTGTTTCATATTAAATTTTACGTGCTCTGGTCCTGTCTGTTCAGTGTGTTGTCTGTGTCTTTATTTATCACTGGTTGAATCTGAAATTGCCTCTAAAACCTCCTTCACTAAATTAGGCCTATTCCCTATGTTAGTCCACTAATAGGCCACTGTTCACTAATGCTGCGTTCCAGGCAGGTTTTTGAGCACCTAAATCACGACTTCAAACCACGTCTTACGACTTTGTAGCATTCCAGGTCATTCACACCAAACTACCTAGATGTAAACAAACCAGCATGGCGGACCTTACAGGGCTCACACGCATTTGTAATAATTTCTAACGCCAAAGGTGCTTACTCCTTGTTTATTTGTGGGAAACTGAGGAGGAAAAATAGCGCATGAGGGAAGATAAGCTGTTATACCTTTTATTTTACTTTATTTGTATATTTGGAAATGTATTTGGTATTAATTTATCCTTGCCCTCAATGGATTGAAAACTAGATAACGTTGTACCGCCTGCAGAAACACTGCATCCGTAGGGGCTGTCATTGTAGTTTTGTATAGGTTCGTGGGCTATGTGACGTCAGAACTCGTAACTGGGAGTACATTGATCTAGTACGAGTTCACGGGTAGGAAGTCACGGGTTTGACTGCCGTTCCAGTGCACATTCACGGGTATAAGGTTGTAAAATACAGAGTTACAGGTTGCCTGGAACGGCGGCATAAGTAAATGAATGAGTGAAAACCAGTGAGCGAATTCAGACAGCCGTTGAGCGTTCATAAGCTGTACACACAAAACGTACATTTTGGTATAATTTGTGTCAAAGCCCGAAAGCTGAAATCAGATAATGACGTGCGTCTTTTCTGTGGGTTGTGTGTGTAATAGGCAGGCAGGACATAAGCGGATACTGCGTAATTGCGTTAAATATTTGAAAAAACTAAAACTCATTGAATCAAAATAAAATGTTCCTCTGTAAAATGAGCCTGTAACATGTTTTGACTCCACCCTTCTGAATCTGAATCGAGAATCAAAAAGAACCAAAATTGAAAGGAAGAATCGGAATGGAATCAGAATCAGTTCGATGCCCAGCCCTAATTCCTAGTTAGTGTTTCTTTGTCTAGACATACACACTGAGTGCGTGGTACCGGTTGTTGGTATCAGAGCATTTTTGTCAGTAGGAGTAGACAAGGCAGTATCGGGCCCAGATACCGATACCTGGTGCATCCCTGAGTTACAGCGCTGCTGTGCAGAGATTTGTCCTCGAGTCCAGGCGGCCATATTAGCGTCCTGTTCTTTCCGAGGTCTGGGCTAAGTAAACACGCTCTTTCGCACTCCTACGCTCTACTCTGACCTCTGCCGTCTCCTTTGCACCAGGCTCGTAAAAGCTGGCTCGCCAAGCATACTGGGAAGAGCGTGACCCGACTGATGGAGAGCTGCCCTCTCACCTCTTACTCTGAATACCCTCAACACTTGAACTGCTGTCTATAAACAGCACAGTCATTTTTCCTACCCTAGAAGAAAAGCGTTGAGCAGTGTGCTTCAAAGTAAAGTCATTAACTTAAATATCACATTAAACCCCTGTTTGCTGTTTTAACTCTTCTTTGACAGCTCTGGAGAGACTTGCAAGTGAACGATCAAGCGATAGTTACTGCAAACTACCTGTAAATGTGTCAAACTAGCTGTAACTAACTTTCGGAGCAGGATTCTCTTCACAATGTTGCTTCGCAATGACTGTAGTTGTCGTGAATGAGAACCAACATTATAAGCTAGCAGTTTACCAGGACTCGACATTAAGGCTTGTCCACTTGTCCGGGACAAGTGGATTTTTTGTGGGACAAGTAGAAGAGAAAATTAGTTGTCTGACAAGACAAGTTAAATTTCAAACAAAATAAAATGCCATGTTACTTCACGTTATGTGCCACTCGTTACGTCTATTTTACAGATTTAATTTTACCGATTTGAAACTAACACATTTTTCGTGCTGCCTGTGAATGTCCCTGAATGTGACTCACAGAAGACGTGCGTCAGTAATGCGCATGCACAGACCGCGCCAGAAGTTCGCTTGAGCGCTTGAGCGAACATCAACACACACAATTGCCAAAATGTCATTTGTCGAGTGTCTTCATAACATAAGAGCAGTCTTATGATGGACAAAGAGTTGTGATTCGTGAGAGAATGAGGCACGTGTGAGATCCGCGTCTCTGTCCACAGCGGCTGCTCTTAAAGGGCCAGCTACCAATAAAGCGTTCTGTCAGTAAAGTTAATGAAAGAACAAAGGGAACAGAGAAAATTACTCACTCTTGACTAAAGAACTTGTGTAGCTTTAATAAGTAGTAGTCTATGTATAATTTATAATTTATGCAGCACAGACTGTTTGATAACTTTATTCAATTTCTGTATGTCTTACCTGTTAGACAGTTCATTTTTATCCAGACATCAATGGCTTATTGATCATTATAGCTGTTATCAATCATTTAGTTGTTATTGCTAATTTCAGAATTATCACAGATCTGTGTGTGCATTTGGTTTAGAACCAAACAAGCTAACTCATGAAACCATTTGTTTATTATATCGCAATCACATATCACAACCGCAATATTGACCTCAATAATCGCAATATGACATTTTCCCAAATCGTGCAGAACTAGATAAAATTATAAATCTTTACCCAGACAAGTGACTTTTATGCATGGACAAGTGAAACATAAATTTACAAGTGCCTCAAAAAGTTAATGTCAAGCCCTGAGTTTACAATAATGCCCAGTTGCAGGAACTCACTGCATTATGAGTTTACGTTTACATTTATTAATTTAGCTGACGCTTTTATCCAAAGCGACTTACAATTGCTCTGTATGTCAGAGGTCACACGCCTCTGGAGCAATTAGGGGTTAAGTGTCTTGCTCAGGGACACATTGGTGTCTCACAGTGGATTCAAACCCGGGTCTCTCACACCAAAGGCATGTGTCTTATCCACTGCACCATCAACACCCCAATGTTCTGACAAACTTTAGAAAGCAACAGTACATTCAATTTCTAAATTCCTTCTGGGATTTCGTTCCTTGCATGGGTTTGTTTGCATGAACAGGGTGTGTTCACAGAATGTTTGTTTTCAGGATATTTTTGTGCTTGAAATTTTTGGTATTTTGGCTTTTGGGAAATGCAATGTTCTCGATGCCTGCCAAATACACATCCGCACAGCACTGATCTCTCTCTCTTTGTTTGTGGATAGCTGAGATGCCACTGAGGTGTTTCCATAGAGATGAGGACGTTTGAACAAGTTGTCACTTATGTCGGCAGAACCCTTGCTCGAACACATGGGTCTGTGCTCTGACAGAAACACTCTCTCTGTAACTCCAAATCTAGTGAGCTGACTTGTTGTCTACACAGGCAGCATCCTTGCCGTCATGCAACTTTGCTCTTTGCATTGCGTAACAACTGTATTTTAATATAGTGCATCTTACTAAGGATATATTATCTTTTTGTTCTTTCTCTGTCTGCCTTTCAACTTTCAATCACATATAGAGAGCATGTTAAACAATTTTTCAAGTCTTCATTCAACACATACCTTCATTCTAAACTAATGAAATCAAGTCTTTTAGTCATCACAGTTCAACCCAAACCGTGAATGTGGCCCTGTGATAAATCGGATCATTGTAATACACAGAGTTGTGTATGTGGATGTGTGTGGGCTAATTTTTGTGAATAATGACGAGATTAGATGTCATGTGACATAGTCCGTCTTTTTTTTTGTTCATGCTTGTATTCCCGGACCTTTTCCTCTTGTACGTTTCCCCTTTGCGTGTGCTAATTTTTGTGAATAATGCCGAGATTAGGTGTCATGTGATATAGTCCGGGATTTGTTGAGCTTTGTACTGTTTTATGCTTGTATTTCCTTGACCTTTTCCTCTTGTACTTTTCCCCTTTGTGTGTGTGGGCACAAAAGTGTACCGTCAGACCTCTTGAGATGAAGGACTGAAGGCTAATGAACCATAGGGAGAAACACTCCAGTGCTCTCAGGAGCTTTCACACATACTCTCATGAGTTCAGCTGTCAATGAGAATGTCACACGTCACGCTGAACTGGTTCACACTCCTGTAGAGATCGGCCTCTGCTTCCTGTGACTTTGGCCAAGTGTTCCAGAGGACACAGCGACATGATTTATTGAGGTTTCTCAACATTTTATGCATGCTTGTGTGTTCTTGGACACTTAAGACCTAAAAGTGTCTAAATTTTTGATATTTTGTTGTCCTGTGCAACAAAGTGCTTTGTGGTTTTTGGGTATTTGTGGTAGCTGAATATAATTCCATCTGATTTGACTCAGATTTTTACTGAGAACTTGTTTTCTTCTTAGCTGAAGTTTTGGTTTCTTGTAAAACTCTTGAGTTCTGGTTATTTGTGTGTTCCACAGCATTAGGTCCGTAATAATGTCTCACTCCAGCAAGGATTTAGAAGCACTGAGTCACTCTGCAGCAGAGGAAGTGAACAGAGAAGTGAGGAAGATCAGCAACAACAAAAAAACGAGAAAAAGCTGTCGCAACAGCGTTTAAGTGCGTCAATTTGCCCCAAAAGTTTGAGAACCACTGGTTGTTTAGGCATGTAATATGAACATGCAATCGTGCTTGAATCTGCACCAAAACAATCGCTCCGAGATCACCCGAACGAGGTGGTATCGCCCTGAATCGAGGTGAGAAAGCAATTCGAAGCAATGTCATTATTCAAAATAGAAATGTGTCTGATTCTGTGAATTTTTCATGAATCTCACGCAGAGGAATGATCTTTCAACATAATTTACCAATATGGGTGTGGCCAGATATTCTCAAGGAGTAGTTCACTTTTCAAAAAACTTTTGCTGATGATTTACTCACCTCCATGTCATCCAAGATGTCCATGTCTTTCTTTCTTCAGGTTTTTGATGAAAATATTCCAGCATTTTTCTCCATATAATGCACTTAACTGGTAACCAAACAAAAGACACTTTCAGTACAAACTGCAAACTGTTCAAAGGGCTTTAAACGATTCCAGACGATGAATAAGGGTCCTATCAAGCGAAACGATCGCTCATTTAATAAATAAATAACTAAGTTTTATAAGCTCAAATGGTCGCCTTGCTCTGTTCTGTTATGCACGTTGTGACTCTCCTGTTCGAACTCGTTCATCAAAATGAACGAATCTTTTCCGAGTCAATTTGTTCATTTCGTTTGTTGAATGAACCAAATGACTCGGAAAAAGATTAGTTAATTTTGTTCGAACAGGAGAGTCACAAACGTGTAGCCTGGCTTTGTCATACTCATTTTCCTGTTGTAGGATGAGTCTGAAACTCCTCCGTTTGGCTTTGATTATGAGGCGTGTCTTAACCGAACCAGGAAAAAAACAACTCTGCACTCAATTGGATAGTCGGTAAACCTACAACCAATCAGAGCAACGCAGTAAGTCAGCTACTTTGCATACAGTTGTCAACTACAGAACGTAGCCTAACTTTACTTATTTTAGAAGTTAAATAACAAGTGTTGCTTCTTTTACTTACTCCTCCATGAATGCGACCAAAGGAGAAACCACAACGACCACAGGCTTTTCATTACGTCCCATCTTCTTAGCGACCGTCAGAGCCAGCTGATAAGTTACACTTTGCCCGAATCATGTGGGAAGGACGGCAAAAATATCTTTCCGATCGACAAATGCCCTGATTGCAGTTCTTTGTTTGTCTATTAAAATTAATGTGCTGTCGATTTATTTCACAACAGACACGACAGCGGAATCTATACATCTCAATTCTCCAGCTGCAGTCATCTCTGAGGGAAGACAGTTAGCGCTCTTTTGATAACGTGATGATTACGTCCTTGCAGATCACCTGTCCATCATCATATAAAGCCCGCCCTGGCAATTTGATTAGCCTCGATCATTTTTGCCTGATCATAATTATTCCTCAATGGATTCAGTCCAGACCGAACTTCCTGTCCAAAAAATGTTGTGGGCGGAGTTTGGATTGGCATCCAGGCTACATAAACGTGTGTAACAGAACAGAACAAGAGCTTATAAAACTTAAACTTTGTTTATTTATTTATTAAATGAGTGATTGTTTCGCTTGATAAAACCCTATTCATCGTCTGGAATCGTTTAAAGCCCTTTGAACAGATTGCAGTTTGCGCTGAAAGTGTCTTTTGGACCTTCAACCGTTGGTTCCCACTGAAGTGCATTATAACGACAAAAATGCTGGAATGTTTTCATCAAAAACCTTAATTTCTTTTCGAACTGAAGAAAGAAAGACATGGACATCTTGGATGACATGGGGGTGAGTAAATAAAAATTATCAGCGAAACGTTTTTTTCAAAAGTGAACTATACTCCTTTATGGCCGGTGTGAGAGAGTTTTTGGTTGTTCGCTTAGGAGATATTACTCAATATTCAGACTTGAGCTGCATTTCAAAAGTCTTGCAAAAATTTGAGGTTGTCGGAGTGAAATGTCGCCGTCTTGTCTGCAAATATGACGTCGGTCAGTCTCAGGACAATGGGATAGTCGTGACGCTCACACACCTCTACTCTTGCTCAAATTTGTGTAGGAACAGGCGGTCGTTTGTGATTAAGTGTGTCTGTTTGCTGAGAGATGTGAAACTAGCCTGATGTAAAGGTCAGGAAGATTTGAACAGACTGCTAAACCTTGGAACAGGACATATTCAAAGTGAAAAGGCAAATGGTTGTGTCTTTCCTGTCAGTCAGCTTCCTGATTTATAACGCGTAGAGTATTCAGTGTTCCTGTAACACGTGACCACGAGAGCAGGGGATTAAATGGTCTAAACCATGGTTAAAGCATTCTTTCACAGGGTCACACGCAAAGCAATGCATTCTGGGAATCCCAGTGATGTGACAGGCTGATGCAGTACCGGATTGGATTTTCATCAGGGGTGGGCTGTATGTCCGACATCTTATCAGAGCATGAGTATATTACAGCAACTGTAATATCATGATATATTCATGTTTCCTGAAAATTCAACACATTTTTTATATAAAATGACTTTAGTATATATGTACTAATGTAATATCTATTTGTTGGTTAATCCAGGCAGTTAAAGTAGTAGTTCACTTTAAAAAAAAAACTTTTGCTGATAATTTACTCACCCCAATGTCATCCAAGATGTGTCCATGTCATTCTTTCTTCAGTTCGAAAAGAAATTAAAGTTTTTGATGAAAACATTCCAGGATTTTCTCCATATAATGGACTTCAATGGGTTCCAAACAGTTCAAGGTCCAAAAGACAGTTTCAAACTGTTCAAAGGGCTTTAAACGATTTCCAGACGACTGAATAAGGGTCTTATCAAGCGAAATCGATTCGCTCATTTAAAAAAAAACAAAAAAAACAAAGTTCAAGTTCATAAGCTCAAATGGTCGCCTTGCTCTGTCGAACGAATCTTTTCTGAGTCAATTGTCAATTTCCGTATGTTGAATGAACCAAATGAAACGAAAAAGATTTGTTCATTTTGATGAACGAGTTCGAACAGGAGAGTCACAAACGCGCATCACAGAACAGAGCAAGGCGACCATTCGAGCTTATAAAACAAACTTTTTTTTTTTAAAGGAGAGATCGTTTCGCTAGATAAGACCCTTATTCATCATCTGGTGATGCTTATGAAAAATAGGATTGGTAAAATAAGCTACATATTCAGCTTACACCTTTTTTGGTTAATGTGTAAAATTATCTGTGTATGAAGACTGAAATAAATATATTTATATTTAATAATACTACTACTAAAGCATTTATTAATCTTCATTAATGTTATTTTTAACTTTTACTATTACTAATACATTATTAAAATAAAGAGTTGAATTTGTTCTTATATATATATATTATTAGTGAACAGTTTTATATTTATTACCTAACATGAATACAAATGAATAAATATCGTAACATATATGTTGCGTATTGTTAGTTAATATTAGTAAATGCGTAGTGTTAACTTAACACTCTTAGAAGAAAAGTTTCCATATAGAACCTTAAAAGGTTCTATCAGTCGCTATCGTATTTGGAGCCCCTAAAAGGTTCTATACAGAACCCATTTTTAGGGTTCAATTATAACAACCCTTTAGGGTTCTTTGTAACCTGGGAAATGGTTCTATATGGAACCTTTTGGGTTCATTCATTATCACTTGTTTTGTCCTTTCCGGATTAAATATTTCATATTATTGATGAACTCAATAACTTAAATGTATTTATGAATGCATGTGAATAATTACATTTGTAACCCCCATATCTTGAATTTTGTGATTAATCAATATCACACGAAGAGTGCCATTTCACTTTTTCTTCCAAAAATCAGTATGATTAAAATGTGATATTAAGTCACTACAACAGTTTAATAAACAATTTAATTACAACTACAGAATGTTGCAGAATACTGTATATGAATGAATAATAGCCTATAAAGAACCTTTGTGCCAAAAGGATTCTTTCTTTTTACATTTTTAGCATAAAAGGTTCTTTGCAGTTGAGTAAAGAACCATATTCTTCATATATAGAACCCCAATAAACCCTTTTTAAGAGTGTAGGCCTATAACTTTATTATAAATTGTTTCCAAATCTCTACCCGTTGACATATTTCTGTGGTCACAAGGTATATAGAGTCGGCCCTTATTTTCATCTTGCCTTTTTCCATGTTTTTGTTTTTGTCCCATGTTTTCACAGAATTACTGCCCAGACCTGAGGTTGAGGTTTTTTGTTTCCACCCTAAAAATACAGTCATGTTTTGTGCATTTTACATCTACAGTCACCTCACAATGATCACAAACAGGTGTCTGTGGTTACAAGCGGTTTCAGAAGCACAGTTGTGCTGTGTGGAGCAGACCAATACTGACTGTTTGGTCTTCTTCACGTCACCCCTGCAGTGCCCAGACGTGTTACAAGCTGGTTTAAGGAAGCTCACAGATGGACAGACATTGTAAAAGCCGAATTAGACTGTGATGTGATTCCTGCACTGGGCGTAAAGAGTCTCTGTTTGTGTTTTTAGGAGTGCCAGCCGGTTGTGTTTCTGTCCAGGCTGAGGTGTGGGCTCTGTGTTTGTGGCCTGAGAGTGATTTTCCCATAGTTTAAAATAGAAAACTAGAGGCCACACACACACACATGGGATTGGATCTGTGGGGTGTTTCCAAACATCAGGTTCTGTCTTTCCTGTGTGTGTATGCACATCTTAGACCTAAATTGAAATCCCCATATGTACGAAAGCTTATAAATCATACAGAACGTGTTTATTTGTTTTCTGTTTGAAAAAGTAAAAATGCAGAAAGTTGTGTGTGATGTGTGGTTTAGGGTTAGTGTAAGGGGACAGCATACAGTTTGTACAGAATAAAAACCCTTATGTTTATGGAGTCCCCACAAACACTCTAAAAAATGCTGGGTTGTTTTAATCCAATTTTGTTTCAAATATGGACAAACCCAATTGTTGGATTAAAAAAAATGCAATTTATAAATTTAACCCAACAGCTGGGTTTGTCCATATTTGACCCAAAATTGGGTTCTGTCACTTGCCCGTATACGGGCAATCTAACTTTACTTCACTATATTACTATTACATCCTAATCTAGTCATGACAAACTATATATCATTGGAAAGGTCTAAGACTCCTAAATAGATATTTTAGGTCTGTTTTTTCTTACAAATTATGAATGAACAGTAATATATGAATTTATGACAAAAGTGCGCCTCAAAAAATCAGCGTCATTACAGGAGTTTCTGACCTTTGCACAAAAGTCGATACACCCACTTTTAATAATTGAAACTTTGGTTTTTAGTGCTAAAAGTTCATAATAAAACAATTAGTATTTGTCAATAAAAAAGATAAAATTATATTTTAAAAAGTAAGGTAAGAAGTCCTCTAACTAAAAAGTATAATGTAATATATATATATATATATATATATATATGTATATATATATATATATATATAATATATATATATATATATATATATATATATTATAATATCACATATTTAGTAGTTATCATAAATTAGGTATCATTTGAAAGCTTACGAACTCAGAATTCATCCTGTGAAAACGTTTTGAAATTGGATGTTGCGTTACCATAGAAACAGTATTTTTTTTATTAGGCCCCTCCCCTTTTGGGCATCATCTTTCATAATTTATTATGAATACCTTTTCTAATCTTGACAAAACACATATTGTCAGAAAGGTCTGAAGTCTCAAGGTTCCATATTTAGTGACAGAAGTGATATTTGGAGAGAAATTTATTAATTTGTTATGGCAAAATGCATACAATTAAATTCAACGGAATTCAATGGCACCCGGTGGCTTTTTTGGTATAACGCCTAAACAAAATCTCATGGGAACTTCAATTTTTGTGATATCAACTTCAAATTTGGAACACAACTTGGTTAGATATAGACCTTTCATTTTATAGTAATTTTATTTGTAAAACATATTTTGTAAAATATTTATTTCATATTAAAAAAATATATTAATAAAGTATTATTTGACTTCCATAACTTTTACATACTTCATTTTTTGAAGTGCTTTCACTTTAGTAATAATCTGCTGAGTGTTTTCTTTAAAACAAGACCAAACTTAGGTCTATATTCCAAAGCATTGTTGAATTACAACCATTTAAGTTTGTATAGTGCATTTTAATGTCAATTATCAAAAAGGGGGGTGACCGCTAAGGGGTTAAAATAACCCAGCATTTTTTAGAGTGAAGATAGCGTGTGTGATACCATTAAATAACTATTCATGTAGCTTTGTAAGGTCACTAATAATTAAATATTTAAGCAATGAAGTACCTGGATGTTCTATTTTATAAATACAGCTAAAGCAGCCATTACCACTATTACTGTGCATCAGGTTAATAAAAATATCATAGACTCATTCAAATGTTATTAATTCATCATTTTAAAAAGATAATCTGCAGCACATGAATTAACTACAGTGTTTTGGTGTAGTGAGGCTTTCTTTATGTCTGTTTTTGTAGCGATATGGCTAGTTTTGTGATATATGATCGTCCGCTTTGCAGTAAAGATGTTTACGGGGATGTAAATCCTGCTTTATGCAGTAACATGGCTCTGGTTTGTTTTTATAGCTGATCTTAATGGCTCTTTCTGTTTAGTATTGTAAAATAACAGTAGTATTATTATCATATAAAAATAAATAAATAGAAATGAAATGTTTAAATAAGTTACATATGAAATTTAGGATCTATCTGTCTGTGTACATGCACACCTGTTGTTTAAATTGAAAAACAATTTTGGTAATAAACACAGTCCCTCTTATTTTGTCAGACAGAGACCTACTTCACTGTCTCTCTCTTTATAGTGATATTTAACATGCGGTTGAGTTCTGCGCTACGGGGTATAGTTGGATTGGGAGTGTTTTCTCATGTCTGTGTGAATATAGCAGCAGTAACACAGAATGAACAGAGCCACAGGAACCTCGTCTGCTATTTCCATACAGGGCCAGCTGGATTTATTGTGAAAGTGTGTGTCTGAACTATTAGCAAATATAAAGCGGGAGGAGAGAGGAAGCGAAACTAGGAGAGTGTTTGTGCTGAATGAGGTCAGTTTTGCTGGAATGAGAGACTCATTTTCACACAAGGTCTCTGTTGTTCGTGTTTGTTCACTAGTGACGCCAATATCCAAATCTCTCTCATTAGCGTCCCCTTGTTCATTCCAGGACTCCGGCCCATTGCTTGCTTCCTCTTCCAGTTCCAAACACAGTGTCTACATGTGTGTGCAAGCTTGTGTGTCTTCTCTAAAGTCAATTTTATGCCTTCAGCACATTTCCGATTTAGATACAGAGCCATTCTACATTCTCATGGGGACATTTGCTTTCGCATTGATTCCAGATTCTTCCCGAGAGGCTTCGTCCACTGCTTTGAGTGTGTGTGTGTGTGTGTGTCAGTCAAAGTTTAAGTGCTGTTGAAATGGACTGCCGCTTGCCATCTTCCACTTACTTCTGCTCTTGCACTTAAAGCTGGAGTGTTTTTGCTTGCACTGGTCATTGTTACTGGCCCCTTTTCTTTTGGTCTGTTCCATCACCTCTGTCCGTCTTTTCTGATCTTCTGCCCTGTCTCTCTCTCCCTTCTGGTGTAAACAGGCAGCCTGATTCTGTGTTCGCTGTTCGCTCTCTATTTCATGTCTTTTGCTTCCCTGTTGTTTCCCGTCGCAGTGTTCAGCAGCCATAACATTACAAATGCGCCTCAGGCTGATGTTTACAAAGAAAGACTGAGAAATGAGAAAACAGGCAAGGGTCAGGATGGATCTAAAAGTTGACAAAAAAAAATAAAGGAAATTATTTCAATATATTATTTCAGTTTGATGTATTATTTTAATAAATGTTTTGTTTTTATGTTACATTCGAAATTACATAATAATAAAATGTATTTCTGTATGGAGTATAAATGCTATTTTGTAACTAACATTTGTATTTTTTATTTATTTAAGTATTTTTTAATACATTTGTTAATGCATAAATCAATGGTAGTAGCAAAATATTCTTTTAAAAATATTTTCTTTATATAATATTATGAACATATACAAAAATAAATAAATATGAATATATATATATATATATATATATATATATATATATATATATATATATTGTTTCTATTTATTTATTTTTGTATATGTTCATAATATTCATTAAACTGCTGTATTGATGACAAAAACCCTCCTATAAACAACCCTATTTTAACCCTAAAACCGTATTCTGAATGATGTGGGCAAAATAGTTTTGATTTATTTTTAAAAAATACTTCCCTTGATCTGAGCTGGACCAGACTTGCCTACTTTTCCTAAGTTTGCCTCCTGAATTTTTATAAAATTAATTCTACAATGGAAAAAATCCTTAATCTTGTATTTGGGTCAAAAATGGGCAAATTTAGAGCAAAAAAAAACTGTAATTTAACAAAAACTGTAATTTAGAGGATTCTAAAATAAGCCAAAATAAGACACCAGGTGACCGCAAAGTCACTTCATCTTTAGGTTTTAGCTCTAAGAACTTATTGGAATGATATTTTAATGTAGTTAAAAAAATAATTAAAAATAAGCATAATTTACATAGAAAATAGGTACTTTTTGAAGTAAATAAATTCAAAAATACCCCCCCAAAAAAAAAAAAAAATGGATAGACAAAACTTTATCGAAGACAGTGATTTAACATTTATAATAAATAAAAATTAGGCTCACGCCTCCTCTGTGCCCACATTTGTCCACAATTACGGTGAATACGGTTTGAGGGTTAAGGTATGGTTAGGTAGGACATCCTGGGCAAGTTAAGTCTCTGTTTCACCAGAGTTTCACCTCTAAAGTCATCCCATTTGAAGCATCACCAGCCATCAAAATGCTGCTTTTGTAATAAATTCACTGCCTTATTTCAAGCCTATTACTGTCAGACTTCAAATCATCTACTGTGAGTAATGTTTCCATTATTATGTGTAATCCATTTTCGTGATAGCTTTGCATAGTCATGATTTATAGGGGTTTATCCGGGTTATCTATCAGTTACCCCACTGAAGGACATCATTTAGAGAACACCTACAGCTGATAAATGCATTTGATCTGCTTAGTTTTAGAGGGCTTCATTTAAAGCATCTCGGAACCCATTTTACTTCCAAAATCTTTATAGCCCTTAATCCTGTAATTGAGGACAAATGTGGGCACAGAGGACTCAGGTGTGATCCTAATTTTTATTTATTATAAATGTTATATCACTGTCTTCGATAAAGTTTTGTCTATCCATGTATGGTGGTTTGTTTTATTTTGGGGGCATTTTGGAATTTATTTACTTCAAAAAGTGCCATATTTTCGATGTAAATTAATAATATCGTTATTATTTTTAACTACAATAAAATATATTTCCAATAAGTTCTTAGAGCTAAAACCTAAAGATGAAGTTGCTTTGTTGTGTCACCTGGTGTCTTATTTTGGCTTATTTTAGAATGTTCTAAATTACAGTTTTTCCCATTCATTTCTATGGGTGCCCATTTTTGACCCAAATACAAGATAAAGGATTTATTTATTATTTTTTATTTTTTACATTGTAGAATTCAGGAGGCAAACTTAAGAAAAAGTAGCCAATTCTTGTACCGCTCAGATCAAGGGAAGTATTTTTTTAAAATAAATCAACTATTTTGCCCACATTTGTCCAGAATACGGTTTTAGGGTTAAGAGGTCATGATGGCCAGAGGCCACTGGGCAAATTTGGCCATTATGATGGGGCTACACCCCTACTCTTTGGAAAGACATCCTTGGAAATATTTTTTTTTGTGTGTGTGAACACTCATTGAGGATCTCGGTTTAACGTCTCATCCGAAGGACTGTGCTCTTTGACGGTATAGTGTCCTTCACTTTTGGGGCCGGGCGCTTAGGACCCACACAGACCACCGGGTGAGCGCCCCCTGCTGGCCTCACTAACACTTCTTCCAGCAGCAACCTTTTTTTTCTCAGGAGGTGTCCCATCCAGGTACTGACCAGGTTTAACCCTGCTTAGCTTCAGTGGGCAGCCAGTCTTGGCCTACCAGGTGAAACGGCTGCTGGCGATGTAGTAGTAGATGTAGTTGATTGGATTGTCCAGATACCAGAATTGACTTTGGTGTTTGTTGGGGAGAGATTGAAACTGGGATTTGTGTGGCTTTGGAGCAGAGTGTTTTCCGAGTGAAAGGAAGGTGTGACTGGAGGAAAGATGAAGCTGTCAAGTTGTTGAGTTGGACTGTGTGTGCTTTACTGGGCCGTCTTTGCCCTCCTCTTGGCTGTTTTACAATGTTTTTCTCTCTCTCCATATACTAATCCTTTCTCTTTCAATTTTAAAGGTAGGATGATCCGTCCATTTACTAAAATTTTGGCTATTGTGCAAGTCTTAATGTTATACGTAAGCAATAAGGTACGAGAGACTGTGCTGTATCGTGAATAAGTAACGGCTCAAGGGCGTTGTTAGGCACGACGCGAAGCGACCCCTTGAGCCGTTACTTATTCACGATACAGCACTTGCCTCGAGTATCTTATTGCTTTTATAAAACGGTTGCCACACAATATTTGAGTAAAAAACAATGTAAGTGCAACTTTCTTGAAGTAAAATCACTAAAAGCCTACCTTCCGCTGGAAAAAATAGTCCCCGAGTGTGAACAGCAACAACGTTCCAATGTGTAAAATGCATGAAAGCTCAAATAAAAACAACATAGAAGCGCAGTGTTGCGCAGCGATCAATAGAACCGTTGGGTGAAGCGGTCGTAGCCATGTTTTATCGTGAATAAAGCACAGCTCTTGGCCAATCAGAATCAAGGATTCGAACTAACCGTTTTATAATGATTTATAAACTTGTTACTTGAATGGTTAAGGTTATTGTAGTGTTATTTTATTTTTATTGTTTTATTATAGTTTGTGTTACTACTAACTCATTTTTTTTTCAAAAAGGATGCATTAAATTTATCAAAATGTAATGTTTTGATAGATTTCTATCTCAATAAATGCTATTCTTTTTAACTTTCTATTCATCAAGGAACCCTGAAAATATGCATCATGGTTTCCAACTTTCCATAAAAATAGTTAAGCAGCACAACTTTTTTTAGCATTGATAATATATATATATATATATTTTTGTATAAAAAAAAAAAAAAAAAAAAAATATATATATATATATATATATATATATATATATATATATATATATATATTTTTTATATATATATATATATTATATAAATATTATATATATATATATATATATATATATATATATATATAGTGTATATATATATAGTGTATATATATATATATATATATATATATATATATATTTTGTTTTAATTAAATTATAAAAAATATATATATACATTATCAAATGCTAAAAAAAGTTGTCATATATAAAATATATTTTTTATAATTTTTTTGATAATATACTGTATATTTATTTATTTTGAGGAATACATTTACATTTTAAAATATATTCAGATTGAAAATAGTGATTTTAATATTTCACTTTTTCCAGTATATTTTTATTTAGGAAAATGCATCCTTGGTGAGAAGACTTCTTTCAAAAACATTAATTATACCGAGTCCCGACCACACATATACACACTTGTACAAACAAATACACAAATGTGTTTGAGTAGCATGTCTCAACACGGCAAACAACTCGCTTTGTTTTGCATCTTCACACAAAGTTCAACATGTCTGGGCCGTGACCCGACCCCCGCACTTCTTCAGGCTGTATCTGTCTTTAGATGGCCAAGAACGAACACAAGGTTTGGGGAAAATGCACGCCTCTTTAATTGCCCCGTGATTACTCCAGTTTGTTAACATTTTAGAACGGTAATCTTACTATTAGAGTGAATCTGAACTTTCATCATAGTTGATAGATGTTTGTGTAGACCTTTAATGACAGGCCGGGTGTAGCTGCTTCCCGTTTCAGGAAAAGAGGAAGAACATGGTAATGTAAACGAAAGTGTCTGCTATCTACAGGAAGGACAAAAAGGGACGAGAGGAGGGAAACTTCACTCGTTCCACGGAGGTGGGGGATTTTGCTTAATCTAGTGAAACCAGGTTTAGGACTTTTTGCTATATGAAAATCAAAAATCCCAACTTCTGTGACCTTAATGGCAAACATGAATGCAGAAACATCCTCAGATAGCAAGTGAAAATCCCAGCCGTCAGGTACTTTTTGCTGTGTTACCTGACCTGGTTAGTAAATGTTTAGCAGCTGTTCCACTGCTATGAGTTCTGCAGTGAAGTGGACATCATCCACCTAAAGGAAATGATGCGTATAGGCTGTCGGACGTCTTCATTTTGTCCCTGGGGTGTTTTGAACGATTTAGAGAGTCATCAGGAAGGTCACAGTGTGTGTTTTGAGGCATGAATGTGTGCTGAGAACAAGCATGGATGGGACAGGCAAACTCTCGATGCGATCAAGCATGAACAAACAAACGAAATCAAGTTCAAATCGGTTTGAAACGGTAGAGCACAAGGAATATGTCTTTAGAGATAATATCTGCTTCAATTTTTCCTCATTATGTTTTTTTTCTGCTGACTCTGGGTAATATCTTTCTTTATGAGAGTAGACAGATGGGATGGGAAAACATTTCATGTTGGTTTGTTTTGTGGCCATCTAAAATTTGACAAAAGTATATATAACATTTAAATATTATAGCATTTGTATGCATTTAAAAAAAAGTGTTATTGGTTAACAATTTTCTCTCTTTTTTTTCAAATGACCTTCATATGTGAGAATGGATTCCTCAACTGACTATTAATAGCCAGAATGTGACAAAAGTTATTGTTTTAATGTTGTTTTTTTGTGTGTCAAATGACTTCATATGTCATGATAGAGAGAACTCATGTGTGACGTTAAGGCCCCCATGAGTGTATAAAGGCTGGTCTGAACCTGCTCAACTTTAATTGGTCTATAATAAGAGTGTCTATTGAACTTGCCCCTCTTATTCTTTCTCTCACATTTCTTCTTGTCTGCTCCCCAGGCACTGGCAGCTAATGCAGGCACAGGATTTGCGGTTGCAGAGCCACAGGTCGCCATGTTTTGTGGCAAACTCAACATGCACATTAACATCCAGACTGGCCGCTGGGAACCTGACCCTTCTGGATCCAAAACCTGCGTCGGAACCAAAGAAGGAGTGCTGCAATACTGTCAGGAGGTAAATAACGTTACACAGCAGAAATATGTCTAAAAAAAATAAAAAATTCTCAAACTTCTTAAGGTTGCTGCTCAGTCCTTACAATCTCTTTGAGCACAAATATTTACAATATTATTGTAAAATCTTCCCTTATATCATGTTTCACTTGGAAATGCATAGATTGGGTTGGGTTTTACTCTGGCTTAAACTAACTTTTTACTTTTTAATATTTATTAAATTATAATGTTGTAAATTACGTAACTTTTCAAAAGTTTTGGGGTCCGTAAGATAATTTTTTATATGAAATTAACACTTTTTAGTCAGCAAAGATGCATTAATTTGATCAAATGTGACAGTAAAGACATTTATAAAGTTACAACATATTTTTTGGGAAAAGAATGTTTATGAAAGAATCCTAAAAATATGTATCCCTGTTTCCATGAAATTATTAGGCAGCAAAAACTCTTCACAACACAAATGTTTCTTGAGCAGCAAATCTGCATATTACTTCTGAAGGATCATGTGACACTGAAGACTGGAGTAATGATACCAAAAATGTAACTTTGCCATCACATTAATCAATTACATTTTAAAATATATTAAAATGGAAAACAATTTCAGAATATTACTGCGTTTACTGTATTTTTGATCAAATAAATGCCGCCTTGGTGAGCAGATTTTTAAAAAACTTATTTTAAAAACATTAAAAGTGTTTTTTGACCTCAACAATTTGAACTGTAAACTTAATATCTACAACAACAACAAAAAATACAAATGGAAAATATTTTTAACTATCTTTACATACTATCTGTAGTCATTGGGTTGCTGTTGCTGCTTATGTATGGAAGGAATAAGCCTCCAGACACTGTACACTAAAAGATCCTTTTCCACAACTATATTAAACACCATTTGGTTAAAAATGTCAATTCTCTCATCCATCATATGGCTGGCTGCAAAAAAGCAATTCTCTCCCTGTAGATTTTGTGATTGGTTTTCATCAATGTCCTTTTAATGGATTTCAGGAGAGAGTAAATCTTGAGTGAGTTCCAATACATGAGCAGATGGCAGCAGGAGATTGTGAAGCTTACAGTTCAGACTGAATCTCTCTGGTCTCTTCCCTTTAGATGTACCCTGAGCTGCAAATCACAAACGTGGTGGAAGCCAACCAGCCAGTCAAGATCGAGAACTGGTGCAAGAAGGACAAGAAACAGTGTAAGGGACACGCTCACATCGTGATCCCCTACAAGTGCTTGGGTAAGTGATGTTTGATTGACGGCTCTGTTGTTTTTTTAAAAGGCCAATTATCCAGAATGGGGTTAAAGGTGCCATTGTGGAAGTAAGACATCTGAGAACCTAGAACAGCAGTTCTAAGACATTACAGATCAAATTCAGTCCCTGAACTGGTGCTCCCGGAGCCGTTCGAGGCCTTTTACAAAATATTGTGATGCTTCTCCACTACTTAAGGAGCTACAGTTAAGCTCACGGTTATATTACGCTCTTGCAACTTGAAACCCCAACCCCTCAAAAAAGTTCAGTTTGTACAACACTTGTCTCAAAGGACACGTACACACTGTAAAGTTTCAGGAGTGATTTACAACTCTACAATGCGTAAATCATTCGCAAATGCGACTAAATTTCATAAAAGGTGACTTAAATATGTCTTTAATTTGCTCCCTGCATCTCTTCTCTCACACACACACTCTCACCATGAGAGAAAGAGAGAGCACACGCAGGACTCGTTGACAGAACTGTCACTGTCCCAGTCGGATCAGTCTTACCAGTGCTGCGTAGTCCTGAAAGTTGATCATTTGCACATGTTTTTAAGCCAATTTAAACATTCAAGAACAAGGATATATGCATATCGCCCGTGCTGTGTGAGAAGTGTTGTCTGCACAAACTGCACATCCCATAGGACTGCAACAAACGATTATTTTGGTAATCGATTAATCTAACGATTATTAGAATCGATTAATCGAGTAATCGTCGATTATTTTTGTCTGCTAATCAGCAAGTTTGGAACTATTATTCAGCTTTTTCAATTAGTTAAAATTGAAAAATGGAGTTATTAAATTGATATTAAATTGCGAGGTTGGTTTCAATATTTCGGTCTTATATATTTTCAGCATAAAGCTTTTTTTTAATGGTTTTGTTCTTGTTCACTGATTTCCTTTCAAGATTTAAGATCTGGCAACACAAATGAGTCATGGCTTGTACCGCTTTCCCTGTGATTTCTTGCAAATACGTATTTTAACATGCATCAGAGATGCATCTCTCCTTCGTTTGTCATATCTAATATCTCTTGTACACGCCATTAACAACCAGTCTTACCAGTGCTGCGTAGTCCTGAAAGTTGATCATTTGCACATGTTTTTGAGCCAATTTAAACATTCAAGAACAAGGATATATGCATATCGCCCGTGCTGTGTGAGAAGTGTTGTCTGCACAAACTGCACATCCCATAGGACTGCAACAAACAATTATTTTGGTAATCGATTAATCTAACGATTATTAGAACGATTAATCGACTAATCGTCAATTATTTGTGTCAGCTAATCAGCAAGTTTGGAACTATTATTCAGCTTTTTCAATTAGTTAAAATTGAAAAATGGAGTTATTAAATTGATATTAAATTGCGAGGTTGGTCGCAATATTTCGGTCTTATATATTTTCAGCATAAAGCTTTTTTTATGGTTTTGTTCTTGTTCACTGATTTCCTTTCAAGATTTAAGATCTGGCAACACAAATGAGTCATGGCTTGTACCGCTTTCCCTGTGATTTCTTGCAAATACGTATTTTAACATGCATCAGAGATGCATCTCTCCTTCGTTTGTCATATCTAATATCTCTTGTACACGCCATTAACAACCAGTCTCACCAGTGCTGCGTAGTCCTGAAAGTTGATCATTTGCACATGTTTTTAAGCCAATTTAAACATTCAAGAACAAGGATATATGCATATCGCCCGTGCTGTGTGAGAAGTGTTGTCTGCACAAACTGCACATCCCATAGGACTGCAACAAACAATTATTTTGGTAATCGATTAATCTAACGATTATTAGAATCGATTAATCGACTAATCGTCGATTATTTTGTCTGCTAATCAGCAAGTTTGGAACTATTATTCAGCTTTTTCAATTAGTCAAAACATTGGGCCAGTTGTTCAAAACATTTAATCTGGATCAAAATGATCCGAATTTGGAAATCCCATTTTTTCCTATCCAGGATCTGGTAATCCGTCTTACTTTTATGCCGGTTTTTCAAAGCAACATTGGACTGGATCACCCTGATCCAGATACACAGTTTTCAAGATTACCAAATCCGGATTACCAGTGCTCTAAATGGGACAACATATCACAATGTGGGCAACCAGTTATGTAAAGAACAGGTAGAAGAGCCAACATGGGGTCACTGTAAGTATTTCTTATTTTGAGACAAAACACAAATGGGGACAAGATATTTATTTTCAGCATAAAGCTTTTTTTTTAATGGTTTTGTTCTTGTTCACTGATTTCCTTTCAAGATTCAAGATCTGGCAACACAAATGAGTCATGGCTTGTACCGCTTTCCCTGTGATTCCTACATTTTAACATGCATCAGAGATGTATCTCTCCTTCGTTTGTCATATCTAATATCTCTTGTATACGCCATTTACAACTAGTTGTTCAGTTCGGTTCTAAACACACTGTGTAGAATTGTTATAAATGACTGAACTGTGTGCACGCAGAACAGGATTAAGCACTAAAAGGTGAACTGACAACTGAATTTAGCTGTAGTGTACGTGACCAGGAAGGTGGCAGTGGGGTGAAAAGCCATTATTGTGTGGAGAACTTCATAGTAATAAAGCAAAATCCCATTTCCCCTTCCAGACAGAGGCTGGTGGAGATCCATTGGGCTGTGAGAGTGTATTGTTATTTCTCACCTCACAGGCGGCTAAAATGCATAGCTTCTCCTCCAAGAGTTTTCCCAGCAATTGGCAATGACAACTTGGTCATTGGGGTGGTTTAAACTGTCAGAGTTTGTAAACTCGCTTTAGCACTCTTTCTTCCCTTCTTGTTGTTTTTACTTTGCTAACAGCTGTGTCCGACTCAATAACTGGATGTTTGCAATGACGTGCATTGTAGTTAACATTAAAACACGTCAGTGGAGAATTTCTGCATTGAATCTGATCAGAAATTTTAATGTGTGTAAGATTTTTTTTTTAAATGATTTGGAAAGATTAAAAATACAGGAATATTATGAAATAATTGTAAAAAAAAAAATGTAATCGATTACTAAAGTAAAAGTAGGCCTATCAAGATATCAAGTAGGCCTTAGACACATCAGTGGGGAATTTCTGCATAGAAATAGCAAAGAATCTGATCAGAAATTTAGAGAGTGGAAGATTTTTTAAAAATGTTTTGGAAAGATCAAAAATACAGAAATCTTGTGAAAAATGTAAACATTTTTTTCATCTATTACCAAAGTAAAAGTAGGCCTATCAATATATTTCCAAAAAAAACCTGACCCTAAATTTTTAACAGTAGTGTTTATGTGAATCAAGATATTCATCCCAGTAAACCATTAAGCAGCACTTTAATTTATTTTTACCATGGTGCATGCTGAGGAAAAAGTCCAGAACCACTGAATATGTATTTAATTATAGAAGGCTGAAGAAGAAATATTATAGAAATATATATATTTAAGAAATATTATGTTTCTAGGTCACTACCACATTGTGTATTTAATGAAAAATTAAATGGCATTCATAAAAGCCACATGCATCTTTACTCCATAGTAACCACCAGACATAAATAACCTCCCACTGTTAATTTTCATAAATGTTCTCAAACAAATAAACGATTCAATCCCCAATTTCCAATTGTTCTGCTGATCCACATAAAAAAATAACATTGATCTCATTGCTTCTCAGAGGAAAAGCTGCTGTCCGGCTGTCTGCGCCTTTTCCTCATCTCCTCCCCGTGTTTGTCCCTCTCTGGTACGAGATGATTGAGTTGTGGCTCTTTGCGGGCTGAAAAAAGCCATTAGCGCTGCCAGCCGACTGTGAAATGGGCCGACTGTCAGAGGCTTTCCAAGATGGCTGATTTTTGTTTTGTGTGTGTGTGTTTGAGCTGACGCAGCAGCTGTTGACTCGCATCACCTGATGTCGGCTGCTGTTTGATTGACAGGGTCGGGCGGACGACACTCTTTCAGTCCAGTGCTTCCTGTGTCTCTTTCCTTGTGAATGACAGCTAGCCAATACAGTCTGTGGGTTTGGAGGAATCTGAAGCTGTAGTCTGCTCATAGCAGCGCCACACTGTTCCATCAACAACTTTCTCTACTTATAAGTCACCATGGAAACTGTTTTATTGATCTAAAGTGGAGCGTACAAATTGGCTGAAGATAAAAACTGAAATATTAAACTGCAGCAAAAGCAGATGTTTTTAAAACATAACTTAGGATAATTTGGCTGGTTGCTAGTTTTACTTGCACATCTCTGATTGCTTTAAATAGTAACAGCACATTTCTTCGCAACAAGCCCCATTATTTGAAGTGATTTTAATCATGTTTGTTAAAAAAGAAAATTTGTACTCAATTTTTCTAAAAAGATTCCAGAAATGTTCTAAATGATTGCACAATACTTTCAAGTTTAATGGTCATTTACATTTTCTTTCTGGTGAAAAATATTTACAAGCTGTTTAATTCATAAAATATCATTAAAATTTAAAATGATGAAAGTTCTATATATGAAGCGCTTAATGTTCTATACAATTCACAGACTACTAATGTTTACTGCAAACCTTTAAACCTAATCAAATTATGAGGAATCATAATATTGATGCTTGACTTGGCAAACGCCACTAAAATGTGGGTGTTTTCTGGCCACAGGTGGTGATGACTTCTGCTGCAGTCAAGGACTAATGTATTCTGTGTCTGGAAAAGCACCCCCTAGTGTTTAAAAGGTCATTCCACCTCTGGAAAGATGAATGTGTATTTAAAATGGGTAATTTATGTAGAAGAAATGTGAAGTTATTTTTGAATTTGGAGCTTTCTAGACTGAGAAAAGCCAGAAAATGTATTTTTGGCTTATGTGGATGAAAGACAACAACTCCCAGAATGCACTTGCTTCGCTGCCCTTGGAGGCCACGCCTGCCGGTAACAGAGCGCAGTAGTTAAACAATAAGTCTAGGCTACTAGTGAGTCTCTGTGATGAGTCTGCCTGAAAATGTGTTTCGAGATCACCCAAAATGTCCAGGATTCGGCTATTGCGTTCTACAGTCGCCGTTTATTGTTCACTTTGGCGAGCAGGACGAGTGAGGGCCGCGGGAGAACGGCGCGAGGCCGGTGGCGTTATTAGCGATGAGCGACACCTGTGAGACGCACCGGTCTCATCTCTCATGGGGAGCGGGAATTTTCTTAGCAATGTTAAAGGGATAGTTTGGACCAAAATGATATTTAAACCATGCATTACTCACCCTCAAGCCGTTCGAGATGCATATGTCAATCTTGTTTCAGACGAACACATTTTCAGTTATTTTAGAAAATGTCTTAGACCCTTCAGTGAATATAATGTGAAGAAATGGGGTCCAGCTCATTCAAGTCCCAAAAATGTGCATAAATCCTTCACAAAAGTCATCCATCCGGCTCCAGGGTGATAAACGAAGGCCTTCTGAGGGTAATCCGTGCGGTATTGTCGTAAAAATATACATATTTAAAACTTTATAAATGAAAATATCTGACTTCCGGCATCAATCACCGTACGTTCACGGGTGATGGAAGTCGGCGCACGTAGCGTAGGAACCGTCGTGACACCGTGAGCGTTTCCTACGCTACGTCCTACCTCTGTATGCCGACTTCCATCACCCATGACGACGTAGCGTAGGAACCGTGTGCGACGATTGTTGGCGGAAGTCAGATATTTTCATTTATAAAGTTTTAAATATGTATATTTTTACGACAATACCGCACGATTACCCTCAGAAGGCCTTCGTTTATCACCCTGGAGCCGGATGGATGACTTTTGTGAAGGATTTATGCACATTTTTGGGACTTGAAGGAGCTGGACCCCATTTCTTCACATTATATCCACTGAAGGGTCTAAGACATTTTATAAAATAACTGAAAATGTGTTCGTCTGAAACAAGATTGACATATGCATCTCGAACGGCTTGAGGGTGAGTAATGCATGGTTTAAATATCATTTTTGGCCGAACTATCCCTTTAAAACGCACATCGACCGATCACTTTTTAGCGTTGATGTAAACACTACATCACCAATCGGAATGAATTCAGTTATATTGAAACAAAAGCTGTACATGTAAACAATGAATAGCGACTGCAGAAAGCAAAAGCTGAATCCAGGACATCGACGGTCGGACATGTCCGGAAAAAGGGACGGTAACCCCTAAAGTTACCACTCAGCTTTCTCCACAGAACAAGAGCCTGCTAGCTTAGCTTCCAAAAAAAGATGGCTGACACTATGTGTAATCCCAATCCTCCTTAATGCATCCGTCTTCGTATTTAGTACCTTCGTTCACGTTTTCAAAAAGTTGCACGTACTGGCACGGATCTGTGATAGGTCTGTTAGCGCATTAGGTCCAACCCCCTATGGGCGGATTTGAAAGGGTGGGATCTAGTGCTTGTAGTCTTAACAGAAATCCCCCTCTTACACTTCCTCCTACAATTACTTAATTACGATTTTTGCATCATTGTAGGTGGAAGTGAAAAAGGTAAATAGCGGATTTGTCTCGTTTCAGGGGAAAATGAGAGTGTTGCACGACCATTCAATGCTACAACTGGGTTTCTAACAATGGAAAGCTTTATTCAAATGGGTGGAGTGTCCCTTTAAGTAGATTTTCCTCTTTGGGCACATTTGTAACCTTGAATTGATGTCGGCACATCAGTGAGACTCACTCATGTTGGGTTTTACCTTGTGTTCTCACCTCTCCACTCCCTCTGCTGTTTTACCACTGTTATTAATGTGGAGATTTCATTGTGATTCAGCAACATTCTGGCCTCTGGAGTTTAATTAGGGAGAGTGATTTGTTTTGGTAGTGTAATGCAGTGAAATAGGCACTTTGTCTGTGTCTCTGTCTTTCACCGCAGTGGAAACGCAGTGGAGTTTAAGAAACCTGTGAATATGTTGGGGCTTGATCTTTGAGGATTATATTGTCTTTGTACTCTCAAATAGTTGCATCCCTTTCAAAAGTTTCTCTGATGCATGATCTTAAAGGAATATTTTACCCCAAAAGAAAATTGGGTCACACTTTAGATTAGGGTCCAATTCCGCTATTAACTATAAACTATGACTTTTGCCTCAATAAAAACTTAATGACTGCCAGTTAGTAAGGTAGTTGTTAAGTTTAGGCATTGAGTAGGATTGACGGATGTAGAATATGGTCATGCAGAATAAGGCATTAATATGTGCTTTATAAGTACTAATAAACAGACACTATCCGAGTAATATGCATGCTAACAAGCAACTAGTTATTAAGTGAGAATTGGACCCAAACTACAGTGTTACTGAAATAATGTCATCATTTACTCACATCATACAAGTTTAAAATGACATGAGGGCAAGAAAGTATTTAGCGAAAGTTTCCTACCACTCTTTTCTATACAATGGATGCAGATATTAGTATTTAGGGAATCCAAGTTTTAAAAGAACTAATACGTAGTCTAAGTAGTATGGGGTGTAATGATACTCTCATGTCACGATTCAATACATACACATACAATACGATATTATTGCGAGACTCCAAGACATGGTAAAAGGTTTACAAAAATTGTACTGTTGATTTTAAAATGCTAAATTTGATATTACATTGTGTGTGTAAATGAATAGGCTTTGACTTGGTGCTGGTAACCCAATGCACAGGACAATGGTAAAACCAGAATAACAATATTCATGATTCTGAAGCTGAAATTACAGAGTTATTGTAGATGAATATGCTTGCACACTTTCACTGACTAGATATATTTAAAATAATGTTGGCCACTTTTTACAGGTAACATCAGACATTTAGCATTATCAGGACCCACAAAAATTCCCACATTGCATTATTATACATTATAATCAACAACAGTAGTAGTTTAATGCAGTACTTGGTCAATATCTCACACAGTAATTTTTATTTTGGGAGAACTATCCACGATATGTTGTCACTATCCACGATACGTATTGTTGCATTTTTGTATTGCGATATATTGTGGCATGATATATTGTTACACCCCTAATCAAGAAGTCAATGTAATTTCAGTATCTATATTTGAAAATTGATATTCTTCAAATTCAAAATTGACCGTCTTCAAAGCCATTCGATAGCGTTATCTGAAGTGACCGATAATGTCCAACTCTCCCAATGTATATAAATCTCAATCACATGCACATTTTCAAACTTGGCGTGGAAAGACACGTAGTGTTCTCAGATCCATTTGCGTTGAAGTTTAATAGATGTATGGTATCTTATGGAAAAGAGCAGCGTGAGCATTATTCAAAACTTCTCTTTTTATGGTTTGGAATGACAGAAGAGTGTAATTTACTTTAAAGGGATAGCCTGGTTCAACCAAAACATTCCAAATCCCTAAGACTTCAAAAGACAAATGATATTTTATTGAAATCTGAAAGAAACACCCATACATGAAGGACATCAATCATGGTAAAGCGGTCATGTTTCATGTTTTACAATGTCTTTATAAACTTTTTGAAGCATCAATATTTTGGTGGATGGGACTTTAAATGGAGGGACAGAAATCTCAGGTTTCAATAAAAATATCTCTTTGTGCTATGAAAATGAACAAACGCTTCTGGGTTTGGAATGACAAGAGTGAGTAAATGATGACTGAGTTTTCATTTTTGGGTGAACTGATCCTAAAGGTTTTATTTAGTCTGTGTTTCCTTGAGCTTTTAGTTTATTTCCTCAAACTAAAGATAAGGAGGTATATATGACACCAGTAATTACATCCGCGAGCGAAAATTCAAGAGTTCTCCAGAGCTGGTTCGTTCGACTGAGAGCAGAGCTCATGTTTGACCATTAGCTCTTCACTTTCAAGCACTGGATTGATTCATTTCAGCCGAGGTTAACTCCTAATGTGCAGTCAGCAGATGTTTTCCAGTATTTTGTCTGGGTTTGTTTAGTTGCTGAGCGTTTCACTCTTTAGCCCTAATAGTCCTGAATGATACAAATACAAGGTAGTGCTGAGATAAACAGCTCTTTAGCAGGGAGGATTGTGCTACATCAACAGCAGATCTGCTCCACTGAAACATCAGCAGTGTTCAGCTCTCTGAAGGTTAAACTAGTTCATTTGATGCTAGTGTTTCTGAAAACAGACACAGATGCGGGCAGATTCCATCCTGGCCGAAGCGTCTAGTCGATACAACTGGAGATAAAATGGAAAGAAGACGGGGAAATGGTTTTTAGAGAGATAATACTGCATTTAATGTGTAATAGTCATAAATCTTTGATGTAGGTCTGGGACAGAGCAGAGAAACTGGGCTATAAACGATGAAGTTGAAAGCAGCTGGCCTCAATCCTTTGTGTCGTTCCTCTTTATAGCGTTTTTTTTTGCTCTCTTTGTCTCTTTCTTACCAACTATAATACGCTTCTTTTCCAGCCTTTGTTGGATCATCTAAGAGCTTTTTGATCATGTCATGAGCCTGCAGTTTGCCTTCACAAGTCAGGCGCTTAGTCAAATTTATGCACAGTTGTTTAGTATAAAATGGAAAATCAGGGATTACATGGGCGCACAAATGAGTCATCCCACGCCGTCCGCCTTTTTGGCATTTGAAAGCTTTTTTTTATATTCTTTTCATCAGTCACTATTTTTTGTGTCTGACCCAAATAAATGAAATGATGTTTTCATAAGGAATTGTTTACCCAACAATGAAAATTCATTTGTTGTTCATCATCATTGTTCCAAACTAGTATGCTGTTATTTTGTCCGTGGAGCATAAATAGATAATTATTTTTTGAATATGCCAAAATGTGCAGCATAAAAGAGCAGTTTTTATCTGTCCTCCTTGATGCATTTGTTTAAAATGCCAACAAGTTGTAAAGTAAAGTCAATAGATTTATATCGATTTTAAACAATACCAGATAACCATGTTTGTTCCAGCAATAAATGGATTGAACTTGAACTCAATGGATTGAGTCAACAATGTATATAATGTGTGTACATATACACTCACCTAAAGGATTATTAGGAACACGATACTAATACTGTTTTTGACCCCCTTTCACCTTCAAAACTGCCTTAATTCTATGTGGCATTGATTCAACAAGGTGCTGAATGTTGGACCATAGAATTGTTGGCCCATATTGATAGGATAGCATCTTGCAGCTGATGGAGATTTGTGGGATGAACATCCAGGGCATGAAGCTCCCATTCCATCACATCCCAAAGATGCTCTATTGGATTGAGATCTGGTGACTGTGGGGGCCATTTTAGTACAGTGAACTCATCGTCATGTTCAAGAAACCAATTTGAAGTGATTCAGAGCTTTGTGACATGGTGCATTATCCTACTGGAAGTAGCCATCAAGAGGACCGGTATATGGTGGCCATAAAGGGATGGACATGGTCAGAAACAATGCTCAGGTTGGCCATGGCATTTAAACGATGCCCAATTAGCACTAAGGGGCGAAAAGTGTGCCAAGAACATCCCCCACACCATTAACCACCACCACCAGCCTGCACAGTGGTAACAAGGCATGATGGATCCATGTTCTCATTCAGTTTACACCAAATTCTGACTCTACCATCCGAATGTCTCAACAGAAATTGAGACTCATCAGACCAGGCAACATTTTTTCAGTCTTCAATTATCCAATTTTGGTGAACTCTTGCAAATTGTAGCCTCTTTTTCCTATTTGTAGTGGAAAAAAGTTTGGTTGATTTGTCGATTTTACAGCCCTACATTATTATACTACGAAGTACATAGTAGTTAAAGTCACCTAATATAAAGTGTGACCCAAAATGGAATTGGAAATGCACATTAGCATTGTGCTATGATTCTAAACTAAGCATGCAGCAAAATGTTGTCATGTGACATCGTTTAATACTATGTTTGGAATGTTAATCATCGTATAATGTCTATCGTTTTGCAGTATTTTGTAAAAATGTGTATTTCCCATGTCCTCTTGGATCGTTTTCTGTGTGTATTTGTAGAGGCAGAATGCTGCACTTCTCTGCCTCACTGCCTCGCTCTTCACATGATATCAATGCGATACCTCGTTTATTGCAGTCGAGCGGCCCTCCCAGACGCTGTCAGGAGCTTATTTTCTGCTTTTTCTACTGCAGCTGTAAAATAATGTTATTCCTGAATCACCCACACTGTTTTTCAGCAGAGCAGATTGTGTTGTAAATGTTCCGGGTTCAATACAAGTTAAGCTTTATCGACGGCATCTGTGACATGCTGTCGATTGCCACACAATTTTTTTTTGACTCCCCCCTCAGCTTGTAAAAACAAGCAGAAATACGTTTACAGTAATGCACTCACAATGGAAACCTATTAGACAAGGCATAAGAGTGCGACTTTGAGTACATAACCACATACTGTAGATGTGCAAGCATGAGACTACTGTGATCTTTGTCATTACACTTATAACCAGTAAACCTTATGTGCAAGGGACATTGGAATGGAAGGTTGATTCTGTGATGATTCGACAGCTTGTTTTGAATCTGTAACAAACCTTCACAGGTCTCAATGGCGAGCAGGCGTTTAAACGCAGTGCAGAGTTTGATAAAATTGGTTAATGTGAATAAGATGCTGTCAAGGACTGTAGTCGATTCGGCCCCTGTGGGCCGATGGGACGATTTTTTGCATGTTTGAGTTTGACTTTAGTGTGTGGAGAGGCTTTGGTTTGAACTATGTTCTCTTCTATTTAGGTTCTTTCCTCCAAACCCTCTCATTTTCCCAAAACACTGGCCTTTTCCTTCCTCTCCTGTCCGCATTTCCTCTGCTCTCTGGTTTCGGGCTGATTTGGCCCTCAGGCCTGTTTTGTGGTCAAAGCTAAATGAGCAGTTTGTGGACAGTCACAATCCTCTTCTATTGTAAACAGACTTCTGGTCATTAAACGATTCAATCTCTCTGGATCTGTCGTTCAGGCTCAGTGGCTGGATTGGCCTCCCAGCTGTCCTGAAATCAGTTCTGTAATAACTCTCCTGCATATGGCACACAATCCCATGCTGGCCTGTCTGATGGCATCTGAGCTCCTCAGCTGTCACTCACTTACTCACACGCTCCTCTTTTGCTGTTTCATTTATACATTAACTCTTGCTTAGTGTAAATTGATTTCCTTAAAGGCACAGTTCTCCCAAATATCAATACTAAAGAATAAAAATAAGGTTGAAATATATCTTGGATCTAAATGGACTATCAGTTTGATTTGCCATAAGTGATTTTACTAACTGTCAGTAAACTAAGACTGTAAACTAATAAACTTGAAGTGTAGTTTTCTCATGTGTCAGTGTCTCAAATCTCAATTGAGATTTCGCCTATTTTCTCTTTCATTGGCCAAAATTTCTGTGCATTCCTACTCAGGGCTGCTACGGTTTATGGAAATAAAACCAAAATTGTTAAATGGCCTAGTGCAATTTTTATCAAATCAAAAAGGCTGCAATTTAATTAAAAAGGAGCTATGCAGTTTTATTTACTAGCTTTGGATTCATTGGAATGGTAATTACTTTTTTCAGAGTTGAATGGTGGCCGTCTGGCTTCCCTTTTCATAGTCAGGAAGTATAGCGTAATATTAGGGTCTGACGACAGTGAGCGAATTGCTTTACGGCTCTGCACACACACACACGCCCCCATCCAGGATACGGCTAGCTATCAGGAACAAGGTAGGGATGAAGTTTTCATCATTCTGTAACTGAAAAGTTCAGATGCAAAAGCCTCTAAATGCCATTTGAAATTTTCTTCTAAAATGACCATTTTTATCAAGCTTGTATATTCAGTTCAGTAATTTCACTTAAATGACAATTAATAGGTAATCTTCATTGCCATTTCAAGTGAAATTACTGAACTTAAATATACAGCTTGATAAAATGATAATTTTAGAAAGAAAATTCAAATGGCATTAGAGGCTTTTGCATCTGAACTCTTACAACTACTACCGGACCTCCGATACCTGTCAGCATTATAAAAGAAAGCAACGTAAAGTTTAATTTTGATACTGCCTTATCTTCCCCAAATAAGCAGAATATATTTCTTAGTCTTTTGTTTTTCACCATAATGTTATGGATTACATTTGATAACACAATACAAATATTCAAGCCAGACCGATATATCGGCAGGCCGATATTATCTGGCCGATATTAGGCATTTTCGCAGAATTCTCGGTATCGGCAGTTATAATGGCCGATAAATGAATATTCAAAAATAAAATAAAAACGGACGAAACTACGCTTGGATCATGTCATGAGTGTTGGAGAGGGATAGTTTGTCCATCAGAGGGCGCTCTACACCGAGTTGGTACGCGAACATACATCGCTTGAATAACAATCTTAAAGAACATCCCCATCAGTTCTCTTAACTCAAATAAGCATGACAAAATTTGTGACTATCATGTTCCAGTTTTGCTGCTGTTAAAGAAGCCGAGAGTGAAGCGGAATTAGCTAGTAATAGTTACGTTACGTTGTTGCAGTGTAGTTGACTGACTGTCCTTTTAACTTTTGACAATGTGACTGAAGTATTTATTTAACAGTGTGTGACAGAGCAATGAGACGCATCATCTCTCCTTGAACTGTTACATTGAAAATGTATGTTTTACAATTTGCAGTATTGGTAATCCATTGCTAAATTATGGCTCATCATAGACTAGCTAACCACACAGCTAGCTAATGCCACGTCTGTTCTGTTGTGACAAAAAAAGAAAGAAGTTTCTATTTAAAATGCATTATCATATTATTTTAGTTAAAACTTATAGATAACTACAAATAACTAATGTTAGGGAAAATCTGTTAATGTTTTGTTTGCGCATTTCTGAAATTAAAAATGCATTTTAAAAAAATCGGCCGAATATTTTGGATTATAAAACCAACAGATATTTGTATTCGTAATGGCTTCAAATCCTTTATCGGTCTAGGCTCTAACAAATATACACTATCTCAACATTTATATGCCAGCTTTCTGTGTATCATTCATACCTCAGTCGCCATGGCTCCGCGTCGCCGGGATACAGTGAATAAGCTAAAGTACCAAAAAGTCGGCATGTTCCCTTAATATATCTGATCGCTCGAACAATCAGAGCAATGTTTGTAAGCAACACAGTGTTCACACTCCCCAGGAATGTTGAACTTGATACTGAGCCAGAATTACACCGTTCTCTTTAAAGAGCGCGGCGAGATTCCTGCTGCTATTTGCTCTCTCTCTGCCTGTGTACAGGATGGTCTGTGCACGCCTACATCTTTATTCTCGTCTTTTGGTACTGACCAGATGTCTGTTCAGATGCCACTTGCCCTAGTTGTAAAATGCTCATTATAGAATGCAAAAGACCATGTGTTGATGAATTATTGAGCTGTGTTGTTATTTGCTGTCCCAAATTTGCAATTCTGTTTTGTTAGTGGGTGTTCAAATGTTTTCTGTTTGCATTGTACCAGCTACATGATGTTAAAGCCTCAGCCTTGCTAAATAATCTGCGTGTTTCGTATGTTTTTCAGTTGGGAATTTGTCAGTGATGTCCTCCTGGTGCCAGAGAAATGTAAATTCTTCCACAAGGAGCGTATGGACATGTGCGCGAGTCATCAGCAATGGCACGGTGTGGCCAAAGAGGTAAGACATCATTTCCAGCTCCATAGACATTCACCACTAATTACATTATACATGTACTCAACAAGATATGCGTCTGTCCACAGTAAACGTGAAGATGCCATGCAAAGCAACAAAATTGTTTGAAATTTGATACACAGCTTTTTGAAGTTAGCTTTGGGACAAATGAGATTTGACATACGTAAAAAATATTTAAGACGTGGAAGCACCACAACAGTTTGAAATTGGAATTCAGTAAATTGAAATGCTGAAAGCACAGTTACAATCGCCTCACTGAAATTTTCAGTGGTCCTTTGATGTTTTTGCACCAACTCTTAACTTTTGATCACAGTGTCAAAAACTAGGGCCCAATAAAGTTTCATTTTTTCAAAAAATATTTAATTCTAATTTTCTGAATTCTGTTTTAATGGCTAAAGTTAATTTAGACATGTTTAGTAAATCAATAACATGTCTTAATTAATTAAAATCATGAAATTTATAATCAAATTTATGATAAATTTAACAATTTTTCAAAGTTTTAACAAAAAAAAATTATTTTAGTTAGTTGTATTTTTCCCTAAATAAAATTTTTATTCCATTTTAATGGTTTAATAATCAAAACGTCTAATCAATTTAATTCATAAAACTTAACTAGCAGTTTATAATTTAATAAAATGTTTATTAGACAAAAATTGATTCACACAGACACGCAGAACATGCAGAATTCATATTTAAATAGCAGAATTTTCACTCTTTTATATTCACAAACACTAGTCTATATCATGATCTGTTTATTTTTCAGCCCTACGTTTGATTTATTCATCCAAAATTTGCCAAATTCCGTGACATTCCGTGTTATACCGTAAATTCCAATTTCGTGACTGGATTCCATGTTTTGCACATTTCCACATACAGAACATTTTACACAACTTTTGCAAACCACTGCAATTTACCTCTACATCTAATGCTCCTTTAAAATTTGATGGATTTTCAGTAGACTAGTGTCATCAGTCTTATTCTCTCTCAGTCTTTCCTGCTGGACGCTTGAGTCCTCACATTTCACCCTGATAACTGGATAAGCCGTACTGCTGTAATACTGATAATCTCTAGACCTCTATCACCTCTCTCTCTGTCTCTCTCACACACACACACACCTGGACTTTACACTTGCTCACATCTGATGTATGTTGCTCTGCTTCTCCTTCTCTTTTTATAAACTTTCTTTTCAGTTTTCCTGCTGTCTTTTCTAATTTCTCATGCATTTTCACAGTTTTTGGGAGACAACTGCATTCATTTGGGGGCTTGAATTCTGGTTACAACTTTATTTCAAGAGTCACTTTAGATGTTCTACTAATTATAAGTAACTTTTCAACTACATGTCAACTAACTCTAATTAGAGTATTAGTATATTATAGTAGACTGTCAGTAGACTGTTAGGTTATGGTTAGGTGTTAGGCTTTGGGTTAGGAGAATAAGTTTACTTGTAGTCGCCAAGTTACTTATGGTCAGTTGAATGTCTGTTGGGGGACCAACAAAATAAAGTGTTAGCAGATATAAAGCAGACAGTCTACTGATACTCTAATGACAGTTAGTTGACATGTAGTTGAAAAGTTACTTATAGTTAGTAGAATGTCTAAAGTGGACTATCGAAATAGTGTTTCCTGAATTCTTTGTTATCATTCTTTGTGTGCTATCCTGAGGTTGCGTTGGTTCACTAACTGGATGTTTTTGATGTGTCGTTAATGTTAAAAACATCAATGAAGAATTTTTGCATAATAAGGAGTAGGGCTGTAGTCAACCAAAGAAATCCTTCAGTCGACCAAAGTCTTGTCCTGCGCAACGATTAGTCGACAAAAAAAAAAAACGTGATGTTTTGATTAAACATTTTTCAAACAATTGTCATTGAGCATTTATAAAACAACAATGAAAAAACATCACAAATAAATAAAACTATAATAATAATACAATTCTTTGAAAATTAAGTGATTTTTTTTAACTGCAAAACGTGAAGAGCTCTGTCCGGTCTATAGTAACAGTCACAATCGCGCATCTGATCACACCACACGCTGCAAAAAATATAACTGCTATCTGCCACATAATGAAAAATCCTAACAAAAGCTCTTGTTTATACAGGCTTCATATTCTTCTTTACTTTCAAAGCTATGGGTTAACTTTCGTCCTGACGATCAAGGCGTTTTAAAACAACACACAAAAACCCCCAATAGCCTAAAAACAATCCTAATAGGCTGTAGGACAGCGTATAGGTTTATTTTCGTTTTGTTGCATTATTTAGGCTATTTTCAAATGCGTCAAGTGTACAAATAAAAACGAAAACATATTAAGAAAACACAGCATGATATAGCCGTTAAAAGGCTGCTCACGTCTTTTGCGCGCTCAAGTTCGATTTCAAATGTAAGCACGCGACTTGCACGCTTATAATGGAGCAACAGCAGTCGCCTCCCTCCACAGTCTTGTTGTCTTTGATTTAAAATGCAGCCAGACAAAAGATTTAGATTTCCTGGACATTTTGTCGACTAAAGCCAAAACAAGCAGCGTTCTAACTGAATGAATAACTGAGCGCGAAACAGCAGCGCAGCCAGCCACAGGTGCGGTTCCCGAGTGTATTATGTGTGTGCGCTAAACTGTGGCGCAGTTACAAAAATAGCCTAAATTAAAGCATTTTAAAGTTGGAGACAAAACATAGGCTAATTTTTTTAGAATACAGTAATAAATAACTGCTTATAAAGGAATAAATATCAAGGAGTAAATCATTGAAAAATTCTTTCTATTGGTAAAAAAAAAAAAAAATGGAACTGGTCAACCAATAAGAATGTCAGTTCGACCAAGACGGCATTGAGCCGATTAGTCGACTAAACGACTAAAGTCCACAGCCCTAGGAGACAACATTTTGAGACGCATACATTACCGATCAAAAATTAGAATTTTTGAAAGAAGTTTCGGCTCACCAAGCTTGCATTTATTTAATCAAAAATACAGTAAAAACAACAATATTGTGAAATATTTCAAATTTGAAATAATGTTCTATTTGAATATATTTAAAAGTTTTATTCCTGTGATGCTAAGCTGAATTTTCAGCATCATTACTCCAGTCTTCAGTGTCACATGATCCTTCACAAATCATTCTAATATGCTGATTTGATGCTCAAGAAACATTTCTTATTATTGTCCATGTTAAACAGTTGTGCTTGCTTTTATTTGAAATGTTCTTGTTAACAATAAAAAGGATTTACTTGCACATTTTACAAATGTAATGCATTCTGTCTGAATAATAGAACTGATTTCTTACTGACCCCTAACTTTTAAACAGTAGTACATTGTTCTTCCTAAAAAATTCAATTTAAAAATACTTGATATATTAAATAGTCATCTGGTAATACCTATTGTTTTTATAATGATAATGTTGAGAATAAATACTTTGCAAATTAAATGCACTTTAAATGCACAAATTAAATGATCTTGTCGATTCTCCCATGCAAATAAAAGACGGTCCTTATAAACTGTATAATGTATGACACATTTCTACCATCATACCTACTACTCCTTGTGCAAACTATAGTTTTTGACCATCGCAGATAGATATTGTCTTTCTTCGTGAATCAATTTGGATGCAGAATGCTGTAAACTCAGAACCAAATTTATCTGCAGTGTGTACGTAGTCAGTTCTATTCGTACCGTAAATCACTCCAAGCTGCCGTCTTTCATTCTCCGTGTGTGCATTCAGAAAGCATCTCCGTGCGCTGACTCCACTGATCCCGGGACAGACATTTAACAGATCTGCTGAATTTCTTCAGGCGGTTCTTACACAGCAGACTGGCCTTTCAAACCACATTTGCTCTAATTGAATGGGATTTCTTGACTCTCTCTCTCTAGGCCTGTTCTAAGGGAAGCATGGTCCTGCACAGCTACGGCATGCTGCTTCCCTGTGGCATCGATAAGTTCCACGGCACTGAATACGTCTGCTGCCCGTCTACTCGTCCCGAGGAGCCCGTACCTCCTGCTTCACCCTCAAAAGAGCTTGATGACGAAGAGGATGATGAGAATGAGGAAGTGGAGGAGCCTGTCATTGAGGATGAGGATGAAGAGGATGAAGATGATGAAGCAGTAGAGGAGAGGTAACGTGGTGTTAGTTGACATGCATGTGGTCTTTCTCAAACTTCTCGAGTTTGGTTTCTTAGTCCAATGTTAGTTTGTGGCTTCTTAGTTAAATGAACCTTGTGCTATCAACAAGAAAACAAAACTCTAATATTTTTGCTCAAATTCAGGTGGCCCAAGCAACTGCGCTATATGTCAGCGCCAACAAATCTTCATTAAACAAAATCTCAGGCATGGAGGTCCAATTTAAGACACTGACTCATTCACAATCACAAAACATAATTTATTATCAATTTTGTTTATGTATCCAAATTTCTGAAATGGACACAGCCTATCTGTGCGCCCCTGGCAAACTTATCAAAGGATGACAGCATCAGGATGACTGTGACCTGTCAGTCTCTTCATTCGAGAAAGTAGTAGCTGAAAAATTGTGTGTGTGAGAGCATGTGTGTGCGTTTGTGTAGGATAAATTAGGTTGGCCATCTGGATATTTTCGAGTGCCATGTCTTTGACCCCTGACAGCTGTTTGATTCACTTCCATAAATCATAAAACTTCCAACCTGTTCTCCTCCCCTCCCTCTGTTTCCCATTTTTTCCAGATTTTTTCTGTGGATAGTTCATCTAAAAATATTTTTTTTTCATCATTTACCAGTGTTATTTTACTCTCATTGATGTACTATTATAGTTTTTAAAAATATTTTGAATTTTATTTTTATATTTTCATTATGTCAATATTTCAATATATTTCAGTGTGTAAGATAGCTGTTTGTGAATGTAAACGTGTTGTAAAGTTGAAAGTGCACAATAAGTTATTGTCTCCGAATAACTAAAAGAAAGAATCGACTCTGAACCGCCTAAACAAATCGTTTGTATTTTATTGTATTTGACTGCGTGATAGTTCTACGTGTAATAGATGCACTTTCATTTTAAAGGTTTAGCAATTTTTTATTTGTCATTTGTGTTTACATTTTTTTTAATTTAATTATTAAAAAAATTCTAGTTTATTTAGTTTTAGGCTAAATCTTTACAATAAGGTTTCATTTATTAACATTAGGTAACTACATTAGTTAAGGTGAATTAAAAATGAATAATACTTCTACAGCATTTATTAGTCTTAGTTTGTGTTAATATCTACATTTACTACCATGTTGTTTAGAAAAAAAGTTGTATGTTAACATTAATGTTCTGTGAACTAACATGAACATGCACTTTTTTATTAAATAACATTAACAAAGGATAGTAAATGCTGAAAAAATGTATTGCTCATTATTAACTTATGTTTGTTAATGCATTAATTGTTACTAAATGAGACCTGATTGTAAAGTGTTAACAGTTTTGGTTGTTTAAGTACTTTCAGTACTAAATGGAAATTTTTTTCGATTAGCCAGCTGAAAACGCTAGACGCTCTTGCTGAAGGCGCCGTGCTTTGGGCGCTTGAGAAGCGTTTTGGCAGCGTGAACGTTTTTTCCGTAGAGACGTTTCGTTGCTATGATACAGAATATCCGCAGCACAGTTTACTTGTAACTGTTTTCGCAGATAATTTTGTTTCATACTAAAAATTTATTTTTCATCCATTTTGTTCGATTTATCTCTGCTGGTGGATGTCGTTGTACAGAAAGAATGTTGTGACAGTTGGTCAGTGTTGTTTCAGTCCCGCCCCTCCTCCACTGTGATTGGACAGCTGGGTAAAATGTGACCGTGAAGAGCGCTGCGTTTTATCCAAAGTTGAAGATCTTTCAACTTTCGGCGACCAGTGAAAAACGCTGGGCGCTCCCATTGAAAACAATTGAAAACGTATGGCAGGCGCGTGGAAAGTGCTTTGGGGGACACACGGCCTAAGACTAACTATACTAGTATAACTTATACGCTAACGCGTCTAAATATAATTGACGTTAGCTAAGTTCACACATCAGCGAGTCTCCACTGGACTACAGCATCCAGAGCCGATAATTCTAACTTGCAGACAGACTTGAGTAATTGTCCTTGAAATGTTCGTTTTTACGGCTGGGAGTTCTTGAGCAGTTCTCAGAGAATCTCACTCAAACAGAAAAATACACCAGGTTTTATAGGAAAAAGACAGACATATCAAAAATAGAATCAACATGACTAACATATCACCTTCTATCAGTATGATTGGTTAAATTGATAGAGCAAGCTATTGATAGAGCCCCCCCAATACATCTTTCCCCCTATTAGTGACATCAGCAAAAATATCTTGAATATCTTTGAATAATGTTGTAAAGGGTTAATGGCTCACTTAATCATAACACACACACAAAAAAAAAAAACAGTACGTTCTGGTACATAGTCCAGGGTTACATTAGCTAAGGTTACATTGAGTCAAAAGTTTGTCAGGTTAGATCAAAAAAAAAAAAAAAGAAAAGGAATTAAGATTTATTTTGTTATATTTTTAGATCAAAAATGGGAAGTCAGGTAAAATTTAGTCATAATATTGGCACCAAAGGGGAAGTCAGGTAAAAGTTTATCCTTAGACTAAATGACCAAAACGTCAAATTGTTAGTCAGAAACATGATTAGTTCAAGATAGATCACTAGTTTTACAGATTACAGTTTTTTTATGGTTTTAAGTTTTAGTTAAAGGAGAATTTCGCGAACAATGAACCTTTGGTCTAATAAAACATCGGTACCTAGTCGATCGTTCTCTGAGATTTGTTTTCATGATAATCAAATGTAAAGAGTTTTATCTCTAAAAACTGTTTAGCGTATAATGCTAGCACTGGGGGCATTGACTAAGTAAAAAGAAATTACTAGTTTATACCACTAACAAGGCTCAAAATAGCCCCACACTCACACAGTAACATAATGAGTGTCCATACATGCAAAACGAAGCATTGAGAACTTTGTAAGTGTACAGACCGTTTAATAAGAAGATATGTTATAAAGACAGTTCACTTCATGTATACAGACATGAGCCATCTTAGAAAATAAGTCTCGATAAGTCAAACCACGAACGTCGTGCTGAGTGAGCTGAACTGTATGAAGTTCAGCGAACTTCTGAACTGTATGAACGGCGTTCGGGATCGACTCATCAAGACTATATTCTAAGATGGCTCCTGCTGTGTATACATGAAGTGAACTGTCTTTATAACGTATCTTCTTATTAAACGGTCTGTACACTTACAAAGTTCTCAATGTTTCGTTTTGCATGTATGGACACTCATTATGCTACTGTGTTAGTGTGGGGCTATTTTGAGCCTTGTTAGTGGTATAAACTAGCGATTTATTTTTACTTAGTCAATGCCCCCAGTGCTAGCATTATACGCTAAACAGTTTTTAGAGATAAAACTCTTTACATTCGATTATCATGAAAACAAATCTCAAGAGAACGAATCGACTAGTAGTAGGTACCAATGTTTTATTAGACCAAAGGTTCATTGTTCGCCGGAGTTCTCCTTTAACAACAACCCTGTCATTTACTCACCTTCAGTTCTTTCCAAACCTGCATGACTTTCCAGTGGATCACGGCCTAAATTGTGAAAAATATAAAAACACATTGGCAGTTTAAAGAACTTCAATATAGTGACTTTATTTAAAAGTGTGTTTTGACTGTTAGACTATTTTAATGAGTAGGATGTGGTTTGGGGTGCTGCTTCTATTTAAATGAAATAAAAAAGCTAAAAGACCAAAGATTTAAAGTTCACTTAATCATGTTCATTGTGTCTTATCTCCTTTTTAGCGAGCCTGTTGCCAACGAGCCGCCCACTCAGGAGGACACGGCTGAAGAAGAGGAGGAGCAGGAGGATGACGGAGATGAGGAGGACTACCACTACGTGTACGAGGATGAAGAGGAGGACCGAGACAGTGAGGAAAAGGATGAGAAGAAAGAGAAAGCTGTCGTCCCAGAGAGCCAGGATAATGACAAAACTTTGCAGGAAGTGGAAGGTCAGTAACACTCTGTTTCCTTTATTTATTTCCTGACTGCCACAATGCGTCCAATTACAGCAACTCGTTTGATGCATATCTCTGGTCCTGTTCTCTATAGAGGCTTACAGTTATTCACCTATTTTTTTTAAGTTAAATCTGAATTTATGTATACCCTTTATTGTTTGCCATTGTCTGTACACCCTATATAGCGCAACAGTCGGGTTCTAGAAGTTAAAGATTTGATTTCGCCATAAAAAAATGAATTATTTTAAACAATAAGATATAATGCTTGCAAGATTAAGTAAAGATATATTACACTGTTACAGCCACACATCAGACACAAACTTTTTTTTAATCTGCATGCCATAGCCAGAATGACATTACTCAGAATCCTGATAAAGATGAATGCACCAATCAGAGAAGTCGCTGTTACCATGGAAACAAAATTATGGTAGGGCTCAGCAGTGCCCACTGGTCATGAAACATGTAATCAATTGAATTTCCCCACGCTCTCAAACTTGTTATACATTTGTATGCAACTGAATATTTTACAGTGAAGTTCACTGGTTTCATACTAAAAGGCTGTTTATATTTAAAAATAACTATAAAGTTTTTATAATCATTCTAGTTATTTAAGGAAAGTGAAGTCAAACGTTATTGTCCATTGGTATGGAGGCTAATGTTGTTAATGTTCTATTTATGTTTTGAGACATTTTTTAATCAAAAATACGTCTGGACCCAAGGCCGCTGAAAAAGTGTGTGGCCACTATTCTGGGTGAACGTGATTTAACCAAGTCCAACATGTTCCTGGATTCGACATTTGTTGATCCTGGAGCAACATTCCAATCAACCAATCAGATTTGAGGGACAAGTTTACAGTTGATGCCAAGTTTAGGCGCTTTTACATCAGTGTTATCACCCATCATTCCCCTCTGATTTTAGGCAGAAGTTATCTGGTTAGGACTAGGGCTGTCAAATGATTAATACATCCAAAATAAAAGTCTGTGTTTACATAATATATGTGGATGCACTGTGTATAATTATTTTATTATTATAGTATAATTAAAATAATTATTTTGTATATATAGCTAATTAGGGCTGTCGAAATGATTAATCACGATTAATCACATCCAAAATAAAAGTTTGTGTTTACATAATATATGTGGGTGCACTGTGTAATTATTTAGTATATATATATAAATACACACACATGCATGTATCTTTAAGAAAAAAATATTATTTATATATAAAATATTTATATATAATATAAATTATATATAAATCTATATACAGTAGTATATACATGAAAATATTTCTTAAATATATATATATATATATATATATATATATATATATATATATATATATATATATAAAATAATTATACACAGTGCACCCACAAATATTATGTAAACACAAACTTTTATTTTGGATGTGATTAATCACGATTAATCATTGGACAGCCCTAATATAAATACACAAACTTGCATGTATATTTAAGAAAAAAATATTATATATAAAATAATTATATTTATGGATAATATAAATGATATTTATATTATACTTTTATTTTGTATTTTGGATGCGATAAATCACGATTAATCGTTTGACAGCCCTAGTTAGGACTACATTTTTAGACAGGAATGTTGCTCCAGGATCAACAAAATATATATCTAGGAACATGTCTGTCTTGGCAAAATCACGTTGTTCCCCTGTTGCGCTCTATAGTACAAGGGCATTACAGATTGCTGCCCCTGGTGGCTGGAGGCTCTAACTGCGCCTCCCCTCCTGTGTTAGCTGTGTGTTCTCTGGAGGCGGAGACCGGCCCCTGCCGTGCCTCTAAGCCTCGCTGGCACTTCGACATACAGCAGAGGAAGTGTGTGCGCTTCATCTACGGAGGCTGTGCTGGCAACCGCAACAATTTCGACTCGGAGGAGTACTGCATGGCCGTGTGCAAACGTTCGAGTAAGTCACGCTCGTCATCAAGGACTCCGCCCCTTCTGCTCCACCCTGCTCCTTCTCCTTGCTTTCTCTCACAATACTAACACTGTGTTAGTGTACCTACACAGCCTGCTTTAAAACGAATGTTTGAGACTTAAAATTCTGATTGGATGAGCCGCAGTCAGTCATTATAAATACCTACTGTACGTTCTACACCAGTGTAAGTCTCTACATTGCTTTACAACTGTGAACACTTTGCTGGCTAATGAATGACTAATTTTAGTATTTATTTGCCAGACAATTTGCTTTTCACTTAAAGTATTTATGATTGTAATTATTAATGGATGTATTATTGTATGTAATATTAAAGCTACACTGTGTGATTTTTACCCCCATCTAGTGGTGAAAAGGTATATGACCATCCAGTGAATATTAGTTTCTGTTCCTCTCAATTCCGATTTTGTTTTAACTCCTACGGTGGCCAATGTAGTCCAAGATTAACATGGCTTCCAGTTCGACCTCGTCCATGAGTGTTAACTCAAACGTAAACGTGAAAGGCGAAGCTTGAATTAACGGGAATGTCCCTCTTTGGCTAATGTACTTTCAAGATGGAGGGGCAACATGGCGACCGACATTAGAACCCTTTACCCGTATGTATTTTCAATGGCATATTATACACTCACGAGAATACTTTATTACTTGAACGAAGTAAATATACATTAATGAGCACATATATTTTTGAAAGAACTAAGTGTTTTTAGCTAAGAATAAACTAAAGAGTTACACAGTGTAGCTTTAAGCTTTAATTATTACTGTTCTTCTTATTATTTAGTTAGTTTGTATTTAATTGAAAACAACAATAATAGTAGTAGTAATAAATGTATTTAATTATTGGGTATTATTTATTTGTATTAATTTACATGATTTAATTATTATTTATTTAAATTATTATTATTGTTATTTATTTAAATTATTATTTATTTAAATATTTAAATTATTAAAGCCCTTAATAATCATTAGGGGTGTAACGATACCCTCATGTCACGATTTTATACATATCATGATACTGAACTAGGATATGATATTATTTTGATACTCCAAGACATATGATAAAAGGTTTACAAAAAATATATTGTTGATTAACATGCTAAATTTGATATTACATTGTAGCTTTAAATGAAAAGGCTTGGACTTGGTGGTTATAACCTAAGGAACAACAGTGACACCAGAATAACAATATTCATAATTCTGAAGCTGAAATTACTGAGTTATTGTAGATTAATATGCTTGCACGCTTTCACTGACTATATATATATATGTAAAATAATGTCGGCAACTTTTTACAGGTAACATCAGACATTTGGCGTGATCAGGATTTCCCCATAGCAATATAATTAGCATCGCATTATATATAGTAGTTCAATGTAGTACTTACACTAAAACTCTGAAAACTTTTCTCACACAGTCATTTTAATTTTGGGGGGACTATCCATGATGCATATTGTTGCATTTTTGTTTTGCGATATATTGTAGCACTAAATATTGTTACACCCCTAACAATCATCATCATTATGATCAATTTTCCCAATCAATATTTTTGTTGCATTTTGTTAAAGCAAAACATCCCCAGAGGCTGTGTGTTAATGACTTAATCTGATTTAATTGAGTCTGTTCTTTTCCTGTTATTTCTGCTTGTGCGGTCCCTTTTTACGCTGTCTTTGCTTTCGTTTAGTCTTTTTTTATTACTAATCTGCCAATGTATTGTATTTGTGTCATAGAAACCATCATCCATGTGTTCTAGTGGCAACATGAACTGATGAATTTCAAATGATTATTTTTTTATCACGGTAACCTTCATATTCAAGAATTCTCCTGTCCTCTTATTAGATGCTAGTTCTAATCAATATGCATGTCTGATGTTGCCTTTTGTGCAAAGCCTTATGGGAAGCCAAGTCGGCCTTGTCATCTTTATACTAAGGAAAACTGATTTTATCTTGATCATAGCGTGCTGAGTTGTGCAGTAACTCTTAAGATAAATGCTAAGGGGGAGCAGTTCTGTCAGAAGAGCGCTTTTCAGAGGACAGGATGAAAGGAATGTGAAATGAAGGACTGTCTGGTTCTCTCAGAATCAGGGGAATTACAAACCCATCTCTTGAGTCATAGCTCTCTGTGGGACGCTTATTCTCCCCTGGTTTGGTTTTAGTGGTCTCGTTTTGTTCTGCTGCTCCTCCTTTGCTTCTATTGGATCTGTCTGTTGATCTGTCTGTAAATGTGTTTTAAAAAATTGCTCTCTAGAGCTCTTTTCTAAAAGATAGTGAGCTCCCTATAGGCCCGATATACTCATGGCGAGGTTCGTTTTTTTGTTCTTCGCTTTCAGAATCAGATTTATTGCCGGGGATGTTTGCACATACGAGGAATTTGTTTTGGTGACAGAAGCTTCCACTGTACAAATAGTACAGTGACAGGACACAGATAATAAAAATGGAAAAAATAGGAAATAATATTTAAAAAATGGGGGTAAAAAGTTTGAAATATATGAGAAGTGGTGCACTGTTAGCAAACATTGCATATAGATGAATATGTAAATATCTGCTGCACACTTTCCTTTCAATCAAAGAATCTTCCTTTCAAAGAATCTTAGAGATGTGGATGTTTCCTGATCAACGTGTCATGTTTTATTCTGAGATGACAACCGGCTGGATGTACATTATCCCCCTTATTACACGGCTACTTGCCACATAAGTAACTAGTAGGCACGAAATATTGATCTGAGTCAAAACAATATTTTATTAGGTCTTTAAACGCAAAGCCTCTGTGGAGCTAGCGCTGCAAGTTCAAACTAGATACGGTATACGGTCACACCACTTATTACACCGCATTTTGCCACATAATTATGGGGATATTAACACATAATTATGTGGATAAGAAATATTGATTTGAGATGAAACTGTTGGATTATAAGATAACAAACGGGTACGATTTTAAAACGGTGTACTAAACAATAGTCACAAAATTGCAGCAGCTGCGTTTGCATGAAATGAGAGCGAGTCCACGATACCAGATGACATAATTAAGTAAATGTACACAAAATATTGATTTGACTGAGTTTTAATATTTTATTAGCTCGCCAAACGCAAATCTCCCACGAAGAAAAACGTTCCAAACAGCTGACTTCTGTCTTTAGCGATTGTTATCAGGGAATTACCCACCACTGGATGGTGCGATTGACCAATCAGAATCAAGTATTCCACAGATCCGTGTAATAACATTGATTAACAACCTCGTTGCTCACAGTAGGTCTATCTTTAAAGATTTATAAGGTAGTTCAAAATCAGTACCCTATGGACAAGAAGGATGGGAATGTTGTACTATTAAAGGGATAGTTCACTTTGAAATTAATTTGGTATGTTTTATCTTACCTCAAGGGCATCCAAGATGTAGGTGTCTTTGTTTCCACAGTATTTTCAATTTTGATATTTTTAGGTCAAACCGTTCGTGTCTGTCAGTCATATAATGGAGGTCTATGGTCACCACCTCATGCACAGAGAAGTCCAAATTAAACATGATTTAATGACTCGTAAATGTAAGTACACATTGATGGCCTAAGACACTGAAACGAGCGGTTTGTGTGAGAAAACGAACAGTATTTATATTGTTTTTACCTCTTGTAACCACAGCCACGTCCAAGTTATCTGAGAGAGCGGACGCTTTCAGTCTGCGCATGCGCCGGAAATGATCTCGCGCGTGTACGTCACTCATTGGTTACACAGAGATTTCGGAAGTGTTATCCTTCACTGTGAAGATCTAAACGTATTTAGATATACAGGAAACTGCAATGGAAGACTATTTCGAAATATCAACAGACAACGGTTGAATTGTTTCCGCAACCGCGCAAGAGATCACTTCCGGCACACTTCCTCTCTCAGATCACTTGGACATGGCTGTGGTTACAAGAGGCCGCTCGTTTCGTGTCTTAGGTCATCAATGTGTACTTACATTTACGAGTCATTAAATCATGTTTAATTTGGACTTCTCTGTGCATGCTCTTTGAGGTGGTGACCATAGACCTGCATTATATGACTGACAGACAAGAACGGTTTGACCTAAAAATATCAAAATGGAAAATACTGCGGAAACAAAGACACCTACATCTTGGATGCCCTTGAGGTGAGCTAAAACATACCAAAAAATAATTTCAAAGTGAACTATCCCTTTAAGTATGATGTTGCTGAGCTAAACAGCTTCATACGGCAATAAACTCACAATACGTGTCTCACAAAAATTGGATATAAAATGTTTATGTATAATTTTCAGTACTGAATAAGTACATTTCCCTCAACTCAAACTTTTCACTGAGCTTGTCGCAATGCATTATAGGATTGCAATTTCCACAAAGTACCGGTAATCATGCTTTCCTGCCTTGCGTTCTGTAGGTATGAGCAACAAAGTTTCTGCAGTGTACCTGTGATGCCTAAAAATGCATGTTTTGAAGAGGGCTTATATACAAACTTTCTCTTTCCTCTCCTCAGTGCCGCCCACTCCTCAGCCCACAGATGATGTGGATGTGTACTTCGAGACCCCAGCAGATGATAAAGAGCACAGCCGTTTCCAGAAGGCCAAGGAGCAACTCGAGATCAGACACCGCAACCGCATGGAGAGGGTGAGGTCACAATTACATTTAGATAAGAGAGTTGCCACGTGACATACTGTTATAGAGTTTTTTCTGTTTGGCCCTTGAGGTCCAGCCCTTATTTGTGTCACCAGAGCCCTGTTTTTTTTTTGTTTGTGTTGCTCCCATCAGGTGAGGAAGGAGTGGGAGGAGGCCGAGAGCCAGGCCAGGAACCTGCCCAAAGCCGAGAGACAGACACTGATCCAGGTAAACCTCAGCTTCCATGCCAGAGGACATCTCGTACAAGATGTGACTTGTTTATTTATGGTTTGTTTTATCATTCTCTCTGCAGCACTTCCAGGCGATGGTGGAGTCGCTGGAGGAGGAGGCAGCCAGTGAGAAACAGCAGCTGGTGGAGACTCACCTTGCCCGGGTGGAGGCAATGCTGAACGATCGGCGCCGTCTTGCGCTGGAGAACTACCTAGCCGCTCTGCAGGCTGATCCACCCAGGGTGAGACAACAAACAATGACCTTTTGCTCCGTTTACAAATTATATTAAAGGGATAGTTTGTTTTGAAAATAATTTTTTGGTATGTTTTAGCTTACCTCAAGGGCATCCAAGATGTAGGTGTCTTTGTTTCCGCAGTAGTTTCAATTTTGATATTTTTAGGTTGAACCGTTCTTGTCTGTCAGTCATATAATGGAGGTCTATGGTCACCACCTCAAAGAGCATGCATAGAGAAGTCCAAATTAAACATGATTTAATGACTTGTAAATGTAGTGTATAATATGTACACATTGATGGCCTAAGACACGAAACGAGCGGTTTGTGTGAGAAAATGAACAGTTTTTATATTGTTTTTACCTCTTGTCACCACAGCCACGTCCAGGTGATCTCAGGGCCAGGGGCGGAGCCAGGTGATGTAAACATTCGGGGCTTAGCCCAAACCTAGGGGGTCCAGGGGGATTTTTTTTCCCATTTACGTCAGCTAAATGCACTATTTTTCAGGCTGTTTGAGATAATTGAATGCCTAAAAATGTATATACTATCTGGGAAAATGATGGTAGTTAATCAGTATAACCCCCCCCCCCCCCCCCAAAAAAAAAAAACAGTAGAGCCAACCTATTTTGTATTGTATTGCATCATTATCGTTTGTATTGCTTCCGCTAAAGAAAATAGTCCGTTCCGTCTCCGAACGCATCCATGGCAACGCTCTAGTTGGCCGTCAAACTGATTATGCGCAATGCGTTACTGTCCGCATCCACGCACAGTAATAGAGATTTTCTTTACATTTTTTGCCGTTCCATTAAGAAAGACTGAGAGAAATGAAAACAAGTTACATTTATTTTTAAAAACCTAAATGATTCGAGGCTTTTGCCGAAACATTCGGGGTTTAAGCCCCATTAGCCACCCCTCGCTCCGCCCTTGCTCGCTTTGGTCTACGCAAGCGCCGGAAGTGATCTCTCCCGTTCCTTCAGATCACTTTGACGTTTTTCGTTTTCTCTCACAAACCGCTCATTTCGTGTCTTAGGCCATCAATGTGTATTTACATTTACGAGTCATTAAATCATGTTTAATCTGGACTTCTCTGTGCATGCTCTTTGAGGTGGTGACCATAGACCTCCATTATATGACTGACAGACAAGAACGGTTTGACCTAAAAATATCAAAATTGAAACTATTGCGGAAACAAAGACACCTACATCTTGGATGCGCTTGAGGTAAGCTAAAACATACAAAAAAAAGTTATTTCATAGTGAACTATCCCTTTAAAGGGGAAAAGGAAAATGATTTCAAACCCGTAAGACTGATTTGCTGAAATAATGCAACGAGCACTTTGTCTTTTCAAGTTCTGTGAGTAAGTTAAAGACCTTTGACACATAAATGCTTCCTTGAAGGATCATTCTCATCTCATAATGACCAGATTACACTTCTCATTCTTAAGTCTCCAATGGGCGATGGTTGTCTTTCCCTCGTTGCGCCGTGATTTAATGGTGGCAGATTACCTGTCCTCTATTAAGCTCATAACAGTGAGGGCGGCTTCAGTTACTTAAGATATTAATTTGAATCGGGCACCTATGTAATGTTTAATCCCCCGAAATGATTTGCATGAAGAGAGCCAGAGCCGGACTCACACAAGCAGGCACGTTTTCAGCATCTCTGCTAATCCCCTTGTTATTTCCTAGTCTTGCGGCTCTTTGATCGGATCAGCCAACTCATAAAAAGACGTCCACCTGACTCACCCTGCCTTTTATTTCTCTCCTTTGTGGTCAATTTATCTCCTCACTCTCTGTGTCCACAGCCCCACCGTATCCTCCAGGCTCTGAAGAGGTACATGCGTGCCGAGAATAAAGATCGTCAGCACACCATCCGCCATTACCAGCACGCCCTGGCCGTGGACCCCGCAGAAGGCCGCCCAGATGAAGTCCCAGGTCAGTGCTGTCTCCCTTTATTGCTAAATCCAATACTTAAAGATATTTTCTCACCTTACGTGTTTTGTCCAATTTATAACAGTTTTACTTGCCTTTTTGGTCCCTACTTGATATTCAAACACGGTAAGCCATTTACAGGATGATTTCCCAAAGAGGTGTAAAAACTGGTAAAGTATAGTAGATGGCAGAGTAGAAGTGTTTGGAAATGTTAATGATTTTTTTCTCTCTAATTGGTGCTCCTAATGGCACAGAAATAACTCTCTTCCCCTTTAAGCTTGGTAACTAAAAGTTGAGAGGATTGTTGGTTAGCATGACTGGATTCTCTTATTCGAACGTTATATGAGAGATTAGCACTGCACTGCTCTCTGTGTAACAACACACTTAGCGATTTGATTGGATGTAACTGTAGAGTCCTGAGCCAATGGCGTGGCTCTATAAATTGCATTCCAGACTGACCTCAGTCAGCACAGAGGTTTGTCATGGGAGACTGGACGTGGGACACAGATCCAGAGGTGTGCGCAGTATCTGAGAATTGTGGGAAATGAAACCCACGTTCACAACAGTTTACATCTTGTGTTTTTGTTTACTGACTGATAGCATTTCCTGTTTGTTTCAGATTTAATTAGGCAAAGCTCCAGGTCTGAGGTGGATTCACAAAGCATTTTCTATAGCAAAGCTATTTTCGTCTTGTTTTCTATTTTAAAGAATATTTCGTTTTTGTAATATAACCTCTTAGCTGTGGTTTCATTGGACAAGGCTTACGCCTACTTGTAGACTAAAATGCATGTTTGAGCTGTTTTAACTGAAATCTAATCTTAAAATGTCAGTGGCATTTAAAAAAAATAAAATAAATTTTCACGTTTATAAAAGGCTACTTAAATGCCCTAATTATGGGTTAATTCAAGCCCTGTCTGTTAAACCAGGTCATAATGTTAGAATAAACTTGATTTATGTCTTAATTAAGTACTAATTTATGTTTTAATGAATTTATTGGGTTGTTTCAAATATTAAGCATTACAAACTAACACTAGCTACATATGATATTACTATTACTATCTAAAAAATCTAAAAAAATGTGATTCTGAGTTCTGATCTCCCATCAAGCCAGTTTTCTTCTTTGAAAAACATAATGCACTCAACAACATTTCTATGAACTTAATAATTTTCCTTAAAGCTACACTGTGTGATTTTTACCCCCATCTAGGGGTGAAAGGTATATGACCTATCCAGTGAATATTAGTTTCTGTTCCTCTCAATTCCGTTTTAACTCCTACGGTGGCCAATGTAGTCCAAGATTAACATGGCTTCCAGTTCGACTCTCGTCCATGAGTGTTAACTCAAACGTAAACGCGAAAGGCGAAGCTTGAATTAACGGGTATGTCCCTCTTTGGCTAATGTACTTTCAAGATGGAGGGGCAACATGGCGATTCCACATTAGAACCCCTTACCTGTATGTATTTTCAATGGCATATTATACACTCATCGAGAATACTTTATAACTTGAACGAAGTAAATATACATTAATGAGCACATATATTTTTGAAAGAACAAAGTGTTTTTAGCTAAGATTAAAATAAAAGAGTTGAACAGTGTAGCTTTAAGAATATTTATAAATCTTCTTGACAATGAATTTGGGCTCTGAATCTGCTCAATTTGAAAGTTTTTTTTTTTCATGGAATGAAACTTAATGAGATAATTCACCCAAATTATCCAAAATGATCATTTACTCACCCTCATAATGTATAATGACTTTAAAAATATCAATCTGTACTTTTACAATCCTTTTTTTTGGAACAGGTTCCTTTTTTGCAGCATGTGCTTTCATTGTATGAAACAGTGCAGTATAAATATTTATATCCACTTTTGTGCTCCACATACACGGGTTTGGAATGACATGAGGATAAGTAAATATAATAACTAAATTAAATATAAATTCGCCTTATGAACCATTAAGTCTCATGTAGGTTTTTATAAACGCACTTAGCGTTGAAGCAAAAATAGCAGTCACACCGGTGACTTGTGGGACTGTGATTTATAAAACGGTGTGTTTGAGAAATGGCAGTGTAGTCTATTTTGGTAACTCCAGTCCTCACAAATGAGTTGAAGTCCAGGTTTGACTGTTAGACCAACATAAACCTTCTTACTTCCTAAACCAACAGTGCGACAGCTAAATACAGTATGCAGGAACTTTCTGAGGTCCAGACGGGCGCCTAGAGGGTCTACGTAGTGTGTATATATATATATATGTGTGTATATGTATGTATGTGTGTGTGTGTGTGTGTGTGTGTGTGTGTATATATATATATGTATATATATATATATATATATATATATATATATATATATATATATATATATACATATATATATATACATACACACACACACACACACATACACACACATATATATATATATATATATATATATATATATATATATATATACATACATACACACATATACATACACACACACATACAAGCCCTTCATTGCCATCTGTTGCTGGTTTTTGAGCATTACACAAAAATTTAGTGACAACAAAAGAACAGGCGTGGTTGCTCTTCTCAACGTTTCCCACATTAAGATCACCACAAAGCTTTTGTTTTTCTGATTTACTTCCATCCAACGCTGCATGCCCTTTAACACAACCACAGACCTGTTCCATCTTGTGGAGTCTTTTTCTAAATATCATCTCGTGTAAATCGACCGCTGTTTTAGAAGTGTGTGTCTGTGTTTCCTAGGTGATGACCCACCTGCGAGTGATTGAGGAGAGGATGAACCAGAGCCTGTCTCTGCTCTACAAGGTGCCGTACGTCGCAGAGGAGATCCAGGATGAGATTGGTAAGTGTGAACATCTGGATTCAGGTGGTGGCTTTGAAAACGGTGGAAATGGACTTATTACAAACACACACAAGAAATGGAATATATATTTGAACTATATTCAGTTTATGCTACATATACTACAAATTCAGGTAACGCTTCCTAGAAAGTACTTACCTAAAAAGTACTGGCTAATATAAGGTAAGTACATGGAACAGGGGTAGGTTTAGGGTTGGTACTAATTATTACCCAGTAATTGTAGTTACTAAAATAAGTACATAGTATTTACATGGGTAACTGGACTGTAAAAGGAAGCGTTACCCAAATACATCTACATATTTATGTACAGTACTTAATATAAATACCCTGCAATTGTACTTTTGGTATACTAAATTGGTGTACTTAAAGTCTGTTAAATTGAAACAACAAATTTTGCACTTAATGCACTTTAGTTATCCAGAAATTGCGATGAGGTCCAACTAAAGATATACTTAAAGGGGTCATGTTTTATTAAATTGTTGTCTGAGGTTAACTTATGAAGTTCACTTGGTTTTTACATTAAAAATATCTAAATGAATAAGTAATAGGCTATTTTCTACCCTAGTTTTGATGTCATGAGCTCAGAAAACGGCTTTTACAGCAACCAAGAAACGGTGTACAAAGATTTCGGGTCTATTTTATGTGTTCTTTTCTTTTGTCCTGATGTGAGCTTTTAGTCCCCTGAAAAACTGCAGAATCTCTCAGAGCCTCAGATGCCAAGATAATTACACCTGTATGAAAAGCTAGTCTTCAGTAATTAGCTCTCATACACACACACACACACACGTGTAATTTGGCACCTCTTTTTATTGCTCCGCTCTGAGCACATCTCACCGCAATCAAAGTAAATTAGAGTGTTCTGAAGCGTTTGTTGTGCCGTGTTTGTTTCAGTTGGAAGCTTTTCCCAGAGACTCCGCACTTAACATTTTTTTCTTTTTCATTTATTTTACGAGGAGAGCAGTGGCATTGTGTAGAAGAGATGAGACTAGTATATGGGCTTTGACAGAACTGGGTCAAGACTCCTACAGATTGCCACTAGTGTGTGAAGATGTGTAGTTTTTTTAAGACAGACTCTGGAGAAATGTTTTTGCAAGTTTAGAGAAGTACTAGAAAGATTCATTTTTTTATCTTTACCGATGCCTGGAAATGGCGCAAATGCGAAACCTTGTAATGGATAATGGTTTTGAGGTAGATCCATTCCTCCATCTCATCCCTCTTGTGATTGGCTGTTTTTTAACCATGTTCCTCTCTGTATCCACCAATGAAGATGAACTTCTACAGGATCAAAAGGCAGATATGGACCAGTTCCTGTCCTCCATCTCTGAGTCTCAGCCTGATGTCACTGTATCCTCTGAGGAGAGCGTGGAGGTTCCTGCCTTCTGAAGGAAAGCCCTTCCGCCCCTTCCAGGTCAACTCTCTGGGCTTACCCGCTGAACCCGAGGGTGAGTTTCTGTCTGTTTTTACACTGACAAATCTTTGAGGCTCACTATGGTCTCTAAATGGACTACTCTGCACGACTGGGGAGTTCCCAGTAACACCATTCAGCGCCCCTACATGCATGAGAATGCAGATTAATACTGCGTTTCATGGCTGGCAATTTAATCGAAACAATGAATCATGATCATAGTTTTCTTTCCAACTGTGCATTCTGAATTGAGGGAATCCGCGTGACATCATTAACAACTCATCAATTAAATATTAATCATTGCATATTCTGCATTATTGGATGTTTCTTAATAAACACTGACCAAAAAAACCCCAAAAAACGATGAAGTTTTAGGGCTGGATGATATGATGATATATATAGGCTATATAGAACACTGATATAAGTGATCACCCGGATTTAGACCTACCTATATTGTATTTACACTACCGGTCAATAGTTTAGGGTCGGTACGGTTTTTTATGTTTTTAAAAGAAGTCTCTTTTGCTCACCAAGGCTGCAATTTTTTGATAAAAAATACACAAAAAACGCAGTAATATTGTGAAATATTATGACAATTTAAAATGACCTTTTTTATGTTAATATATATTAAAATGTAATTTATTCCTCTGAAAAAAGCTGAATTTTCAGCATCATTACTCCAGTCTTCAGTGTCACATGATCCTTCACAAATCACTCTAATATGATGATTTTATGCCCCAAAAACATGTATGATTATTATTCATGTTGAAAACAGTTTTTTACATTTTTATTTCAGGATTCTTTGATGAATAGAAAGTTCAAAAGAACAGCATTTATTTAATTAGAATCTTTTCTAACATTATAAATGTCTATACTGTAACTTTTGATCAATGTAACTTATTTATTACTTGGATCGGCGTTCGTAGATCGACTGGTAGAGACTATATTTCAAAGATGGCTTCTTCCTGTATTTGCAAAGTGTATAAAATATATTCTTATTAAACTTTATGGACACTGACAAAGTTCTCAATGCTTCGGTTTGAATGTAGGGACCTTTATTATGCTACCGTGTTACTGTGGGGCTATTTTAAGCTTTGTTAGTGGTAATAACAAGCGTTTTTTATTTGTCATTACTCAATGCCCAATATACTAGCATTATATTAGCATTATAAGCTAAACTGTTTTTAGAGATAAAACTATTTACATTCGGCAATCATGAAAACAAATCTCAGATAACGGTTGACTAGGCAACAATGTGTAATTAGACCAAAGGTTCTTTTTGCGTCCGAGTTGTCCTTTAAACTTGAATTCAGCTTCAGCTTGAACATCTGAAAAAAGTGCCAAGTGGGAGACCAGCAAGCCAGATTAGGTTGTTTTCAGCACTTAAAATGAAGATGAAAAAATAATATTGAAACATCATATTTGTGATACTATACTGTTATAACCATATCTAACGCTGAGAGCATTCGATGAGATTTGAAGTTGAAATTTGGTTTCCTGTAGTAACCCGAGGATATGCTAGCTTAGTTGGCTAAATATAGATTTAAATGTAGGCTATTAGCTAAGTGAAACAAATGTCTCATTTCACCATTATTTTTGTTTCATTTATATATGTGATAGGAGATAAATACTGTAAAGCAAATTCATTGATGCATTTGCATTTAAAGGGTTAGTTCATCCAAAAATTACATTTCTGTTATTAACGACTCACTCATGTTTTCCAAACCGGTAAGATCTTCGCTCATCTTTAGAACACATTTTTTTTGATGAAACCCAAAAATAGACTGTGCAACGCAATTGCCATTTTCATGACCCAGAAAGGTAGTAAAGATCGTTTGAAATAGTCCATGTGACTACCGTACAGTGTTTCAAACTTAATGTTATGAAGCGACAAGAATACTTTTTGTGCATATTGGACTACATTGACTTTCATTGTAGAATCTAAAGTGAAGTACAAGTTTAATGAATTCTGATATGACTAGGGCTGTCAAACGATTAATCGCGATTAATTACATCCAAAATAAAAGTTTGTGTTTACATAATATACTGTATGTGAGTGCACTGTGTATATGATGTATATATATGTATATATATATATATACATATATATATATATATATATATATATATATATATATATATAAATACACACACATGCATGTATATTTAAGAAATTATCTATACATAAATATTTATATTTATATATAATCTATATATATATATAATTTATATATATATAAATGTGTATTTATATATATAAAAAATAATTATACACAGTGCACCCACATATATAATGTAAACACAAACTTTTATTTTGGATGCCACTTAATCGTTTCACCGCTCTAGATATGACTGTTCAGACTGCGATCACATTGCAAAACATCAGACCTGTATCTAAATTTTGGACCACATATGGAAGTGGCCCAATCTGAATATAAATATAAAAATAATATTCTTGTGTCTATAAAAATAAGATCAGATTCTGCGTGGTTTTTGCTGTTCATACCGTTACTGAATCAAACAGATCTCATATGAGAAAAAAAATGCCTACAGTTTCAATTTTAAAACATCTTAATTGTTCTTAAAAATATTTTTTCTTAATTCGAAATAACATTATTTTTATTTTGTGAAATGTGACCTGGATATTTTCCAGGAAAAGCTCAGCCAGCAGTGCCTTGTTCACACATCTCTGGCTGGCTCTTGTTTAAAGTGTCAGTTTTGAGTCAGTACTAAAGCTTTGCTTGTAGCTTCTCTCTCAAAGCCAGTCAGGGGAAGCTCTCTGGCAGCATGAGGCCTATTCGTGTTAATGTTTTCTAAATGCTGAATGAAACCCCCAAGTCCAAATATTGCACTCAGGCTGTAGGTTTCTGCTTATCTAAGCTTGCCTGAATCCCCACTGGCATCGCCTTAAACACAACGACATTGAAGTTCAGCTAAAATCATAAAGCCTGAGGCTCTGGCGTCACTGCAGCCAAGTGCTTTTGAAAATCTCTCTTTCAGCGCCCAGTCCTGCTCTTTCACTGCCCTGCCAAGCCTTTAAGCAAAGGGCAAAATGGGTGAAATTAAGGTGAAATATACAAAAAGAGCAATACAATAAAGCATATTAGAGCCCAGAAGGGCTTTCATTATGACAGGCCTGTCCAGAAACACATCCTGGTTCTTTCTTTCACCTGTTCTTTGATTTGTTTTTCTTTTTCAATTCTGTCCCTGCGGGATTTTCCTCTCCGTCCGCAGACACAGCTTGATAACCCTGACTTATCGCTCTTTTTCTCACCCTGTTTTTTTCTATTTCAATCTTTTCTTGTTTTGTCTTTTGCTTGTATGCAATACCTAGGCGATCTCTCTGAACTCGCCTCGTGCCTTCAAGAAAGGTGGGTTTCTGCTGCTTTTCTCTGTTTCTCTTTTTTTCCCCTCTTCAACCTCCTAAATGTTGTTTGCTCTTTTTTTATTATCGTTATTATTATTTTTTTTTTTGCATATAGGGCTGGGTATTGAGTCATATCATATTTATTGAGTCATATCATATCTGATATTGGATCAGTTTGGAATATTTCAGTGATGTCATGCTTGTTTTTACACATTTTTGACAAATTTTTCTGTAGTACACTACATGCATCGTGACTCCATGTTATGATTAAGGAGCATATTAAAAATAGGGCTGTCAAATGATTAATCGTGATTAATCTACATCGAAAATAAAAGTTTGTGTTTACATAATATATGTGGGTGCACTGTGTATAATTATTTTGTGTGTGTATATATATATATATATATATATATATATATATATATATATATATATATATATATATATATATATAAATAATACACACATGTGTATATTTAAGAATAAAAAATATTATTTATATATAAAATATTTAAATAATATATACTATATATAATCTATATACAGTATATACATGAAAATATTTTTTAAATATATACAAGCATGTGTTTGTATTTATATATATATATATATATATATATATATATATATATATATATATATATATATATATATATATATAAAATAATTATACAGTGCACCCACATATTATCATGTAAACACCAACTTTTATTTTGGATGCAAATTAATCACGATTAATCGTTTGACAGCCCTAATTAAAACTTTAATTAGTTTTTGAATTCCATGCTAAATTTAAAAGAAGTAAAAATAAAACCAATTCTCACACATAAAATGCCGGGTTCTGTGACCATATCCTGGATTAATATTATTTTTGCTGAATAAATATATTATATAGTTTTGTTATGATTTTATACAAAGAATTGCCACTATTATTGTTTAAAAATAATTTAAATAATATTATTGTTATTATTAAGGATAATTTTGTCATTTTGGGGTTTTACAAATCTATATCATATTGTTCCTAAATGAAAATTAATCTGAAGTTTTACCTAGCCCTACTTTCATATATTCTTGAATCATCCTCCCATCTATCCTCATATACATATATATATATATATATATATATATATATATATATATATATATACACACACACACACACACATATATATTACTGTATTTTCACCCCATGGTTTTGCTCTGTCTGTCCCTTCAGCCCCGTTAGCCATCTTGTTCTTGATTTCCTCTCTAGCCACTCCCTCAGATGGTAGAGACCAAACATCCCATCTCTCAATGTCTGTCCGAAGAGCTTTGCCTAATGAAAAGTCCAAGCAGCTTGTTAGAGCTAATTAGCTATTTGGATCTGAGAACGAGTCCAGGAGTAAAATGTGCTGTGTGGTGCTAAAGCAGTTACGGCTGCCTCACTACCTGCCTGTGTCAGGAATACAAGTAACCTGATCCACACCCAGCTCTCTGTGGACGGATCCTTAGGACTCATTTGCTACTTATTGGGCATCCTCTCGTTCACTCTCCAGTTATCTAGCGCTTTTAATGACTGGAAGCTCGTTCATTTAGTCATTCCTTTGAAGGGCCACTTATTCAATTGACCCATAGCTCTCAGATTTGTACAATTGGAACATTAACCTGTTTACCATTTAACCTTGTGGTCCCACCTCATATGAATACACAGTTAAGCTACTCTTAGATTATTAATGATGTTTACAAAGCTTGCAATGCACTATTCATATTTCTTATACTCGGGGTTAGGAATTGAAACAACACCCTAACCATGAAAATATTAAGCTTTTAGAGCCGTAAATTGTACAATATCGTTTGCACTAAAGACATTAATGATACTTAAAATCATGCAGCTTGTTGAAGAGTGGTGTGCTCTTACTTTTAAAATGGTGATCGGACAGTTTCCGTCTGATGGATGATTTTAATTACATAACATTGTAGCTAGCAGACCAACCTGGGGAGGATGGGCTCTTTTACATGAGCTAGCTATCAATCACTTGGCCCCAGGAGCTAGGTAAAAAACACCCAGAATGCTTTAGCAAAACTGTTTAGCAACACCTGACGACCACTAGCATCAAGCACAGGCAAGCACTATCCACATTTTCTTTCCTGAAAATGTCCATCTCTGATTGGTCTCTTTGTTTTTGTTGTCTCATTTCACTTGTGAAGTCTAATTGTCTTAGTTACACACTTTCACCTCCGATGTGTTAAGTTTTGCCAGTGGTGTGTTATATTTGAAGAAGTTCAGATGCAAAAGCCTCTAAGTGCCATTTGAAATATTCTTCTAAAATGATCATTTTATCAAGCTTGCCTGTATATTAAAAAGTTCAGTAATTTCACTTTAAATGGCAATGAAGATTACCTATTGATTGTCATTTAAGTGAAATTACTGAACTTAAATATACAAGCTTGATAAAAATGGTCATTTTAGAAGAAAATTTCAAATGGCATTTAGAGGCTTTTGCATCTGAACTCTTCATTTGTATTTTGTGGTTCAGTCATGCATGGTAAGGCTGCAAGCGTTGAACGTAGTTTAATCTTTAAATGGTGGTGACCTGCTGCTTTGACAGTCAAACAATGAGTGTGGGCGAAAGGTATTGTTCTCCTCTTAACCAATGAGATTTCTCCGACCGTGGTATTATGCAACCAGGACTCATTTTAGCCAGGTGTCTCTTAGAAGCTTCTAGCATTGACATTGAATGTTTTCCACTATGCTATTTATGCTGTCTTTAAAATAATATACATCTAATCATATGTCGCTTATAAAAGAAAAGTACGTTTAGCATGCTTTTTAAATGAGTCATTACAAAAATAATATAGTTTAAAAGAATTTTGTTAACTTTAAAGGGCATATTGCAGGTTAGAGGACCCACCGAGTCAAGAAAAATCATGTAGGAACTAGATTTTCTTTAAAATATACTTATAAATACGCTACAGAAGCTTCTGGAGTCGTTTTTGAGAGAAAATTTTCTGAAAATGGGCGTGGCGGGTTTGACGGAGAGCGGTCGATTCAAACAACAGGAAAACAATGGATCGCAATGACATTTCGGATGCTGAGGAAAATACTCGTATGACGGACCAAGCCGTAAAGTTATGAGCCTGCTATGATAAAGAGAGCGGGGACAGGCCAGATCGGTCAGAGACAAATTGAGTTGTGGTGTGAGGAGAACCAGTGGAGAACAGGACAGCTGTCTTTTGGTGAGAGACGTGCTTATAGATGCACATGCTCGCTAACGATATACACTGTGCTCACAATACTGTATCCTATAACAGGCCAGCAGACATTAGTATGTTTAGGGTAGATTTATACTATTACATTTATAAAAACTATACTTGAGTACTAGATTTCTAGTGTACTAAAAGCATACAGCTAAATTTTTTAATACATATTTTTCACTTGGGTTATAACATAAACAGAAAATTAAAGATTTGAGTATTTAAACAACCAATTTTGTTTTTCAATTACAAGTTGCCTCTATTTAGGGCATGACTAACTTACCTACACTACCGGTCAAAAGTTTTAGATCATTTAATGTTTTTATAAGAAGTCTCTTGTGCTCACCAAGGCTGCATTTTTTTTAAACAAAACAATAGTAATATTGTGAAATATTATGACAATAATTATGTAATTTAATGTAATTTATTCCTCTGAAAAAAGCTGCATTTTCAGCATCATTACTCCAGTCTTCAGTGTCACATGATCCTTCAGAAATCACTCTAATATGATGATTTTATGCTCCAAAAACATTCATTATTACTTTCAATGTTGAAAACAGTTGTGCACATTTTTTTTTCAAAGATTCTTTGATGAATAGAAAGTTCAAAGAACAGCATTTATTCAAAATAGAATCTTTTCTAACATCGTAAATGTCTTTACTGTAACTTTTGATCAATGTAACTCATCCTTGATGAATAGAAGTATTGATTTCTTATTTATTTCCCCCAAAAATAAAATACAAATTCTTACTGACCCCAAACTTTTTAAAGGGTAGTGTTTAATGTAACAAAAGCTTTCCATTTCAGATAAAAGCTGTTCTTTTGACCTTTTTTATTCATCAAAAAACTGTTTTCAACATGGATAATAATCAAACATGTTTCTTGAGCAGCAAATCATCATATTAGAGTGATTTCTGAAGGATCATGTGACACTGAAGACTGGAGTAATGATGATTCAGCTTTTTTCAGAGGAATAAATGACATTTTAATATATATTAAAATAGAAAACAATAATTTTAAATTGTCATAATATTTCACAATATTACTGATGTTTTGTTTTTGGTTTTGTTTAAAAAAATGCAGCCTTGGTGAGTAGAAGAGACTTCTTATAAAAACATTAAATGATCTAAAACTTTTGACCGCTAGTGTATATCACACTACTGTATTTGATGCCATTGGTATAGTATACGACGATCCTTGCTTCGGCATGTTGAACTCCATCATATCGCCGGGATGATAATCATTTGATCTGAAGTGAACGCTACACCCGACCGCGTTTTCGGAAGCCGATGCGGAAGAGAAATCACGTCTCTTCACCTGCACAAACCGCACCAGGAACGAAAGATAGGCTATAGCACCGTCCCTTTTATTGTAATGGACTCAATCTCTGAAGTCCTGACCGGCCGAAGTTTTTGCAACCTCCACAAACACAATAATTTACCATGACGATGATAAATTAAAATACAAGTACCGAAAGCACACTGACTGATGAGCGCTCTCGGCCGACTCTGCACTGAGCCACGAGGCCGAAGCTCCCTAACGTGACATAATATGACGCGATGTTGAAAAAAAAAGCTCACTTTATCTACTAATCTAGTGCCCTTATGTTGTTTTAAAACATTTTAAACCCTGCATTAACTTTTCATATGGTATTTTCATTCAAGGTTATCTATAAATTTAGATTATTTTATTTTTTTTACCTGCAATATGCTCTTTAATATTGAAAAGAAGTGAAAACATCAGTATTCTCTAGACAGTGAACTTAACCATTATCCATGTCAGTTCCCAGCAGGTTGAAGTTTAAAAGGCCTGTTTCCTGGTTCTGTTATTGAACGACCACTTTTGACCATCCTGTCATTTGTTCCATTCAGAAATGTCACATTGTGGTAGTAAAATGGGTTATGAATGCAGGTTCATGTTGACTTTAATTGTTTAATATGTAGGGTGATTCGAATTCCATTTATAGAGCTGTTACTGGAAACAAGTGCTCCCAGGATGTCTCAAAGGACTAATTCTTCCAGGAAGAGACCTTTTGAGCCACAGTAGATCGCACCTCTCTCTTACTGTGAGCTGATGGTTTACACTGAGCTTGTCTGGGCTGATCCAGGACGGCTCTGGGTTAAGTGGGAGCTTCTACATCATGCGCTGTAATAAGTGCGTGACTAATGAATGAGTGTGTTGGTGTGCCGCCCCCTAATCCAAATTGGCAAGGCAGCAGGTTTCTGGCCCTGAATCAGCTAAACATTGAAGTTATGGTCTTAATGGCAGCTACTGTTGATCACAGAGATGTTTGATTTAATGCAGAAACTTGTGTTCCCTCTGCAGGCTCTGGCATGAACAGTCTGGATGGTCTGATTGGAGCAGAGGAAAAAGTCATCAACAGCAAGAGCAAGATCAACGAAATGTGGTGAGACCACCAGCCTGCCCTCGAGCACCACACACACACACACACACACACACACCGCTTTACTGCTCTGTTGTGGACACTGTGCCAACTCTCATGTCATTACATAAACTAACAAAGAAATAACAATTTTAGCACTATTATAAACATACAGTTTAAGTGCTAATGGTAAAATGTTACAAATGCCTTCATTATACAACTAGATGAACGGCTAAATAATACAGACAGTTTGCTCTGTAAGTCTAATTATGTAGTGTATAACTATGGTCTCATAGTATTTGTCTTTACAGCAGCACTGGAGTCAGCATAGCTTTTGTTTTCTCTGTCTACTCATTTGTTTTGGAATTTTCAGAATGTTTTTATGCCAAGGACCCCAAAATATAATGATCACCCCCTTTTAAAATATAACAGCATTTATACATTATATAAAAAAAAAAGTTATATTATGAAGACTATGTTGTTAGCAGAATTAAAGGAGTAGTTCACTTTTGTAAAAAATGTTGCTGATAATTTACTCACCCCATGTCATCCAAGATGTCCATGTCTTTCTTTCTTCAGTCGAAAAGAAATGAAGGTTTTTGATGAAAATATTCCAGCATTTTTCTCCATTTAATGCACTTTAGTGGGAACCAAACGGTTCAAGGTTCAAATGAGAGTTTCGGTGCAAACTGTTCAAAGGGCTTTAAATGATTTCCAGACGATGAATAAGGGTCTTATCAAGCGAAACAGATCGCTCATTTAAAAAAAATTATTTTTCTAAATGAACCAATCTTTTTCTGAGTCATTTTGTTCGTTGAATGAACCAAATGACTCTGAAAAATATTTGTTCATTTTGATGAACGAGTTCGAACAGGAGAGTCACGACGTGCATCACAGAACAGAGCAAGGCGAGCATTTGAGCTTAAACTTTTTAATTTTTTTTATTTTTTATGAGCTGTCGTTTCACTTGATAAGACCCGTATTCATCGTCTGGAATCATTTAAAGCCCTTTCAACAGTTTACAGTAGTTTGTAGTTTGCACTGAAACTGTATTTTGGACCTTGAACCATTTGGTTACCAGTAAAGTGCATTATATGGAGAAAAATCCTGGAATGTTTTCATCAAAAACCTGAAGAAAGGAAGACATGGACGTCTTGGATGACACGGGGTGAGTAATTATCAGAAAAAGTTTTTGGAAAAGTGAACTACTCTTCAAAACTACTACTAGAACTAATCTACTGGATTTTAATAAATTGTCATTTTACTAAAAAATTAAATAAAGTTCTAGAAACTTTTTTTTGTATCATGTTGACAGATTATCCTTTGGTTTACCCATTATTCATGTTAGATTTAAATTTAAAGAGTTTATATTCATTTAAAGCATATTTCTTGCCTCCTTTTTTATAATAATTATAGTTTCAAAGCAGCTTTACAAGGCAGTACAACCTGCAGTGAGCAGCTAAAAGTTTTCACATTCTCTGAAACTTTCTGCTGATCCTTTAAAAAACGTACTAATATCAGTGCTCTATCTTTCTTTAAATATATTTATCATTAAAATTGTAAAATATATAATTTACTGGTAACACTTTACAATAAGGTTCATTTATTAAACATTAGTTCATGCATTAACTAACATGAACTAACCATTTGTTACTGTATTTGTTATTCTTTGTTAATGTTAGTTAATACAAATCTAGCTGTTCATTGTTTGTTCATGTTAGTTCACAGTGCACTAACTAATGTTAACAAGATTTTAGTAAAGTATTAGTAAATGTTGAAATTAACATTACCAAAGATTAACAAATGCTGAATAATTATTGTTCATTCTTTGTTAATGTTAACTAACGTAGTAACTAATGAACCTTATTGTAAAGTGTAACCAATTTACTTATTAATCTGTTAGCCATTCAATGGTTGTCGTCATATGTTTGCATGTTGAATTCCAATGTGACTCCTTTCTTGCATTTATTTGCAAACTGAATTGTAATTAGGGTGTATCTTAAACATCTTTAGCCTCCACTGAACCAATGCCTGACATCTAATCTTACCTTAAACATACTGCCTTGCAATCACTGCTCTGCTTATTCTTTCCAGAAGTCTGGTTTATTTCATTTTTATCTCATTCAATGCATGCCACATTCACATATTCCCCAGTCACATTCCAGTCTCCTCTGTTCTGCAGCTCACACAAGAGCCCGTGTGGTTGTGAAGGGCTGACATGCATGATCTCTCTGAAGAATGTGACTCATATGTTCGCCTTGTTTTGTTTGTTCAATGTTTCTGCATGTTTGTCTTCGTGAAATCACACAGAGGTGCTATCAGAGGTTCATGAGAATCTAAGGCATAGTCCATCCAAAAATGAAAATCTCTCATGTCTTATCACATCTTGAAGAATGTTGGTAACCAAACAGCTTCAGTTCCTATTGACTTCCTTTGTATGAACAAAAATAGAATGAAAGCCAATGGGAACCAAAACTGCTCGGTTTCCAGCATTCTTTCAGCACTCACAGAATTATGTACATTTTGGGTGACTATCTCTTTAAATATGCTCTGATTAGCCCTTGATTTAATATTTTGCAATACACATGTAGTTGTTTTAGTGTTTGATAGCACAATACCAAGACGAAAATGCTTGTTTTTCCTTCATTAAATGCAACCGGCCATGTCTTCAAACAAGGACATGGTCACTGTATCAAAGCTCATGGATTATTTTGGATTTGCTCACAGTATTTAATACCCATATATTGCTGTAAACAGCATCAAAACCATGACAGACGTTGAGGGGATCAGGTTAGGTGTCGCTCAATTAGCATTTTTCATTGACCAATTTTTTTAACTTGAACATTTGGTCCCCCTCAATCTCTCAGTAATCTAATAGACACTGCACATCTCACACACTGACTCAATCTTCAGTTCACGAGAAAGTAACTGAGACTACCCTGTCTGTGTTGACAGGTGATTGATGAGACTCTGGATGTTAAAGAAGTGATTTTGAAGGGTGTTGTATCCTCTGGTAAGTACAGCGCCCTCTTGTGCCCAATACATGGTACAGTCAAACGCTGCAGTCTCAGATGGGCTGTAAATGGGTTGGTGGGGGATTACAGTAGGCTGCTTCACTTCGACCTGTGAGCAAATGACCGTTTTACATCGTTTGTCACAATCCTCCACAGCACGTGTGCATGTTTTTAATGCGAGATCGCATGAGCATGTGTCATTCGCCATCATTAGCTTCTCATACAAATGGAATTGAACACTAAACATTTGCGTGTGAAAACTGCCAGTCACGGCTGTCATTGGCTGTCTGTGCACATTCAGCTTTTGTGAAGCAGATCAATACTACCAACACATTCATTCATGCCATAAGCTCAATTTCAATCTTGAAAATGTGAAGTTGTTGTTTTTTTAATGGAAGAATTTATTCAACATGTATTCCATACATCAGGCTTTTATGTCTCCTATAGTATTATATAGTGAGAATATTAAGCTCATACTCAAGGACTATAACCCCAAACTGAGCAAAAATTTAATTTGCAATTGCTGAATCTTTATATGACCAAAGACCAAAAGAAAGATGACATTTTAATAGCTTGTAATGTAAATTGAAATGTTTATAATTGTATAACAGACTATTTACATACAGTTCATATAAATATCAGTTACTATCTCCCAATAATTTTTTTGTAAGATATTTAACCTTCAAATGGTCTTCGTTTCCTGTTTACACTCTATGCGACCCCAACAATTGATTGAGTAATTGTACAAAAAATATACATTTTTAATACATTTTTATATATATATATATATATATATATATATATATATTTTTTTTTACTTCTCATCTCTTCATTAATGCTGTGTTTTGGATATATAAAGTACTTTTGTATCCATATACCACACAATTCCTCAACTACACCATTAGCTTGCATATGAAATATATATATTTTTTATGATACATTGCATTTATGTTCTAGTACTAGGCCTTCATTTCTGTGTAAAACTTTTTCAGATTTATGGCGGATTTTTTTTTTGTATTCGCATGAAGAAAATATATGTAGTTTTTTTTTTTTTTCACATTTCCCATTAATTTCAATGTGGGGTCATATTGACCCCAAAGACCAAAAGTGTAAAAAATATTTTTCCATACCTTCAGAAACAACTGAAGTTGAAGTCAGTTTTTTTGTGCGCATAGATAGATAATGTATGAAAAGTCACAAAATCGTATTCCACTGAGATGAAGGGAACCCTTTTTTTACTCCTATTAAGTAAAAGTCGATTGGGTCCGTATAGCCCCCATGACCCGGTTCAAGGGCTACAGTTGGCTGTGGAGCAAAAAATACAGTGCAATACAATAATGATCGAGAGATGAACAAATAAGTGTTCCTTACAAGACTCATGTTTAAACAGATTTTGATCATGCTGATAATTTAGAGACCCTTGAAATTTGAATATCAAATATTACACATTAGGGTTTAGAGGGAAACATGAAACTTCTGTCATCATTCACCCTCATGTCGCTTTAAAACCTGTATGACTTTCTTTGGTGGAACACAGAGAGATAATGTTGTAAAAGAGCAGCATGAACATGCTTCAAAACATCTCTGTGTGTGTTCAGCAGAAGAAAGAAAGTCCTACAGGTTTGGAATAACATGAGGGTGAGTGAATGATGAGAGAAATGTCATTTTGGGAAGAACCAATGCCTTAAGATGCCTATTTTGTGATAGAAAATGCAACAAATTCAGAATGAAAAAGAATCACAGGCTTGATTTACATGCTAGACTGTATTGTTGTTACTGTATTACTGTATACGAGACATTGAAAGGTCTTTAGCCATGTTTGTCCTAAGCTCTTTGTGCTTTGGGAGTGTAAATCCGCTGTTCATTTTTCCCTCGCAGTTCAGTCGTGGATCAGAGAAGGAGACGTTCCGCCCCCTGGTGGATGACTTCAGCTTCGGAAGCAGCGCTCTGATTGGCCTGCTGGTGATTGCGGTGGCCATAGCGACGGTGATTGTGATCAGTCTGGTGCTGCTGAGGAAGAGGCAGTACGGCACCATCAGTCACGGCATTGTGGAGGTGAGCTAACGGTCACACATGACGCTCCAATCATTCACTCTTGTTGTTTTCAATGCAACCTTGAGGATGACTACAAAAAGGCTTGAGATATTCTCTCGATCACTGTGAAAGATAATGCTCTCGCTCAAAGCACTCGAGGACAAAATATTTGTTATTTTATCTTATTTTATTTGAATATACACTCCCATTGAAAGGTTTGGGGTCAACATCCCTTTGAAGTCCGCACCAAGACAAAAGTCATGGAAAAATGGCATTTCTTATCTTCTTATGGCGCTTTTTTTTTTCAACACATCCCATAATTTTTTAAATATCAGTCTCTACCAAATGATTGAGATGTCACTTAATGATAATAAATGGTACCGTAATTCATACACATACTTTTCATTGCTCATCATAATTTATGATCAAAACCTTTTCTAGTTCTTGACAAAACACATTGTCAGAAAGGTCTGAGTCTCAATGTTCCATATTTTGTAACAGAAGTGATATCTGGACAGAAATGTTTTGAATTTGTTAGAGCAAAAACCATACAATTAAATTCAATGGAATTTATGTTATTGACGCCGTAAACAAAATCTCATGAGAACTTTCATTTTTTGTGATATCAACTTCAAATTTGCAATCACAACTTTGGTTAGATATATGGCTTTGATTTTATAGTGATTTTATCAGGAAAAAATATTTAGTGTTGTTTATTGACACTGTGACATCTAGTGGATTTTTTCTCTGCATAATATACCTCAACCAGATGTATAGAGATGGATCAGTTTGAGTTAAGCTCAGGTACTCCTCTCAACAAAATATACTCTAAAACATGCTCAACCGTTTGCTTGAAGTCAGTTAAAGGTATATACACACACACACGTATATATATATATATATATATATATATATATATATATATATATATATTCAGCAGGGATGCATTAAATTGAGCACTGTTACAAAAAGATTTCTGTTTCAAATAAATGCTGTTCTTTTGAACTTTCTAGTCATTAGAGTAAAAAATATCAAAGTGCAGTGATTTCTGAGAAATCTATTGAAAATTGAAATCAATTTGCTTTATGTCTGTTCGTGTGTGCTGAAAAATATTGTGTTATTCATACATGTGTAAATACATAGGGACGTGTCCACTACTGATGATGAGGGAGGAGAGAGAGTGGATGAAGCGGGACTTTTGTAGAAAGACTGTAGAAATAGGGAGAGCTGAAGATATTACCAAAGAGAAAAAGGTCGGAGGAATTTAATTGGAATAATATCGGAAAAGCTTTCCAGCGCTTGAGACATTAGAGAGCGGAAGGCCTGAGATGGATGTCGAGGTTACTTTGCTTCTGCTTGATGAGTCAGTAACATTTTTGTTTCTGCTGTTTCACAAAGCCGCTGATATGCTGTTGAGTCACAGCATCATCCATACTTGCACAAGCTGTTAGCCAATGCCTGTGTTGCATAGTTTATTCAATACTTCGGGGGCGGAGCAATGAAGGGAGGGTCAGGGGTGTGTTTCTTTGGGTGTCGATTTCAAATGTCGATAGTATTTCTTAGGGCCAGTTTACACCTGGTTTACACCTTCTCTGATTGGAAAGCTATCCAATCGTGGCAAAGACCAGCTGTGAAATGTAAAACGGATTTAAAGCTCGATCGCCCAGACCACATCAGGAGGTGGTCTTTATTCCACACAAAACTGGACAAGTCTAAATGCATTTGGTTGAAGAAACCACATATGTAATTTGTACTACTACCAAAATGTTAATTTTGGCAAAATGCCGAAGAATAAAAAGACAAAGTCGCAGCCGCTCAACAGACAGTCTCTCGTCATTAAAGGTATTGAGACTAAACTGACTCTACCGTGCTGATGCCGCTGTCTTCTGATCTTGAAATTAGCTGATGATAAAATAGAGCTCATATCGGTTGCTTTCGCTGGCGTGAGACTGTTTGAAATTTGCATATTGGCGCGCAAACTGAAGATCGGATTTATATCCGTCTTGCAGAGTGTAAATGGAACCCGTTTTAACAAACTACATAGCTGAATCCAGTCAAAATGCATGATAAGACCAGGTGTAAACAGACCCTTCTAAAGGGATGCTTCACCTCTGGAAAGATGAATGTGATTTAAAATGGGTCATTTATGTTGAAGAAATGTGAAATTAATTTTGAATTTGGAGCTTTCTAGACTGAGAAAGCTAGAAAATTTATTTTTGACTTATGCGATAAGAGACAACAACTCCCAGAATGCACTTGCTTTGCTGCCCTGGAGGCCACGCCTACCGGTAACAGAGCGCAGTAGTTAAACAATAAGTCTAGGCTACTAGTGAGTCTCCGTGATGAGTCTGCATGGCATTTCGAGATCGCCCAAAATGTTCGGATTCGGCTTTTGCGTTCTACAGTCGCCATTCATCATGTTTACTGTGACGAGCGGGACGAGTGAGGGCCGCAGGAGAACGGCGCGAGGCCGGTGGCGTGATTAGCGATGAGTGACACCTATGAGATGCAAGTTATCGGTTCTCGTATCTCTCACGGAGGAGCGGGAATTCTCTTAGCAATGTTAAAACACATTAACCGATCGACTTGTTTCAGCGTTCATGTAAACACTACATTCAGATTCACCAATCAGACTGAATTCAGTTAGACTGAAACAAAATGTGTGCATGTAAACAATGAACAGTCGGCGCGAGCTGCAGAAAGCATCGACGGCCGGACATGTCTGGGAAAAAGAGGATGATAACCCCTAAAGTTACTTCTCAGCTTTCTCCACAGAACAAGAGTCTGCTAGCTTAGCTTCCAAAAAAAGATGGCCGACACTATGTGTTCATTCTGTGAGTCAGATCACCCTCTATGGGCGGGTTGAGAACATGCAGGACAGACAACATGCAGGCAGATAACGCAAAATGACAACTTTTACGTATTTTTCCAGACAAAAAAATACACAAATCTCTCGTCTCAGGGGGATATGAGGGAGGAAAGCATGGTTATTTGAAAAATACTACAGGTTTTCTACTAATACAAAGCTTAATGCTAAATCCTGAAGTATCCCTTTAAGCAGCACAACTGTTTACAACATTGATAATAAGAAATGTTTCATGATCACAAAATCAGCTCATGTGACACTGAAGACTGGAGTAATGATGCTATTTCAGCTTTGACATCAGCAGGAATAAATGACATTCTGAAAATGTATTCAAATGGAAAGCGTTATTTTAAATTGTAATAATAATTAACTCTAAAACATTTGAACAGTAGTGTATATTTCATAGTCTATATTTTTTATGGATGTAGTGACATGTTCAATCTTCCTCTTGTGTTTCAGGTTGACCTGATGCTATCTCTCATAAGAACGTCACCTGAGCAAGAATGCAGAACCATGGCTATGAAAACCCCACCTACAAATATCTGGAGCAGATGCAGATTTAGCCATTAAGGGGGCTGTGGAGCTAGAGAGGGTGAACATACTACTGACCAATATAAAACTGCTCTCAAATCATTTCTATGCATTTGAAATGCATATTCTGGTTCATTTAAAGAAAACAACAGTTTATTAATACTACTACTTCTAATACTGCTACTGCTTGTACCATGGAGCGCAATTTTATGCTCTTGTAACTTTATTTTTTTCTTTTAAAGGCAATTTATCAGTGGTTTTAAATCAGGAGAACGTGAGTTCTGCAAATTTAGCATGGAATTGATTTTCCGTAAATCAAATTGGAGAGTATTATAATGTTGTTTTAAATGTTAATTTTATAAAGATCTTAGCCTATAGTGGTACAGCAAAGCTGAAACAATCAATATAAAGACACAGCAGTTTGTCTACACCATCGCTGGCCGCCGGATATACTTCTTTTAAATAGATTGCTTGTATATGAAGGTTATTTGTAACAACTTAAATGTATAGTGAATCAGAAAATATGAGAAGAAATCATTAAATCGTTTACTTTGTAATTATTAAAAACACACTGATATACAGAAACAGAAAAAAAAAAGTAGATGGTAAATTTATTCATATTTTTTTCTCCCAGAGCTTAAATCTTGGCTGGGTTACAGGTTTAAACTTTGAGATTAAAGGACTGATAGCACGGTCCAAACATCTGATACCATCACCTGTGTAAGATACGATGAATGGTTCAAACAGAATGGCGTGACAGCCTGCCAGATATTTTGGCTGATTGTGAATGTAGAGGTGCCCGATTTCAATAACATTACCATGTCTTTTGTTTTTATCTCTTGGTTATGGTGTCATATACTTGGACCATTAAACAGTGCGGCCCCTGAAGATGCTCATTGCTCATTGGTTTGAAGCACAGAAGGCCACAAGGTTCGGGGCCTCCAGTCTCCCTTATCACACTAAAATTACTGGGATTCTACTGAGAAGAATGGTAGAATGTCCTGCCGTTACATCCACACACTCCAACACTCCCCTTTTATCGAGTAAATCTGGCCAGATAAAATGTTAAAAATACTGCATTTTTGCCATGGGGAGTTTTATCATGTGGCAATACTTTGCACACATTGCTTAAATCAAAGAGAGCGTAGATCCGTTACCGGAGTCGTCTGTACTTGTAATATGATATGTATTGTTTATAGCATTAGACATAAAGCGCAAAATGCACTAAAATTACCCAGCTGGAGGCCAAGGCAGGTGAAAGAAATGTTTTGCATGTCCACTAATATGGAAGGCAAGGAAAAATTTTAATCAATTTTTGTTTTCTCTCTCTCTCCCCCTTCTTAGCAATGTCTTTGTATGCCTGTATAGTTGATGTTGCAATCATGGCTTTTATCAAGGACATCCTGTGGTGTGCATTGTTCTTATGAGATGTTATGATATATTTTTTAGCTTATTTCTTTTGTTTTCTATTCTTTTCCCTCTTCCTGTGACAGTATTTCTGTATGTGACTTTCACTATGCACCTAAATGGTTCCAATCTTGGACCTTGTCATTGCCTGCTTGATTGTGGAGAAATGGTCGTAGGGGTGAGGGGAAAATAATACAAAGTTCATATATTAGAAGTAAAATATGATTGAAACCAGTGGATAATGGCTTCTTGGTTACAGGTGGGAAACATCAATAAATTCACTACTTCCATGGATGTGTCATTGTGTTGTCTTTATTCTGCTTTGTGTACTAGCATATTCTTATTATATCTGATGAAAGTAGACTGATTTCTGTTTTTAACATGCAAAAACTGTTCAAATGAACTCTAAAGGTGTTTTTGAGCAATGTTGCCGTCAGATCAGGTTGTGGATGAGAAGAGAGTGTCCACGGACCGATCTAAAGTATCGCAGAGTAAAATTAAATGGGAAAAGTGTGAAGCAACATTGCTCAAAAAAGTTGTAATCGGTATCATCACTTTTAGAGACTATAGAAAACACACATATACAAATATATATATATATATATATATATATATATATATGATATGTATGTTCTGATCAAAAGCCTATAAGTGCCATTTGAAATTTTCTTCTAAAATGATAATTTTTATCAAGCTTGTATATTTAAGATCAGTAATTTCACTTAAATGCCAATGAAGATGACCTATTAATTGTCATTTAAGTAAAATGACAACCTAAATATACAAGCTTGATAAAAATGGTCATTTTAGAAGAAAATTTCAAATGGCATTTAGAGGCTTTTGCATCTGAACTCTTCATATATATATATATATATATATATATATATATATATATATATATATATATATATATATATATATATATATATTATCATATATTCATATATTCATATATTCATATGAATTTGTATACGTGCCTACATGTACACAGGCATTACGTGCTGCATTGGTACGTCTGGCACCTTCTCTTTTTCTCATTGGACGGACTTAAACACGTTTTTCTGTTTTTCATTGGTTGGGAGAAATGGCAGAAAATTCTCATTGGTCCTGAAAGGAAAACGCCGTACGAGCATGAAATACCAATTATCTCGAAATGATATACAATCTATACATATCAAAATTAAAAGACGCGTAATTTAACCACCACAACAAATATATTACTCTAGCCCCATCGTTCCTGAAAAACTCCATCGATATTATGTATTACAATATTGTCGACGGGGCCGCGCGTCTGTTGCTAGGTAGGTTATGTTAATATATGCAAGGCAGCCATCTCTGCAGCTACCATTCAGAGGGAAGACCCACTTCAACCTTTTCCTAAAAATGCTCAAAACTATCGGGAAATCCGCACCCGAAGCTTAAGCGGGGATTCAGGATCATCTCTCAGTAAGTGTCACGTACAATTCACAGCCTGTTTTCCGTTGGACGGTCGATTAGGATGTAGATATATTTTGTTGAGTGTCTTCGCCGTGCTTTGTTGTTGTCTAGTCCCACCCAAAATGGAGTCGTGGCGTGTCTTCCTCATTCTGCAGCAGACACTCACTGAGCGCGCCCGCCGGCCGAGCTCATCTATGAGCGGGGAGCCTAGCTCCCCTGTCCCGCATTCAAACACCTCCATGAAACCAATGCGGTAGATTAAAACGACACCGCAGTGACGTTCCGGGTCAAACAGTGCATCTGCTCTCATCCCACTCTCATTGCTGGCTTCCAGTGCGGGTTAATGTCTGATAATGCCAGAGTGGAAATGTTTATATGCCGCTGCGGGTTGTGTGGTATAGTCCGACTGGAACTCCCAACCTGCAGGCTTTAGACAGGGGGGGAGAGAGCCTGACAAACACCCTGATTGCTTCATTCACCATTACAGCGTTTATAATCGCCGAATTAGTCTCAGGGTTTGAAGAAGGCCGGGGTTATAGGCAATTGCGTGTGTTATTTCTCCCAGGACGGCTGTTAGGGATTTTCTGTCCAGCCGTGTATCTCCTCTACCCCCGTGCAGTGATTAGACTGACCGCCAGTACAGGGTGCCTGTATTTGGGTTAAACAGCGAGCTTTCAATAAATCACAAATACAATAATGAACGGGTGAAATGTGTCAAGTTTGAGCTTATCCCTATTCCGTTCACATCAGAAACCCTATTTAACCATATGCATGTCATTTATATAGATTAATCATTATTTTATTTTTTTTTTAAGAACATTGGAGGAACCATGGTGTGATGCCATAACAGTACCATAGTACCACAAATACAGTCCTTTTTTTGTAAGGGAGTTCTTACATTATTTTGGAATATACAGGATACATTAATTTGTACAAGATTCACAGTCATGGAAAACCCTGGAAAAATCTGAGAAATTGAAAAATTAGAAAAAAAGTTACTTTGAAAAGTAATGCATTACAATATTTACTCCATTTACTCATGTTCCACCCTTAAAAAGTAATTAATTGTGTTACTTAGTTACTTTTTAAAGGAGAACTCTGGTCAATTTGAATTTTTTTGTACATTTGGAGTGCTGTCAGTACAGACAAAAAAACGACAAAAATCGGTGTTGCCTACACCGTGTTATCGTCTTTTTAAAATTCGCACCCTGTTGACTTCAATGGGGCATGTTCTAAACCTGCTTTTAGCCTCTTAACATCCTTGATTTGTCATTACGAGTGCACAGCCATGTGAGTGGTGTTATTAAGAGTGACCACGGTCAATCTGACTGCAGTAGATGTGAAAGATATGAATAAAAATGATGTTAATTCAGCCAGCTCACATACCTCTATTTGCTTCCTGTTTTCGGTCAATGCCCACAGTAGTCGATTGTCGAGTTCACACGTGCGATCATTGGTGAATATCGTCTCAAACCTCTTCTGAGAATATCAGCTCAAATGGATAGTTCATCCAAACTCAGATGTTGAACACACGGAGGAGGTTTGAGATGATATGCACCAATGAGCGTGCGTGAGATCGACAATCGACTACTGTGGGCTTCGACTCGAAAACAGGAAGCAAATAGAGGTGTGTGAGCTGGCTGAATTAACATCATTTTTATTCATATCTTTCACATCTACTGCAGTCAGATTGACCGTGGTCACTCTAAATAACACCACTCACATGGCTGTGCACTTGTAATGACAAATCAAGGATGTTAAGAGGCTAAAAGCAGGTTGAGAACATGCCCCATTGAAGTCAACAGGGTGCGAATTTTAAAAAGACGATAACACGGTGTAGGCAACACTGATTTTTGTCGTTTTTGTCTGTACTGACAGCACTCCAAATGTAAATTTTTTTTTTAAAATTGACTGGAGTTCTCCTTTAAGAAAAGTAATGTGTTGCGTTGATTTTTTTCACAGGTGGGATGGGATTGTTTTTTTTATAACACCAAATTTGAAATAATAAGGCCGAAGAAAAATGCAAATGAATGCCTGTACAGCTCAAACAAACCTTTTAGCTGTGCAGCTATTCTCGGCTACAGAACAATGCAGGAGAAAACATTGTCAGCATCCGAAATCGCATACTTCCCTACTAGTAGGTGACGAAACAGTAGGCCTGTGTGACGAAAGTGGGTCCGAATTCTCAGTACTCCTAAAATAGTAGACCCCGATGACCCACTTCTCCCGGCAAGATTCTAAAGTGTGCAAAGACACTTTACTAACACCACGGGAGAGGATTTATGAATGGAAGTAAAGCAATGCAACGGATACTGGAAGGTCACATGATAATGACAACATGGCGATTGTAGTAGGTCCAGATTACATTTATACTACACGCATTTATACTATACAGAACATACTTATTCAAAATATAATCAAGGTCAGCAGCAAGTACATTGGTCAATAAAGTGAGATTAAATCCATAAAAAATATGTGTTTTATTTAACATATTTAATTATAAGAGGTTTGCATAGTATTCTGATTTTACATTTCACTGATTTTATTCATTCTGAATCTATTTTTGTGCAAGTGAGATTAGGGCGGGACTTAATTTTGTCAGTGAGGAATTGATTAGATGGTTGTTGTTTGCTATTGGTCGATCTCATTTGAGTGACAGGTCATCCCGCCCTCGCACCAGTAAATGCACCATCAGAGAAGAAAAGAGGGCTGTGTTCAAAATCGCATACTATCTTGACTAGGTACTTATTTTGTATATGAAATTACTTCCTAAAAACAGGGTTTCCGGGGTCTTAAAAAGTCTAAAATTTCAAAATTACAATTTAAGGCCTTAAAAAGTCTTAAATTTGCTGAATTATTGTGTTCTAGATCTTAAATCATTTTAAACGGGTCTTAATTTTCGTACGTCCATGTAAATCTCATTGAAATGTTCCCGTAGCGCTTTGGAATGTTTTTATTTATTTTTATTTTTTATTCTGTGGTTGTAGTTCTTTATTTTGCTATTTCAAATATAATTCGCTGTATTATGACTACAAAATAGACCACCATGCAACAGCCAATCAGTTTTGAGGTTTTGCGTTATTGGCGCGTATCTCAGATACCACAGACAGACATAAAACGGATTTTATTCAGCAATGGGGAAGTGGATGTTTAGCGATACTTGGTTTGAAAAATCTGAATTTTGGATCACATTTTGCTGATTTGGATTTTGCTTTTGGATCAGACCCAACACTAAAAGTGGAGGTGCTCTGAGTTCTCCACACGGTGACAAGACACCAGTCCTACATTGTTTTAAACAATGTTTCCGGACTCTGACATCACTAAATCCTTCAGTTGCGGGAAAGATAAAAATGCCTACATTACGTGCTTTGGAATAGGGGATTTTATAAAGACAGAAACAGAACTAATTTACAAAATCATGGGACCGTTCGTGCTGATTTTCGATGAATGTTCAGTTTGAATAAATTAAATTTATTTGCGAATAATTTTGAGACTCTGCGTTTCCTTTTTACGTTTTTTTTTTTTGTCGTGATACAAGTCTTAAATTTCATTCATAATGGCGGTCTTAAAAAGTCTTAAATTTGACTTTGTGAAACCTGCAGAAACCCTGTAAAAAGGTACGTTTTATATAGTATGAATATGTGTAGTTTGAATGTAATGTGGACGTACTACATTCGCCGTGTTGTCATTATCTTGTGACCTAACAGCATCAGTTATGTCTCTTCACCATCATTCACAAATCCTTAGGACGTTAATACTTCTTTTGTCATGTACTGTTTTTCACATTGTGAAACGTATGATTTTGGATGTAGACGAGATGCTGCTGCAAAGAGGAAGAGTTCACATGGGCACATGATTTAAAAATAATAATACTGATGTGCACAGAAATATTCATAATGTGTTGGCCTATTCCATAAAATCAAGAATTGTCCATTTTGATTTCAGGGTGACTTTAATATTATAGAGGGATATGCTAATCAAAGGTCATTGCCATCATACAGACTTTTATTATGACACGTTTCCCCAAAATTCGGATAAGTGGTCAATATGTGGGTTTTTCATGATGAAAGTCACGGAAATGAAGAAATTCTGGATAAACATGTCAGTTTCTGTAATGAACACACAGGTGGTTGATGACAGGTGGATAGGGGAAGGAGGTGTCATACGGTCGCCATGGAGGCCAAGCAGGAGTCGTCACCTGTGTGGAGTCCAGCATCCAACAATGACACAGGAAATACACCTCAGGTACAGCCAGACCTTTCTCTTTAGATATATTACCTTGCTATGTACAACTGTTGAGTTAGCTAGAAACTATTAAAGGGATAGTTCACTCTGAAATTAATTTTTAATATGTTTTAGCTTACCTCAAGGGCATCCAAGATGTAGGTGTCTTTGTTCCAGCAGTAGTTTCAATTTTGATATTTTTAGGTCAAACAGTTCGTGTCCATCAGTCATATAATGGAGGTCTATGGTCACCACCTCGATGCACAGAGAAGTCCAAATTAAACATGATTTAATGACTTGATAAATGTAAGTACACATTGATGGCCTAAGACACGAAACCAGCTGTTTGTGTGAGAAAACTAACAGTATTTATATCGTTTTCACCTCTTGTAACCACATCCACGTCCAAGTGATCTGCGGGCGCTTTGTGGCTGTGGTTACAAGTGGTAAAAACGATATAAATACTGTTCCGTTTTCTCACACAAACCGCTCGTTTCGGGTCTTAGGCCATCAATGTGTACTTACATTTACGAGTCATTAAATCATGTTTAATTTGCACTTCTCTGTGCATGCTCTTTCAGGTGGTGACCATAGACCTCCATTATATGACTGACAGACAAGAACGGATTGACCTAAAAATATCAAAATTGAAACTACTGCGGAAACAAAGACACCTACATCTTGGATGCCCTTGAGGTAAGCTAAAATATATCAAATTAATTTCAAAGTGAACTATCCCTTTAGGTTAGTTTAACGTTTTGATAAAACATGCACTAATTTTTATATTTCTAATGAATGGGGGTGTGAAATCCCACTTTGACATGTTTTCACGAGGTTCACGTGTTTTTTGTGCGTTACGGGTGTGCAGGTGCACTTCGAGGCCGGTGCGGTGGCCCAGATCGTGTACAGTGGAGAGCAGTCAGACCGTGGTCAGCAGCAGGTTTTACACGCTGCAGACGGAAAGCTCCTACACCTCGGCTTGAGTCCGCCGAACACACACTGGTTTACATACACCCTGCCGATGGAACACAGGTGAGCTCATCCACCAGTGGATTTGATCTTGCCGCTGCCAGTAGAGAAGGTTAGAGTTCATGATTAAAGGTGCAGTAAGCAATATCTGAGAAACACTGTTGATATTTGAAATCAACCCAAACAAACGGCCCTCCCTTCATTGCTCCACCCTCAAAATGCACAGAATGCAATGCAAGAGTGGATGTCTCTTTGTTGTAGCTGTAGCAAAGCAAAATTATGCTTCAATGACACTCAGAACTGTCCTTGATACTAGAGCTAACTCTGACAACAAGTGCATATCTTGGTTCTGTGAAACAGCAAAATCAGTGTTCCTGTGAAGCAGGAACAACACAAGCTCAGCCCATCCTGCTTAGGTCTCTCCAGACTGGCAGACAACAAGTGTGTTGTTCTGCTCTGTTCAATCCACTTTCAACAGCATTTGTCAGAAATTGCTTACTGCACCTTTAACATTGTGGATTGCAAAAAAGAGCAGCATGTTGAGACTATTGCTATTATGTTACTTTAATTATATATATTGTGGCTGTTGATTTGATAAAAAAAAACATTAATCTTACTGGTTTCTGTAATTAATCACAACTAACAATATAATTAGTAAATATATTAATCATAAATATAGTTTCATTTTGAACCTCCGAATTAATGTGGAAACTGCATAAAAACAGTATTTTAAATATCTGTTTAATGACATTTTTTGGTAACACCATTATAATAATGTCCCAGTAGTAAATGTTAGTTAATGCGTTAAGAAAAAGGAACTAATTCATTTTCTCTGTTTCGTTAATATCCTATTATCACTGTAAGTATTGTTAAAAATGCTATATAAATAAAGGTGACTTGACTAACAACAAGCAACTAATTTGTTACAGTACTTTCATATTTGTTCAAGTTAGTTAATAAAAATGCAACTTGCATTGCGATTTATGTGCTAATTGTGTTTAATGCATTAAACAGCTAATATTAATTGCAGAAATTAACGTTATTGCAAAATACACACTTTCAAAAGTGACACATGATTCCGTATCACTCAGAGTTAATTTGACGATAGTACATTATCCTTGCATATGCACTCCTGGTGAAAAATAATCACAAACATATACTATTCATGTTTCACACAGAAACTCTAAAGGTTTGCCGCTCTTTTTCGGTCTTGTTCAGTTTACAGATCAACCCCAAGTGGCTTACATTCAGCAAGATGGCACAACACAACAGGTACTGTGGCATTATGATCTTTTAGATTTTTACATGTACCATATAAAAAATACCATCTGGTTGCAAATGTAATATTTTAGCAATTGCCTATTGATGTTGACCACTAACGTGACCTGATGCCCCAGGTGACTGTGTTGCTGCCCAGCGGTCAGAATATGAACACCGCCAATCTGCATGTGTTAAGCAACGTCGCTGATGGCCCACAGGCGATCCTGGAACCCGTGCCACAGGTGACACTGCACTGCTAAACATGTCCCATAATGCAACTGTTCACCTGAAAACTCTCTTACATTGTTCTGACACAGGCATTCGAGACTGCAGTGTATGAAATTAAGCATTATTTAGTGAAGCAATGTTGACTTGACACTGATTATTTTCCTGACAGAGCCAACTTGCTGTGACTAATGCGTCTCTCCCTAACATGGCGGAGGTTTCGTTGAGTCCCTGGGGGCCACGGATTCCACTGTAGACTCAGAGGATGAGGAAGAAGACAATGATAGTGATGATTCTGACATGGATGACTGGGAACCCAGGACGCCCCAGCCGTTCACTCCCCAGAACCTCTGTGAGTAGATGTTCAGCAATGAACTTAACCCTCTGGGGTTGTTCGGCCCAAATGGACCCGAAGAATTTAAATACATTTTTTTTTAAATCACAGCTTCCTCTGAATGATCTGAAATGTGGTGACTTTCTTGGTATGTGGTATTTGAACACCCAAAAAATTGGGGCTAGGATGCGAATAGTCTAAGTGGTTGTAAAAAAAAAGTCACACTTTGGGTGTTGAAAATGAATGGGAAATTGGCAAAAATGTGAAAATACTGAGTTTTTTTGTGCGTACAATCTACAAATCAGCCACGATCTTGAAAAAAGCACACAACAGTGAAAGGGTGAATCTATAAAACATCAAGAGTGCAAAACAGACAGACACACACACACACCAAAAAATTCAGATAATACATGTGTTTTGTATTTTTAAAATGCTCAGTTTGTCTACCAGATGACATCCATCTCATTTCAAAAATTGCTTTTATGAGGCCTAGGCTTGACTCTAAAATGAAATACAGCTTTAAAAAAATATATATATTTTTTTTTTTAAATATTTTGTCTATTATGTTCAATGGGGGGATTTTGTCATAATTATTGCATTAATTCTAATTCAATTTTTTTTTTTAATTTTCTCAAATCACCAAAGAAGAAAAGAAAAAATATTATAAAAAACGAGTAAAAAAAAAATCATGCATTCATTTATATGAATCCCGCCCATTTAATATGAATGGGTCCATTTGGACCTCGAATATCTCTAAGTGTGACTCTGAAACGAACAACCCCAGAAGGTTAAAGGAGTAGTTCACTTTTAAAAAAAACGTTTGCTGATAATTTACTCACCCCGTGTCATCCAAGATGTCCACGTCTTTCTTTTTTCAGTTCAAAGAAATTAAGGTTTTTGATGAAAACAGTCCAGGATTTTTCTCCATATAATGGACTTCACTGGTAACCAAACGGTTCAAGGTCCAAATGAGAGTTTCAGTGCAGCCTCAAAGGGCTTTAAATCGACACCAGACGATGAATAAGGGTCTTATCAAGCGAAACGATTGGCCATTTCAAAAATAAATAAAAAACAAAAAGTAAAAAAAATAAATAAAAAAGTTTTATTAGCACAAATGCTCGCCTTGCTCTGTTCTGTGATGTGCGTTCGTGACTCTCCTGTTCGAACCCGTTTATCAAACTGACATAATCTTTTTCCGAGTCATTTCGTTCATTCAACAAACGAAATGACTCGAAACAGAGCAAGGCGAGCATTTGTGCTTCTAAAACTTGAAGTTTTTTATTTATTTTTTAAATGGCCGATGGTTTCGCGAGATAAGACCCTTATTCATCGTCTGGTGTCGTTTAAAGCCCTTTGAAGCTGCACTGAAACTCTCATTTGGACCTTGAACCTATAGTTTGGTTCACATTGAAGTCCATTATATGGAGAAAAATCCTGGAATGTTTTCATCCAAAACCTTAATTACTTTTCAACTGAAGAAAGAAAGACATGGACATCTTGGATGACATGGGGTGAGTAAATTATCAGCAAAAGTTTTTTAAAAGTGAACTACTCCTTTAAACGGTTAGTTCACCAGAAAATGAGCATTTCGTCATCATTTGCTCATCTTTGTCATTCCAAACCCACAAGGCCTTCCCTTTATCTTTGGAACACAAATAAAGATATTTTAAGTTCAATCTGAGAGATTTCTGTTCACTAGATTTAGCTAAAAAAGTGTTTGGTACGACATAAAAGAGTTCATTTTCGTTTTTGGTGAGAGGAAATCAGTTTTTAATTCTCTTGATTCTCAGAATGTGAGTTCACTCCCCAGGTTCATACACAAGACACTTTTGAATGTGAATTTTTATTTGTATGTGTAGGGTGTGAAGACTGTAATAATGCTAATTCGGGAGCATGTATAAAACACGGTCCTCTGCACCCTATCCTGAACCGCCCGGTGATGTCCAAGGCTCGGGCCAGCCTTCCTCTCATCCTGTATATCGACCGCTTCCTGGGCGGAGTCTTTACCAAGCGGCGTATCCCCAAACGCACACAGTTCGGTCCTATAGAGGGCCGCTGGTGCGACAGAGTGAACTGCAGGACACGCACATCCACCTGAAGTATGAGTAAACCCTTCTTCTTTATCATAAGAAGTTTTCTAGTTTAGTGTTCAAAAGTCTCACATGTGTAATCCTGCTGTGTAGTTATACATGCTAGACCCAGAGAAGAGGGCGAGAGGGTGGAGGACCTCTGGTTCGACCCTGTCCGAATGAGGAGCGATGTAACTGGATGATGTTTGTCCGGCCGGCCCAGAACCACCTGGAGCAGAACCTGGTGGCTTATCAGTACGGCTCGGACATTTTTTACACCACCATTAAGAACATTCAGCCCAAACAGGAGCTTAAGGTCAGCAGAAAGAAAGAATTTTGTCATCTGTAGCAAACAAAGGAAAATCAAATTTTTGTCTTGCATCAATTATAATTATTATTAGGGCTGTCAAACGATTAATCGTGATTTATCGTATCCAAAATAAAAGTTTGTGTTTACATAATATATGTGGGTGCACTATATGTATAATTATTTTTAATTTATAAAACGGTGTAGTTCGAATCCTTGATTCTGATTGGTCAAGAGCTGTGCTTTATTCACGATAAAACACTGCTACGACCGCTTCACCCAACGGTTCTATTGATCGCTGCACAACACTGCAGTTCTATGTTGTTTTTATTTGAGCTTTCATGCATTTTACACATTGGAACGTTGTTGCTGTTCACGCTCATGGACTATTTTTTCCAGCGGAAGGTAGGCTTTTAGTGATTTTACTTCAAGAAAGTTGCACTAACATTGTTTTTTACTTTAATATTGTGTGGCAACCGTCTTATAAAAGCAATAAGATATACTTCAGTCAAGTGCTGTATTGTGAAATAAGTAACAGCTGAAGGGGTTGCAGGCACTCCGCTTCTGTCGTGCCTAACAACGCCCTTCAGCTGTTACTTATTTTACGATACAGCACAGCCTCTCGTACCTTATTGCTTACATATATAATGCTTGTATATATTTAAGAAATATTTTCATGTATATACTGTATGTAGATTTATATATAATTTATAATATATATAAATATAAATATTTTATATATAAATAATATTTTTTCTTAAAATATACATGCATGTGTGTGTATTTTTATATACATATATATATATATATATATATATATATATATATATATATATATATATATATATATATATATATATATATATATATATATATATATATATATATATATATATATAAATAATTATCACGGTGCACCCACTTATATTATGTAAACACAAACTTTTATTTTGGATTTCTCAGTCCTAATTATTATATCTGTATTTGATTTTTTTTTTTTTTTTTTTTTTTTTACTGTTATTTGTCCAAGCATTTTAAACAATATTCAGTGTGACTATGAATCTCTCTTTTGAATTGGAAATTAAAACATTGCCATGCAGAATTAAAAAACAATAAATAATTACATTTATTTTAAGGTTGTTTTTCACAGTAAACAATTAATTTGTGATGAATCTTGCACTTCAGGTGTGGGTACGCTGCATCATATGCTGAGTTTGTCAACCAAAAGGTTCATGATGTCACAGATGAAGAGAAAAAGGTAAATCACTTTTATTCATTCACACAGCCACAGACATGACAAACTATAAAATTGACTAAGGATATACCGGTTAGCTTTCTAACAGTTCGTAGTTCACATTGTGCTTTTTTTGTATGGTACTCTCAAATTCTAAATGTTATAAAAGGCACTTTTAAGATAATAAAAAATAAACTTTTTGTAAGCAAGAACAACAGGTTAAAATAACTTAACTGCAGATATTAAAGAGAAAGTTAGAATATTCTTCGGAAACATGCACACATTCAGTCTACTACAAACAATGCTATTGTTGTTTCTTTTCCCACTCTTTATTATAATCTCTTTACAGTTAGTGATAATATTTTCAAAAAAATTCTGTTGTGGTTCCTGGTTCAACTCAAACCCAACCTGTTCTGTCTGTGTCAGTTTTACGTGAACAGGAGAAGAACTGGCCGTGTTATGAGTGTAACAGACGGTTCATGAGCTCAGAGCAGCTTCAGCAACACTTAAACATGCACGATGACAAGCTGAACCTCATCCGAAGGTTTCGATGCACATAAATGACTCCTCATTCTCCCGTGTTCATGATTGTTTTCCTGACGCTGACTCCATTACTGAGTCTGACTGACATTCTGTTCCTCCAGGCCAAAGGGCCGTGGCCGAGGACGGGGCAGGAAACGATTCTGTCCTGCAAGGCGACCAGGACGGCGTACCAAATTCATCTGCCCACAGACTCCTGTTGAGAGTGCTGACAAGACACAGGTACTGTTGACCAGTCCATCAAGGGGAAAGTTCACCCAGAAACCATTTACCCACCATTAGTTATGTTTTTGGCGGCCTGTTTTGATTTGAGTTTTTAGTCATTTTCATACTCTTTTTATTCTCAGTCTAGTTTTAGTCGACAAACTAAATTTAGTCTACGAAAACTGATGACTTTTCAGTTCGACAATAGACATGGTCTGAGTTTTAGTCAATGGAAATTGCATTTTAGTCTCTTTTAGTAATGCAATTGTATTTAACCCAGTCAATATAGTATAAGTAGCCTACCTAGTAGTAAAGACGAAACCAAAATGTTCTTTTCGCCAAACCCATTTCAAACAATATTATCTTATTATAGTTATCTTATTATATTATTGTTACCTTATAGACTCAAGAATACATCCATTCCATACACAGAAGTGGCTCTTGCTCTTGTTTATGCTAACGCCACGAACGCCCTGCACCCATTTTAATAGAGCCTAGGGTTAGAGCGCTCATGTGATAAAGGTTCTTTGACGACGATATTTAGTCCCAATTTTCGTTGACGAAAGCTACATTACTCACCATCATGTGGTCTTTATACCCATAGAGGCCCATTCACAGCAAGGATGATATAACTATAATTGATAAAGAAATTGTTCTAAATATAAAAGAATAGCAGAGTCCACACCACAATAATGCTCAATTCTGCTTTAATTTTACGATGACTTTAAAGATTAAGGAGTAGTTCACTTTAAAAAACTTTCTTCAGTTGAAAAGAAATTAATGTTTTTGATAAAAACATTCCAGGATTTTCTCCATTTAATGGACTTCATTGGGAACCAAACGGTTCAAGGTCCAAATGAGAGTTTCAGTGCAGCTTCAAAGGGCTTTAAATGACACCAGACGATTAATAAGGGTCTTATATAGAACCCTTCTTATATAGAACCCTTTTCAAGTCATTATCATGACTTGAAAAAAGATTTTTCATTTTGATGAACGAGTTCGAACAGGAGAGTCACGAATGCGCATCACAGAACAGAGCAAGGTGAGCATTTGTACTTATAAAAAACTTAAACGTTTTTATTTATTTTTCGTAAAAGACCCTTATTCATTCGTCTGGTGTCGTTTAAAGCCCTTTGAAGCTGCACTGAAACTCTTATTTGAACCTTGAACTGTTTGGTTCCCATTGAAGTCCATTATATGGAGAAAATCCTGGAATGTTTTCATCAAAAACCTTAATTTCTTTTCGACTGAAGAAAGAAAGACATGGACATCTTGAATGACATGGGGGTGAGTAAATTATCAGCAAAAGTTTTTTTTAAAAGTGAACTACTCCGTATAAATCGAGAAGATTAAGTCTTCTGAAGAGACACGACCCTTTTTATGATGAACAGATACAATTTAGTCTTAGTCTAGTAATAATAATAATTATCATTACATTTATATAACGCTTTTCTCACATATTCTTTTATTCACATATAAACATTGATCAACACACATACATAGAGCTCATCAAATATAGTATCTTTAACACCAGCTCAACCGTACTCCCTTAACATACATCAGATTAGGTTTACAATCTCTTTATCACCTTTTGGAAACTTGCAAGTTTTGGTTTAATGGACTATCAATGGATTCTGTGCTCAATTTCTGTCTCTGCACCTGCTTTAGGATCTGTTGGCGTCTGTAGATAAACTACCATTTGAGGAACGGACAGATGGAGCTCTTAATGGACTGAAGGTGGTGGAGCTGGCAGACGACTCTGATGGAGACAGAGACCGAGGAAGGGCTTGATACACCAGCAACTCACACCGAGGCACTGCAAGTCGAGGGGATTCTGTCTCTCCACCTCCGGCCACAGGGGTCCCGGGGTCTCCCAAACAGGACCTGTGTCAGACCAGTCCCGTTGACCCCCACCTCACACCTCAGGACATGAGGAGGGCGAGGAGGATTAGGGTAAGATACGCCTGTCACGAGTGACCCACACCCTCACATCTCTGGCAATGTAGTGTGTTAAGCAGGCTAGAGTTATTTAACAGTAGCGCGTGTGTGGTGTGTGTGTGTCTTTCTCTTTTGTTGCGTGCTGCACGTTAAGGTGGACTTGCAGGTAGGTCTAATGTGGGCCAGAGTGGAGTCAGAGGAAACTTATTCCTTCAGTCAATACAGTGTTGACTCCCTGACATCCCCATTACATCTGTCTGTATCAGTTCAGTCCTCAAGCTTCATCACCCAACAGAGTTAAAGGGATGGTTTCACTGAAAATCAACATTCTGCCATCACTTAATTGTCATCGTGTTGCCATGTTTGACCGGGAAGGAGAGGTTAATGGTGTGTTCACACCGGATGTGAATAGCGCATCAGGCACGAATGATTTCAATGTTAAGTCAATGCAAAGACACGATATGTGCATAAAAATTCCTGCGGCGTGAATGAGGCGTAGAGCGCGCGCAGTAGAAGCGAATACGCATCATTCACGCGTCTTGCGCAAATTGAGTCTGGTGTGTTAAGCGCGTTACGCAAGAATGATTTAGTTAGTGCTATTTGTGCATTCATGCGTTCGACGCGAATTCGCGTCTGCCGCCCGAGTTGAAAAATCGTGAACATTGGCGTCAATTCGCGCGTGTTAACCAATCAGGAGCCTGCTGCATGCTCACGTGGTGAAGGATCTGGATGTTTCAATAAATTATTCTGTAATATGACTAAATGCCTGGGGTGGTTCTAATGAACAACAAAGCAAATTATTTTATCACTTGAAACTTTATTTCAATATACGAGACATGTTTATTTTGTATTGAATGTTATTTATTCCATTTATGCCAACAGGTTTCGATTCTGACACGCGTGACACACGTTAATTTCGCTTCAAACTTTTGTTTTTACTAGGGATGTGAAGGAATATTCGAATTTTCGAATATTTGATATGTAATTATTATTCGAAAAATAAAACTATTCGAATTTTGAATACGTTGCTTTGCTGGCCGTAAATGCAGTGAGTCCATGATAAATCCTAAGAATTAACTCACAGTTATAATTAAATGCTCTGGATGGCGCTGTGGAGTGTGTTAACAATTTGTCTGTATTTGATCACATAATGTTGTCGTCTGCCTCGCGAAGTTTGGAATTAACGTTACTTAAAAAGGATCTTACTAAACGGAATTACTTTTGATCAAATTATTTAATTAATCTGAGTTATGATATCATCACCATGAGAAATCACATGAAATCCAAACAGTCGAGTGAGGAAAGACAGCTGTTCATCATTGCATCACAACTGCAGGTAAGCGCAGCTGGACCCCGCATGATCAGAGATGTTAACTTATCTAATAGCAAAATGATTTTGAGACATACTTCCTTTAAGTTTCGTTGGAGGAAGACCGGTTTAAGAACAGAAAATGCAAAGTGCTGTTAGAAACACTGTTCTCTTTGTGTCTCTGAAACGTCTGTCAGCGCAGCGTCTTTCTCACTCGAGCATAAAGTGCTGGCGGCGCCCCTGCATGTAACGTTAGATATTATTGTTTTTCTCAACATAAACGTGAAACAATATAAACATCGATAATCAATCATTTGTTGACTCGTGTGTATGTGTGTATGTTCTGTACGATATCTGATGCAATCTGCTTTATTAGGGTTTTTTCCGCTCGCGCTGCTTGAGCATGCTTTTAATAATGCTTTTTTTATATATATTTTTTGTTTAAACATAGGACTGTTTAATGTTTTCAACTAAAAGAAAACTTTAATTACTATTGTAAGCTTGTTGTGTATTGCCTAATTGTGAGCTTGTCCAGAAATGGTGACAAAACGTAAAAAAAAAACCTTAAAAATAACGTCTTTTTCGTTAAACATAATTTAAATAAACGAATATTTCGAATATTTGATTTTTATGAGCCCGATATATTCGAATGCAATTTTTTTGAAAAATGCCCATCCCTAGTTTTTACACGCGTCACTTTCACTCTTGACGCGCAAATTAACACAAAAGTAGTCAGAGCGTCAAACTAGACGAGGTCGACGCCAATTTAACGCACTTTTCGCGTCCGGTGTGAACGCACAGTTAGAATGTCACAGGAAATTATCAATTCTCAGCCCAAAATAAAATCTCAATGGTTTAACGTTTGGAAACCGAGAAATTAAAACCGGCATAAATATTAGTATTGTAATTTTAATGTTGCTATGTAAATAAATGATAATTTATTATTCAAAAAGAGCCGTGTAAACATTAGGGTGAGTAAATGATGACAGAAAGTAACATTTTTGGGTGAACTATAAGTGCGACCTGAAAGATTTAATCCTGTTTGTGTTCAGCATGCGAACACAAGGGCTTGTTTTATCCGCCATCTCTGTGACATACAGAACTCGAGGAAGTGCATTATGTCATTGCTTGCAAACCATATTAATTCAGTGTAATCAAAGTGGTTCCTCATCTTCCTGCTTGTCTTCTCCTCTCAGAAGTTTCCATTCCTCCATGTTCTTCTCTCTTCTCTTACCCAGAATGCCGCTCTCCAGCATCTATTCATCCGTAAGTCCTTTTCGGCCCTTCAAATGTCCCCAGTGCGGGAAAGCCTTCCGAGATAAAGACAAGCTGGACCAGCACATGCGGTACCACGGGCGGGACGGCTGCCGTCACATGTGCCATCAGTGCGGGAAGGGCTTTCTGACGAACGCTTCTCTCGAGGATCACCTGCAGCTGCACTCCGACCAGCGCTCATACTCCTGCCTGTTCTGCGCCGAGTCCTATGACAGATTAGACCTGCTCAAAGTGCATGTGGGGGTTCACCTGGTCAACGGCTGCTTTTCTTGTCCTTCCTGCAAGAAAACTTTCACAGACTTCATACAGGTGAGCTGTGCTTGCAAATAAGACATCTAATTCTAAACCGCCTCACCCAGCCCTATGTATTGTCATTTTTTTTGCCATTCTAAAAATGTAATTTTTATTAAAGGTGCATTGCGCAACATTTCATGTTAAAGGTGCCCTCTGGTAGCCTGGCAAACCAGGCCTATCAAGATGTTAGGTCTGGGAACTCACAATTGGCATACCTAAATCCGGGGGTGGGATAAAAGGTTGTCTTTCAATATCCCTCTGCACGCCATAGGATAGCGCTCACTGACTGAGAGCGATACGATGGCTGTGGCTGAGCTGAGTCCCATGCGCTTTCCCATGGTTTCTCTCCAGCTGGGCAAGTTCATATATTAAACTTTTGCCTTATCCGGTCGTCAAAACTCTGAACACATCTTCCTTTTTAAGAATGACTTAAGTTACGCTCTTAACTCCAAGTCATCCGAGTCGCGGCCAAAGCCGAATCGAAAGACCGCTGTTCGCCAGCTGCGTCTTGTTTGTTTTTAAGTAGCAGGTAAATCACCTATGGAAATCACGGCGCAGAACCGTCACAACTCTGCCGTCATTGTGTTAAGCCCGCCCACCAACTCTATACACGATGTGATTGGCCAGACCAGAGTTTGGATTTTCCACTTCGAAAGTCAACGGAGAGTTGCTAGACCACACTTTGCAGCGGCCGCGCGCACTCCCACGTCTTCAAACAACACAAGCAAGCGCTGTCTTTCTCGCGCATATTATTCAAATCATTTGACACGATAGTAAAAGGTTGGAAGACCGCAGTTTCACGCGGAGCATTTGGAGATTTTTAGAGATCAGAGACTCAATGAACCACATCTCAACACTAAATGATGAAGACCGTCTCATAGACGCCTGTCTCAAAAACAAGCTGGTGCATTTCGACGATATGGGAAAATAAAAGCCTGGGCTATTATTTTAAGTTTACGGTATTCGTTTTGTTCATATTACACTTTTATTGTTAGTTTGAATTAAGTTGACAGACAGCTGATGTTGATCAAGCTAGCGCCATTTAGCGCTGCCAACTTTCACGATTTCACTGTGAGACACGCAATTGACACTTAGCAAGCAGGTTAGTTAAGCTCTCAGATTCTGTCAATTTCATTACGCAATTCAAACAATAAATACCGTTTTTGAGCTTGTTCATGTTACACCACAGATCCCTTGCTCACGTGAACCAATCATCTCTACTAGCTAATGGAAAAAGAACACGAACACTGCTGAAAGATACAGTATGCTACAACTTACCAAAATGTATTCCTCATGCATGATGTCGACCAATCATTTATTGAACTCTTCCCTGAACTGAAATGTAGTCGGCTGTATTTCCACACTACTGACATCAGGTTCAAGTACACACATAAGCCGCGCGAGTTACTCGTCTATTGCAGTTTGGCTGGTGGTTATGTTGCCCACCCGCATACCGCCTCCCATGGCCGAAACTGGTATTACGACACCTGCCGGGCCGGGGCTAGTAATTTAGCATGCTAATTTAGGTTTATATCTCGGCAGCACTATAACTTGTCATTTTTTTAATGACATCATTACACTTATTTCTTCTCATTCTTTTGATGCGTGTAGCTAATTTTTTGGATATTTTTACCTCAATTATTACATATGGCACCTTTAAAAATACCCGTATTTCGAACCATACATGCTTAAACAATTGCCTGATGGGCTGAGCCCTTCTCTGATCACTGCGATCGCCTCTATAATCCTGTACAGTAAAATACATAAGAGGGATTCGGGACGGAGTTTGAGACTGGGCGTGACGTCATGCGCGTTCACGCTCACCTGGCTATGTCTGGCAGGTTTGTGTATTCGCCGCCATTCTCCGTATCAGCGAAGACAACTCGAGCGACACAACTTTAGTCAACTTTCGACAAAAGTAGAAGATGGATTCAAAGAGACCGGCTTGTAGTTCATTCCAAACCCCAACGCAAACTCCACGTAAGACGAAGAAAATAAAACTTTTGTCCAGTGCCAGGCGTCCGAATAAGACGAGAGTCAACATTGGGAAGCTTTCAACAAATGGAGAGATCTCCGGTCTGCTCTAGGGCTCAAACGGGTCCAATACAAACTAATAACTTATGTTGTTCATGAACGTGTTTCCATAATAATACAATCATAAGTGGATACAGTAAACACATAAAACAGTTCAACATGGAGATAGATGGAAACAAAAACCGAAGTTTTCTACTACCCAGTTTTCCCCTCACACATACGTGTGTCATTTACTCATTCCTTTCCTTTTATATATTTAAAATGACTTGCAGATTTATAACTTTATTAACTCTGAAGACATTATGACTGTAACAAAAGATTTGTGCGACTGATGCTCCTTTGGTTATAAACAGCGTGCGCGTGCGTGTAATCCATGTCGTTGCACACCTGGTTGCAGTTCCGCTTGTCACCAGAGGGGGCATAGTTCTACAAAAACTCAGATACTTGCGCAATGCACCTTTAAAACAATCCTATAAAAATGACTCAATCTGTGGTTGTGATGTCACTAATTTCTTGAAAAACAATATCATCAAAGAGAATCATTAAAAGTGATAAGACCTCTTTAATGTCTGGTTGCATGGCAATATTCTTGATTTATTAAATCTGATGATGTGGCATTGGTCACTCGTATATCTGTGTTGTGCAGGTAAAGAAACACGTGAGGAGTTTCCACTCAGAGAAGATCTTCCAGTGTACGGAGTGTGATAAAGCCTTCTGCAGGCCTGACAAACTACGACTCCACATGCTCCGCCACTCGGACCGCAAGGACTTCCTGTGCTCCACCTGTGGAAAACAGTTTAAGGTGATTCATGAGGAACATGCATGCAGAAGTGCAGACACAACTTCTCATTCATTGAATTGTGTGTTTTTTAAATTATTGTAATGGTTTTGACCAGAGGAAGGATAAACTACGGGAACACATGCAGAGGATGCACAACCCTGAACGCGAGGCCAAAAAGGCGCACCGCATCCACCGCACCAAAGCTCTGAAACAGAAGGAGCCCACCACTGACTTTGAGAGCTTCATGTTTAAATGCAGACTCTGTATGATGGGCTTCAGGAGACGAGGGATGCTGGTATTGACCTTTGACCTCAGTTTGTCCCTCACCCATAAGTTACTTATGGTTCATTTTCTCACGTTAATGATGTAATTGCACATGTCCTCAGGTCAATCATCTGTCTAAACGACATCCTGAGATGCGATTGGAGGAGGTTCCTGAGCTGACGCTGCCCATCATTAAACCCAACAGAGATTACTTCTGCCAGTACTGTGATAAGGTCCCCTGACAGTTTAATGACCCTTCGTTCTTTACGTTGACTGCCATTACAGCAGACCCATAGAAAGACAAACAGTGTTTCCTTGAGCCAAGTGACTCGAGTCTCCTCTAAAAATAGAAAACAGAGTTGCCATTCTTAACTAGAGTTTATATCTTAACTAAAAAAATTTAAATTCTTTGAAAAAATCAAAGTACAAAGTAGAGAACATGGAAATATAAAAAAGTTAATTTTTTAATATATATATATATATATTAGGGCTGTCAAATGATTAATCGCGATTAATTCGCATCCAAAATAAAAGTTTGTGTTTACATAATATATATGGGTGCACTGTGTATAATTATTTTGTATATAAATAAATACACACGCATATTTAAGAAAAAAATATGATTTATAAATTAAAATATTTATATTTATATATAATATAAATTATATATAAATATATACAGTATATAAATTAAAATATTTATTAAATATATACAAGCATGTGTGTGTATTTATGTAGCCTTTATAATTATACACAGTGCACCCACATATATTATGTAAACAAAAACTTTTATTTTGGATGCAATTAATCGCGATTAATCATTTGACAGCTCTAATATATATATATATAGGGTGTGAAACGATTAATCACGATTAATTACATTCCAAAATAAAAGTTTGTGTTTACATAATGTGTGTGTAGTGTGTATAATTATTTTGTATATATAAATACAAACACATGCATGTATATATTTAAGAAATATTTGCATGTATATACTTAAAATGTTATACATAAATATAAAAATTGTATATATTAATAACATATTTTTCTCAAATATATACATGCATGTGTGTGTGTTTATATATATATATATATATATATATATATATATACACACACAAAAATAATTATACACACTAAACACGCATATATTATGTAAACACAAACTTTTATTTTGGATGCTATTAATTGTTTCACAGCCCTAATATATTTACATTTTTAGTCAAACCAAAATTTATTCAGATACCTTCAAAATTTCTCACATTATGGCAATTACCAAGTAGTGCTTTATTTTGTTCAGTCTGTGGTGTAAAAAGGTCACATTAGCAATTTTAAGCAAACTTAAGTCAAAGTGTCTGAATACTTTTTGGTCCCAAATTTGTATACATTTTACTGGTAGTCCACTGTATGAAGAATTATTGAGTATAATATGTCATAGTTTACTTTATTTTGCTATCCTCACTTATATAAATTAACTATAGTGTCCTGTACCCACTAGTGAAAAAATATCAAAAAAGTATATCTGGTGTCTGAATAATTTTTTGGCTTGATAAGTTCATTAGGTTGTCCTGAAGACAATACCGGATATTGTTAAAAATTCATGTATAACTTAGATGAAAGATTTTGATCCACTTCAAATGTTGACTACTGGATATATATATATATATATATATATATATATATACACATATATACACACACACACACACATATATATATGTATATATATATAATATATATACTTTTTTCATTTATCTATAACATCCTTTACCTGTTCAGGTCTATAAAAGTGCCAGTAAGAGGAAGGCGCACATTTTGAAGAACCACCCTGGGGCAGAATTGCCTCCCAGCATCCGGAAGCTGCGTCCGGCCGGGCCGGGGGAGCCTGACCCCATGCTGAGCACACACACCCAGCTGACGGGCACTATCGCCACTGCGCCTGTGTGCTGCCCTCACTGTGCCAAACAGTACAGCAGCAAGGTACAGTCACACCTGAGTCGGTGTGTGTGTGAATCTGTATGGATTTATGTGTACTAATAACTCCTTATTTTTTAGACTAAGATGGTCCAGCACATTCGCAAGAAGCATCCAGAATATCAGTACAACAGCAACAGCATCCAGGCACCTCTGTCCACTACGGTCATCAGCAGCACTCCTGCTGTCATCTCGGCAGACGGCACCACTACTGAGACTGTGGTGGTGAGCAACATGAACATCAAATCAAAATATACATTCTAGAAAAATCACAAGGATTATTAGATCACCTTACGCATCAAAAAAGTGTTACAGTTTAGATGGTTAAAAAAAGGTGCCCTGTCTTGAAACAACACAATATACATCAGTTTCTGTCTTTCTCCTAGACGACCGACCTATTGACACAGGCCATGACGGAGCTTTCCCAGACCCTGACCACAGACTACCGCACGGCACAAGGGGATTTCCAGAGGATCCAGTACATCCCTGTGTCTCAGGCAGGAGGAGGCCTGTCTCAGCCACAGCACATACAGCTGCAGGTGGTGCAGGTCGCCCCGGTACGGACACATTCATTCACACTGGCTTTTCTGCTCTTTATTTCTATGGCTTCTCATTTTTCTTTAGCTTATTTTAAAAAAAAAAATTCTTTGATTCTCCTTACTGCTTCTATTTTTTCTCTTTGTGCTTCATCTGTTTTCGTATAAGGGGTTTAACGGTACACAAAAGTCACGGTTTGGTACTTAACTCAGTTTTGGGGTCACAGTTTGATACGAGTTTCGGATCGGAAAAAGCCCAACACAATCCCCAGCGCTAGGTTACTTTTCATTTATTTTCACCAATCGACGAGGTAGTTGGTAGTCTCAGTAACAGTGACAGAATGCACTGATGCATAGGTCATGTTTTTTTTGTTTGGCTGATAAAAAACAAAAGGTATTTGGTCACAACCAGCTTCAAAACTGAAAAGTATCTCTTGTGTTGTAATAGTAGAAAATAGGGCTGTGAACGTCTTGTCCTGCGCAACGATCAGACGACTAAAAAACAAACAAAAAAAACGTGACGTTTTGATTGAACATCTTTTAAACAATTGTCATAGAGCATTTATAAAACATAAAAAATACATAAAACTATAATTTTATAATTTTATTTTATTATTTTCTTTTTGGTTATATTATTTAGGCTATTTTCAAATGCGTCAAGTGTACAAATAAAAACCAAAACATATTAAGAAAACACAGTCTATTGAGTCAGCTTGATAAAGCCGTTAAAGGGCCTGCTCATGTCTTTTACGCGCTCAAGTTCCAATTTCAATGCTCATAACGGAAGCAACGCCGTCGCTGCATTGAGATAAAAGCATATCAACTTTTCAGATTGCCATATTGGTCGTTGAGCTATGGTAAGTTAGCTTTAGGTCACAAAGCTTGCACTCCACAGTCTTGTCGTCTTTTTTTTTTGTAAAATGCAGCCAGACAAAAGATTTAGATTTCTTGGACATTCTGTCGACTAAAGCCGAAAACAAGTAGCGTTCTAACTGAATGAATACAGCAAATGTACCTATATTCCTTAATGAGCGAAGCCAGCAGCGCAGCCAGCCACAGGTGCGTTTCTTGAGTGTTCTATGTGGTGCGCTGAAACTGTGGCGCAGTTACAAAAATAACCTAAATTAAAGCATTCAAAGTTGGGGATAAAGTAACATAGGCTAATTATATTTAGAATACACTAATATATAACTGCTTGTAAAGGAATAAATATCAAGGAGTAAATCATTGAAAATTTCTTACTATTAGTAAAAAAAAATGCAACTGGTCGACCAATGAGAATGTCAGTCGACCAAGACACTATTGACCGATTAGTCGGACTACAGTTGACAGCCCTAGTAGAAAATATATAGAGTTGTAAAAAATAATACTTGTGCAGAGATTAGTTGCACTTTTACTTAAACTTTTACTAGCCTTTTGCTTAAAATTGCATAAGCTTGTTTAAATAAAGAAATGAAGAAATTGTTGATTTGTTACTTTAATTGATAGATTGACCAATGCTAAATTGCAACGGCTGTTTTCAAACACATTGATTTGATCAACTTGTTGTGCATATCCTACGATGTCATTTTTGGGTCATTTTATAGGCTACTAGCAAGCTCTTGCGTGGTATGTGCATATCTTCTCTTCTTTTGCTCTTTCTCCTTTATAACCTGTAAGTTGGTTAAAACATAATACAATGCGGCAGTTCGAATGACGGACAAAACATGTCTGAAATTCGTTGGTTAAAATCCTCATAACTCCAATTGTGCTTAATTTTGGTAAGTGTTAATAAAGTGGCACATGCAAGTGCAAGCATATATAAAGCCACAATATAAACTTTAACTTTTTTTCTGTTTCTGAAAAGTAGTGTTTTTGGAGATACGAGATTTCCGACAACATGTGTTTTGGAGTGATTTGATGAGTGTGTTGTGTCTGTCAGGCGTCCTCTCCTCACTCTCAGCACTCAACTGTAGATGTGAGTCAGTTACATGACCCTCACAGTTACAGCCAGCACTCGATTCAGGTTCAGCACATACAGGTGTCCGAGCCCACAGGGACGGTGCAGGCCAATGCACAGGTGAGCAGCTGTCCTCTACAGCAAATGTGGGCTGTGTAAATGGCAGGGATTTAACCAATTTTCATCCAGCTTGCTTTGTATTGTTACAGTGTCAGTTGTATATGTAAATGGCAATTTGGAGTGTTTTTCTGTGTCACTTCCAATCATTCCTGATTATTTGTCAGCAAAAGTCTACCAGATTGAAGAAAATGCATAATTTTGTGTCATTTGGAGGACTTTTGACTTTCAACTCCAGGGCTGATTTTCTGTAATCTGGATTTTGTAATCAGATTCCAAAAATTAAGTTCTTTTATTAGATTATTTTCCAGTTTAAAATACTTGTAATCAGATTACATGATTACATGTTATTCATTAAACTCACAAACCGATTTTGGGATTGCTGATGTAATGTAATGTACTATGCATAATGCACAATATTAGCCTATTCAATTTGATGTGATAAGTTAAAAGTAATCAAAAAGTAGTCAGATTATATTACCTTAAACTTGTAATGTAATGGATTACGTTACTAACTATAATTTTTGTCATGTAATTTGGAATCAGTAATGGACTAAAATGTTGTTGTTAGTAATTACCCAGCACTGTCCAGGGCTGTTTCTCAGAAGCATTGTGAAACAAAGTTGATCAGAGACCATTGCTGCAACTGTTCTACTATCCGTTTAAGATTACAATGCTTTTGGGAAACGTAGCTCAATTGTTAAACGCCACAGGCGTTTTTCAGTTTTCTCTATTCATGTAGCACCAGAAACAAATACAGCATAGACAGCCAAGTATTATGAAATAGCCAGTGGTGAATTCCCCCTTTTAAACCCCTTTATATGCTCTGCGGGTTTCTGAATGTCTGATGTTTTCAGAAATTTCGGGCAAATTGCCATAATACAAGTTTGATGGTTTAACATTTGAAACAGGGTCCCCGCAGGTCCTTAAAATGTCTTAAATTAAATTTTCGCTTTTTAAGGTCTGAAAATGTCTTAAAATCTGAAATTTCCGATAAGGAGGTCTGAAATTTCATGTATGGACCTTAAATTTCTTGTCCAACTCGTCCTTTTTTTTTTTTTTTTTTTTTACAGTGCGCTAAAATGGGATATTTCACAAGATTCACCTGCTAATTCAAGCAAGTGTTCTTATAAAACGTTAATGAAAACGGAGCCTGCATCTCCATAAGCTTAATTGAATTGACGTATAGCGAAATTATAATGTAATTTTTTGTCTAAAGACTACATATAAAATAGCTACCAAAATACAAAGTCGGTAACTGAAGTTTGACTGAAAGTAATGACTAAAAGTTGACAAAAAATGCAATGACTTTGTCAACTAAAACTAGACTAAATAGACAAAGACATATTGCTGTTAAAAAATGTGCAGATACCCTGTAAAAAATGAGGAAATTATGATTGTACTGTAAAATAAAACTATATTTAAGTGCTTGATTTATTTTACAGTATAACAGTATTATTGCATTATAACATTTTTTACCTAAATAGTTCAGCCCTAAAACCATCAAAAGTTTTTTTTTTTAATGATTTTGTTGTGAAAATTCCTATAATTTTTCATATCACAGTATATATCAGATAAAATCAAAGTATTGTCTCTGTTTTAGTCCATAATGTTGTACTATGATGAGAAAGGAAATAATTTTGGATCATCAGTGGGTGATGAGTATTTGACAGTTCAACAATATGTACATAATCTTGGTAGGAAAAAAATACGCATGCATGTATTTGGTGGCATCAGACTCACTGTCACTTCTTTTCCTGACCCTTCCTAACAATCAATCAGGTGTCAGGTCAGCCTCTAAGTCCCTCCTCTCAGCAAGCTGCCCAGGAGCTAAGCACTGCCCAGCTGACCCCTGTGACCTTGGCTCAGAGCCAGACTCTACAGACGTCCACTAATCAGACTCAAGGTGCAGCACAGCACACGCTACCTTCCCAGCAACTGGAACTACAGGGGTTATCTGGTAAGTACCTTTAGCAAAATCGCCTGTTTTTAATGTTATATTAACCTGTGAGTGTGAAGACGGTATTGTGTTTCCCTCCTTTGCTCCTATAAGCATCTGAGATCCAGATGATGGCTCTTCCTCACACTCAGTATGTGATCGCAGAGGCCAGCACCCCCGTCACCTCCGCCGTCAACAACAGTCAGGTCAAAACGGTGAGTCTGACGTTCACTGAAGAACACCCTTGCTTCCACTTTTAGATGGTGTCCTACAACTGTGTTTTGTTTCTCGTGCATTGCAGACACACTATGTCATCTCAGACGGACAGTCGGAGCTGGATGGGAAGCAGGTGAGCGTCCCGTCCACCGTAGCACACGGTTCACCCTGACACGCTGGAGCAGCCCGCCGTCAGTCAGCAGACCACCACTCAGTACATCATCACCACCACCACCAATGGGACGGGGGCCAGTGAAGTCCATATCACCAAACCCTGACACTGAATCACACGTGAAGAAGCGCTCCGTTGTTTACCGAAGGGGACAGATCAATTACTTTAAACGAGCAAACAGATTTATTTTTATTTCCTTAAAGAGTAAAAAATAAACTTAAATAGCGAAGATGTTTTTTATAAAATATATTCCGAACACTGGAGTGAATAATTGTGTTTCTAGAGACCCAAAAAGACCCATCCATGTGTGATTTCAGGATCATGACTTTTAACCTGTGCCATCCTGCCTCTTTTATGATGTTCATTTTGGCCTAATTAGATTGTTGTTCCTTGTATTATTTTTTTATTTAGGTAATTTTCCCTCAAGTAGTGAGAGAGAGGTTTTCCTACCTAACTGAGACTGATGAGACCTTTAAAATATTTTTTATTTATTAAGTAATTACATGTTTCCCACAATAAATGGGTCAAATGCTGTGGATTTTCACTTTCACTGGATTTTGTTTGAATATATTTGGAATTTGTAAAGTGAAATTTAGTGTAGCGACAGCCTGTAAATCACCTTTAATTTCACTCAGGCTCCGTTTTTACACTTGCTTGAATTAGCAGGTGAATCTTGTGAAATATCCTATTTTAACATCCCCCCAAAAAACGATTAAATTATGATTTGCATAAATCATGTCAGGTAATGAGACTTTTGGTTTTAGGGTGAAAAATGATCTTGTCATTTCTTGTCATCTCAAGATTCCATTATAATTCAGGCATTGATATCCAATGCTCACATCACCTTACTTCAGACATGTGATCGAAAGCAAAACCCAAATCAACTTTTACTTACAATATTTGGTATACACCAGCCAGAATGAGGTTCAGTGAAGGTTAAACAAATAATTCCTCCACCAATTCCCAATCTGATTCCTCATATTATCCTGTGTATCATAAAATGACTGGAGAATTTTCAGAACTTGTGTATTTCATGTAACTTGTGCTTATGAACATAGTAGTATTTATTTGGGTTTTGCACATCCGTCAGTGGAGCACTGCTGCATCTTTATAACCTGAAAAAGGGAATATATACAATAGCCACTATTTATACTGAGACAACCTTGTACAATGTAAAAAAGTATCTGTGCTATGAAAAGTATTGTTGTAATTATTGACCATTAATGTACAGTAATGCGCCTCGTGTCTCTGAGTTGGTGTTTATCTCCTAGTGATGGGAAATAAATGTGTTTTTGTACACTTGATGTCTTCCTTGAGTGTCAGTCCTCAAATCCCTCCCTCATCTTTGCTTTATTGTGTACTGCATTTTTAAAGTAATGTTCTGGAATAAATACATGAGTAATCGACAGCATCATTTAAAGTTTATAATGTTTTGGCTTAATCGAGTCAAAATCAGGCAAACAAATGTCGAGGCAACACGATTCCTGGCTGCATGTCAATATCCATGGATCACTGGATCTTTAGTAAGTTGTAAGGAACACTATTGAGTCCAACATTTAGTTTAAATTGATAAAATTGTATTCGTTTTAATCGTATTTTCTGCAGTTACCCCTTTGTCAGTCAGGAGTCGCAGCAGTCTTTGTCAGTCAGGCTGAGGGGGTTGTTCCGGCGGGAAAGTGGCGTTTTTCTTTTTAATTTTTTTAATTTTTATTATTTACTAAGTGTTTTACTAAAATTAGGATTATGAACTATTTACATTTTGTTTTTAAACCGTCCAGTTACGGTAAGGTACACATTTATTATGACGATATCAAAAATGTATAGCCTATTGTAAACATTCAGAACAAACCTGAAACATGTTTGGTCCTTCTCTTTCTTCTTCATATAATATCTGGGTAATTCTCGAGGTGCCTTTTGGGTCATACCTTTTATATATATAGGCCTACCTCAAATAGTTATATTTCTGATCATTTCATGTGTTAGTCAACCTTTAAGAAAATGCATTTTCCAACCTCAGGCGTGAAATTCTAATCAATATTGACTGTTTTTTTTCTTACTGAAAGTTGTTATGAAGTTCAACCCTGTCACAGACCACTTATTGGACCCTGTAACGTTATATGATTTAAAAAGTAAATTCATGTAGAAGCTTTTCAATGAGATGTTCCTTTGAAATCGGTAGAATTTCATTTACTCACCATTTGAGTACCAAATCAGCTCATGAAAACTATATCTAACATTGGGCTTCATATCTTATCACAAAATATGCATTAACATTAGGATTTAATCAGGCTTTCATATTTTTTCATGACTGTCGGTTGAAAATCTTTGAAGCAAGTTTGGGGGACTTGAAGGGTACCTAATTCAGAGAATCACCCATCTGCTTATAGTCTACAGTTTTAGGTGTTTTCTTTTTCTTTTTAAATAGCCTAGGCTACTTTTAAAGATTTTAAGTACAATAAAGTGCACTTTCGGTACTATTAACTTTAGTTTTTTCACAAGGATCACACCTGCTTTTGCCTATATTTTGTATTGTGGCCTATTGATGACATCTCAATGGGAGCGGTGGCAGCTGGCACAGGTGTGTTGGGAAGTGCCTCACCAACTTCTCTCACCATACCACATTCCTCACATTCTTACAACCCAACAAGGAAAACAATAAACATTAGACTTTGAGTTAAACCTGCTGGACCAGACTGGTATGACTGGAAAATCCAGTGTTTGGTTCTCCACAGAATGATCTGAGCAACACAAACACTTCACGCAGGGCGTCCATGGGGATTGATGCCTCAGCTGAGCGCTGGACATGTGTGGAGCTGCTGGGAGCCAAGCGGGACACGAGGCAGAGGAGGAGAGATGGAAGAGAGGAGAACGAGATGACCAAACGAGAGGTGGAGGAGAGAGATGGAAGAGAGTGGAGATGGATGAGGTGGGTGTTTGGAGTGCTGAGAGTAAATTAATCGTTGTGAAAAAGAAGTGTGCTGAATTGCATTGAATGTGCTGTAGTGTCCTACTATTCTATTTTCAAATGTACAGCCTATTTACCACTTTTATGCCTTACCACACTTAAGTACACTTTTAAATAGTGCACTTTGTTCTAAAAAATTCAAAAAAAAAAAAATACATTCTAATTAGTCTTTGTTACACGTTACATGTATTTAAATTACATGCAACTAACCCTAAACCAAATCCTAATCCTACCCTAACCCTATAGTTAGTACATGTACAGTAGTTAATATTACTCAGTACTTAAATATACACAATACAGTTTTTACTGTTTTACATTATCTTTTGTCTTAGAAGTACACTGATTTTTGATATGTTGACTAACATACTAGGACATGTCAAGTACATGATTATTATTTCTGTAGCGTTTTTTTATGTTACATTTGAAAGTTAATATATATTCCATATATTCTTTTTTACAAATGTGCAACAATAAATATATTTTAGATACCGCAAGACAGTTTTAATACAACCCAAATCCATAAAAGTCGGGCATTTTGTAAAATGCAATAAAAACAGCAATCTGTGATTTGTTAATTCTCTTGAAACTTTATTTAGAACAGATTTTTCAGAGTTTTCACTGACCAACTTATGTGTATTTTGTACATGAACAAAAACAAAAACAAAAAAAACATATATATATATATATATATATATATATATATACATAACACGTCAGGCACATCCTTTCTACAGTGTCCAGAAACCACTCCAGTCTTAGCATGTGCAGAATGAGGCCTGAGCATTTTCTTGCTTCCCAGGAAAGATGATCATCTTGATGCCATTTAATGTACAATCCCCTGCTCCTGCCAATCGACTGTACCTGCACAGTTCATCTCCAACCCTAATTAAACACACCTGCCTTTAATTTCCAAGTGACCCTGAAGACCTTAATTAGTTGCTTCAGGTGTGTTTGATTAGGGTTGGAGATAAACTGTGTAGGGCAGTCAATCAGCGGGAGCATGGTTGGGCACATCTGCTCTATGTCAATGATACTTTCACACCCATGCTGTTTGCACTGATGCTGCCTCCATAACGCAGTGCTTCCCAACCTGTTCCTGCGGCAAGCCCAACACTCCACGTCTTCTTGTGTCCAATTCGAATCACACCGAACTCCACCTAGTCCAGGTCATTAACCCATGTGATTATTGAGCTCATGAGACTGAATCCAGGTCTTTTTTGATTCAGGGAGACAAAGAATGCGTGTGTTGGTGTGCCGCCAGGAGCAGGGTTCGGAAGCACTGCTCGCATACCATGACAGATGTTTGCTTTGCGCCTTCACTTAATGAAAATCTGAATGCTTTATTCTTTGAGACTGAGAACTCAATGCCTGTGTCCCCCCCAAAGAGAAACCATCCACAAAAATTGACCCATCTCAGCCACAGCACACATTTCCTCCGCATTAGCAGTACGAGTGTATAGCACTTCTCCTAGTCGTAACAGAGATTATCAAGATGCATCTTCTGATGCCAGGGCTCACGTGTTAACTGACAAACAGTTTACCAAAGTAGCCCCCAGCTCATGTGGCTGTTTTATGTATGGTTTCTCATGCAATGCCATCTGAGGGGTCAGGAGGTCATTCACACATTGAATGCAGGTTTCTCTGGATTCCTGAATATTTCTACAATATTCTACTGTAGCTGGGAGACAGGTGAAAGACCTTAAATTCTTTAGATATCAGCCAATCAAATAAAAACTTTACCAAATCACGAACAAGAAGTTGGTCCAGTGAAAACGTTGAAAATCTTTTCTTTGTACTTATGTCAGTTAAATAAAGGTAAAATAACAGAATTACTAATCGAATTAACATGCTTTGATTTGACTTGATTTTATTGCATTTTACCAAATGCCACAACTCTTTGAGTTGTGCAGAGTTGTATGAATAAGTGTATTTCTACTTAGCAAGGAAAAGAGTTTCAGGATTCTCAAGTCTCATGCTACACATACAAACGCATTGATGATTATACTGACTACTGATAGATATACTTCCATAGTGAGTGATTCCCTTAAAGGGATAGATATATATATTTTTAGAGAAATGCCTCAGTTTTTATTTTTTTTCTCCATTTTGTCTGTTCAGTTGAAGTCAGTGGGGTTTAAAATTGCAATAAGTGTTCAGACTTAAAACAGGCTAAAATAATCCCACTTACATTAAAGGAGGGACCTGATTATATATAGACCTGCCAACTGCATGGCAACATAGCAACTCCCTGACAACCACCACAAGACCCTAGCATTACTCACATGTTCCTTTGGTACAGTCTCATATAACTGGCGCCTCGGACGTCTTTTGACCATACGTCAATATACGCCTTTCAGGGCCCCCTTAAACGCTCGGTAGATGACGATCCTGAGCCGTCCATACAACTGACGCTTTACCCTTAGCGTCGAGCAAGGTGACGGTTGGGTTTAGGGTTAGGTTTAGGTCTGGGGTAGAGTTCACAATCCGATACGTCATCTACCGACGTTTAAGGGGGCCCTAAAAAGGCATATATTGATGTATGGTCAAAAGACGTCCCAAGATGTAGTTATATGACGGATGTGGGATGAGACTCACGCTGGTTTAGCCTCTACTGTGGCGATTGTGTGATTCACTCTCTCTCAGACTGCGATTGGAGAAGCGGGCCGAACTGGAGTCAGTGTCTGGTTCCCATTGCAGCCGTGTGCTGGTTTGTTCTGGAGGAGTCTATCAGTGTGACTGAAGCTGTGTGTCGACTGCTTCTCGCGGGCTGATGTGTGCGCGACGGCTCTGTGTGCTTCAGCCTTACGCTTCCTGCTCGGGAAAGGACAGAAAGTAAAGCAGGTCAGTCTACTATTGAATTTAACTGAACTTAACGTGCTTCTGATCAATAGTGATTTTAGTTTTGCTTCCTTTGCCAGCTTCTACAATTGAAATGATGTCACGTAAATATACATTGCTGTATTTTTGTGTGTGATTTTCTCAGCATTTACCGTTCAATGGCTGAGGTGATAGTGAGAGAAACTGCTGAAAACCAGCATCAGGCCAGGTGAGAGAGAACCAATCCAGATTCTATTGTTCACATACAGTAATTACACATTTAAGTTTGTTTCCATCTAATTCGCCATAAATCAACACTATGAAAACACTTAAGTCATGCTTTTACAGAAAACCTATTGTGGCTTGTCATAAAATATGAGAAATTATGAACTCCTGTTGTGTTAAATCAGTTCCATCTCTTTGTGAAAGGAGTCGGTTTGAACCACATGTTTTTATATTCAATATTAGCACATACACAGAATAAAACAAGAAACAGCTAATTCTCCTGGGATGATTCAGTGGATGAGCCCTTCATTTCAAGTCTAAAAATATATTATATATAATATACTAAAATTTAGTCAAGCTACAAATAAGAGCATTTCTGTTTTTTACCTGACCATAGTCACCAAAATGTTTATAGCCTTTTTTTAAAAAACACCCATGTGTCAAAACTTTGCACGCACATTCCATGACCCTGAATGAGAAAAAGTCACAAAATTTCATGAATAAATAGTTTAACCAGTTTTCAAGCAGTTTAAACAACAAATGTGGATCAACTTGACCAGCAATGGAATAGAAGAGGAATTTTCTGGGTTCAATTCAAGTTGGAAACACTTAACAAGAAGATGCCATAAGTTAATGTTAGTTAATGATGCATTTACTAACATTACCTAACAATGATCTGAACATTTGTCACAGTATTTTTTCATCTTTGTTAACTTTGGTTGGTAAAAATACAACTGTCAGTACGTGTCGGTTAAATAATATTATACAACTAATCATGATTTTGGCAGATTGTACCGGGTAAATGTTGGAATTCGTTACATGAACTGAAATTGATAATCATCTGTCAGAACGTTTTTTTGCTTTACTTTAAAGGGACAGTTTACCCAATAATGAAAATTCTGTCAATAATTACCCTCATGTTGTTCCAACTCCAGGTAAGCTGCCATTCACATATAGCATATAGCATCACATATCAGCCAATATTTTAAAATGTCTGCAAGATGTTTGCAAATGAGGCAAGCCGAATGCAGGGTTGACGAGAACGCGGGCTCATGTATGGTCATACTTCCTGGTTTCTGGTAAGAGGCTAGCAGCTGCTGTTTTGGAACTTCAGCTCAAGCTTGTTTATTAAGTGTGCAGGGAAACCACCCAGTCAACGAGCTTCTACAATAATCTAGCCTTGATGTACATGGGCCGCATCAACTTCTTGTACCACGTTTTACAATGGGAGCATGTGTGGGATAAATTTAGATATATTTTTGAGATGGAAAAATGTGGTTCTACGGAAACTGAGACATGTGAGCTTCCAATGAAAGATTGGTATCAAAGAGCACACCCGGGTTCCTAACCAATGTACGCAGGAGACTGACAGAGTAGCAGTCGAGATGTAGAACAGTATTCTTTATCGGCTCTTACAGTGTAGGAAGTTTTTTGGCCAATCAGTTCAAGAATCTCAGACTTTCAGAATTTCATCGTTAGGAAATTCTTCATCATCCCATTTTATATCAGGCAATGCATTCCCGTTCAACTCTGAATGGGCTAGATTTCACATTGAAATATGCAGCTGAGTATCATCAGCATAACAGTGAAAGCTAATTCCATGTTTCCTGAGTGAAAAATCTCCTAATGGTAGCAAGTACAGAGTGAATAGCAACGGACCTCGTACTGAGCCTTGTGGTACACCATTTTACTAAACTTGTGATTAATCAGACATCTCGTCATTTACTGCTACAAACTGGTGTACGGTCAAGATAAGCTAAAGCAATTCCACAAATGCCAACATAGTTTTTCTAATCTATTTAAAAGAATGTTGTGGTCAATTGTGTCAAACGCTTAGCACTAAGATCAAGTAACCCTAATCATGATAGAACCACAATTGGATAATGGGGCAAATCATTTGAGAATGAGCCCCCAAAGTATTTTCTGTCAAAATCAATAGCATGATGCCACAAATTTAACATGTATTGAACCCAGAAATTCCTTTAATAAACCCCTTACTCGACAACCACTAAAAACGATGTTCAATTGAGCCTAGCCTAGCTTTGCATACTCTTTATGAGGACTGTGAAGTCTTGGCGCATAGGCCTACTTGTTTTCGCCAACTATATAGTAGGGAAGTATATAGTTTCAGATGCAGCCGCTGTCCTGTGTTTAAAACCATTCATTTCATTGATCTATTTTGTTTCCAGAATAAATCCACAGCAGGATGCAGGTCATCTTGAATCCCTGGTAAATGTTCTCAGCGGATGGTTTAGTGCTGTCCCTCCTCCACGAGCCCCTGCCCGGACCCCACGAACCCCACATACGAGGCCTCCTCTGCCAGACTCACAGGTTTGTCTCAAGGATGGGTGGCCTGCATGAGTGAATTTGAACCATCTGAGGCCCATCCTTACTCTTCTGTCAGAATGAACTACCTGTCATTTTGATGGAATGCGTTGGCAGGCATTATCTGTCATGTAGAACTCATTACATATTTCTCTAAAAGTCATGTGTAGCCGTACCAACAGACTGCTCTCTTAATACCTGCTAGATCCCTGTCTCAATATCAGTTATCATTGTCTCTTTTTGCATTCGGCAGTGTTTCAAACTTTCCGGGGTGGGCCTATGGGGAAGAGAAGGACAGAAATGAATATGTGCAATTGAAGAGAGAGTTAGCCAGATACGCTCTTACCTGCAGGACAGGTGGGCAGATCCAGCAATATGACAAATGTTAGCAGACTGCTCTACAAACTGTTTAGGCTTCAATATGTGTGACTGTTTCTATGCTTGAACTTGCACCTAAAATGTTACACATCTGCTATCATGTCATGTATGCGAAGAAACATGCTTTAATTTGGATGTTTGATGCAAAATAACCCCTTATGAAAAAGGAGTTTGCTTAATTTGCTTCATTAGAATGTGTACTTTTCAGTGTACTTCAAAACTTAAAAAGTATATTTGAAAATCGAATTCTCCTTGAGCTTTGACACGTCAGTCAGTCTGCTCCAAGAGTATACCTCTTAGTTTCAGAATTGTCAGGTCCAAAAACAGCTTTTAGTGAAACCAAGCCCAGAGAACGACGACTCAGTCGTGGAATGTGCCTATCTATGGCGTAATCGACTGGGTGTTTGCAAACAGCAATGGCGTGTTTTGTGTTGGCGTGGCCTGCTTCAGTGGCAGAAAAGGACCAGTTCTGCAGATTTCTAGTACTCTATGGAAGCCACATAATTGGAGGAGTAAAAAAAGAAATAATTCACAACTAATTCTCAATATAATTTCACAATATAAGAGTTTATATCTTCACAATTAAGGGGAAAAAAGTCAGAATATTAACTCAATATTCTACCTTTTCCCCTCAGGACTGAGAGCTAGCCTCGCGCATTTCTGACCTTTTGTTGTCTGAATTGTGATATACACACACAAATGCAGAGTTGTAGAGTTCAAAATGGGAGCTATAGAGCTCGTAATTGCAGAGGAAAAAGTCTGTAATGTGAAATAAAACATTATTGGTATATGCTGTAAATGTCTCTTTAATATGTTTGTCAATTATTATTTGTATGCTGTGCACAATGCAGCTTATGCCCCCTGTGAACTGTATATGTGAATATTACTTGTTGAGCTCATGTCTGCATCAAATTCATGCTTTAAATAATAGTGTAATCTTCGCAGGGATCCTTTCAACTGCCTTAAAGACTGCCAAAAATCCCTCTTATTTCATGTCTGTATGCACCAGTTTTATGTACACGAAGCTATTTTTACTAAAATTATTAAGTTCACCCCCAGTAAACATAAAACAAAACAATGTTCAAAAATAAAATAAAAAAATAAGCCACTTGAGCCTGTCAGACACTAAAAAGTGCACTATGTAATAATATCACATTTATATATATATATATATATATATATATATATATATATATATATATATATATATATATATATATATATATATATATATACAGTATATATATATATATATATATATATATATATATATATATATATATATATATATATATATATATATATATATATATTTTTTTATTTTTGAAGCACAGTTTAATATTATATTTTTAAATCTTTTTTTACATGCACAAGGTTTAAAATTTCCTTATTTGAATGTATTGACTAACATATAAAGTAGCACTTGATTATGATTTAAACTAAATATTAAGTTTAGAATGAACATATTTTCAATGTACTAATTACATTCATTGTTATAAATGTGTAGTACAAGATATATTTCAATACATAACACAAGTTTCAGTGATAAAACCTAAAGTCTGTTTGGGCTCTTTTACCATACTAAATGCTTTCAGTCCTTTCTCAGTTCACTAAATTGTCTTTAAGGACAGCAAAAGTAATTATAAAATTCTTATAAGATCTAGATTCCTCATAGCAGTCATTCATATCAATTTGACTATAATAAATTTTAATTGTATGTGACATGCAATAGTTCTTGTCATTGCCCCCCCTAATTTTTAACAACATCATTCAGCTTAACATCTTCTTTTAAAAAGTTCATTAAAGCTTACTTCTTTCACACTTGTACACTTCTTCCAAAAGCTACAAAGACGACAACACCACTGCTCATTACTGACTATTTTCCACCTGGTGTTTTGTTTTATCATCACTATCAATGAAATTGTGTTTTATGATGTTTCCAGTGTTGTGTATCAAGGTGGGCTTTCCAATGCTTCTGATGCTCCTGTTCTGTGTGTGTTCAGATGGGTCTCTAGGTCCCTGCTGCAGGTCACAGCGAAGTGAGGTGAGTGTGTGTGCGGTTCACGAGCAACCCAGAAGCGCTGGGCTCTGCTCAGAAATTACACAAGTGACTGGGGCCTGAGGGAGCACAAAAACTACCAACCTCCACCAGTCCTCACAGACATGAGGTGACACACACTTTGTGCCATACAATTCTACACTCAGCCTCTGGATGGATGCTTATGATATATGTGTATGTAAATGTGTTGTGTGTGTTTCAGAACCTGTTTGAAGAACTGATAATAAAAGCAAAATACAAACAATACCAACAGCAGCTGGAAGTCAATATAAACATTACAGTTGAATGTACCACATTCTGAATAAGTTAACAGGTTAATGGTTTCTGAGATATTTTGGAAGTATGACAAGACAGTATACACAAAACTAATGATGAAATATGGTCTTGCTGTACTCTTTCTAGGCATTCAGCCACCATTGGGGTTCACAAAGCTATTGGGACCAGCACTGACTCTAAATGAACAAAGAAATCTACCATCAACACAGATATAATGAAGACATCCAGGGCCTATACGGATGGTCTCATCAAATATCTCATGTACAGTTCCGGGCAATACACATTGTTTCCAAGGACAGTTTATGGAAATAATGTTAATGTTAAATTTTTTTCCCTTTCTTATATCATTAAGGATTATCAAGGTCATCAGCTTGAATGCATTGGTATGTTTTAGCTTACCTCGAAGCATCCAAAATGTCAACTATTTTATTGTTCTCCAACTAGTTTCAATTTTTATGTTTTCAGTTTAAAATAATCGCTATGTTCAGCATATGGTGGGAAGTGGTCACACCTTGGAAGATGCGCAAAATCAATCAAATCATTTAATGACTTCGTAAATGTTAACAACTGCACATTTGATAGCTAAAACAAAAGAGGATTTTGTTAAAAACAAACAGTATTTATATCAATTTTTCCTCTTGTGATTCAGCCGCAAAGGCAGGTCTCTCAGACCACTGCAACAATCACTGCATTACAAGGTAAAGCTCAATTGTGAATATATTACGATTTATTCGCACAAACAACATTGATATTATCCACATCAATGTACTTTACATTACAAGTTAGTTAAAATGATGTTTGAACTGAACTTACTATATCATGTGATAATGACATAGAAGTACCTACACCATATATGACTCGACAACATGATCTGACCTCAAAATCTGGAAATGGAAACTCTTATGCGAAACGGACCCTTATATTTGGATGCCTAAAGTAACTAAAGTACCGAAATAATAATGAACTGTGCCTTATACACCAAAATGGTCGTATTTCCGCCAAATTCTTCACCTCAAGAACATTTCAGTAGACTTCCTTTCAGCCAAACCAAGTCTATTTAAACATGTCCCAACTCAAGATTTTTAATGGGAGTGAATAATAACTAATTTGAATGCTGCAATCCATCTATAGTAAAAGTCAACTTGCATTACAATCTCATAGTTTGTAAGAAAACATCTTCTGCATGTCCATGAGTCTGACCAGCAGTTTAACACCCTTTTATTTGTGTGGCTCACTTGAGTGTACTTTATGTGAGAAAAAAGTTTGATATAATATATATCCTACTTTTATATAGATAATACAGTCTACATTTTTAAATAATATTGATTATAAACCCTCAATAGGCCAGATTTGCTGTGTATTGCTTTATGTATAGATGCTCTGTGTGCATGTAAAGTATAATATATCACACTGGGCAATAACAGCCTCTAATAAAGATTCACTAATACTGAGATGCTCCAGTATATTTCTGACCATTTCGGAAATGTTCATTGAATCAAAATTACTAACTCGTGTAAAAGAGCATATTCTTGCTTGACACTTTGGTTCTGTCCTTTAGGATGAAGGTTTTTGAGATCCAAGAGGATTTCATGTTGTTTTTTGGAACAGCAAACAGTCAAATTTGTGATCCATTTGAGGGGCCTGAATGACTTGAGAAAAGATTCAATATTGATTCTCATACTTTATCAGGCACAAACCTCTTTATCGTCGCCTCTTCCGTCTGTTCCAGTGTATGTTGCTTCTCCACAATCACATTGGCCCCAGATACTTGGAGCTCAGAGTCTCAGAAGCCTCACAAAAAACACACTCCAAAATGTTCCACTTCCCATATCATATGGGAGGAAGGAGGAAGCGTCCATGGTTTGAGAAGCTGATTGTCCAGGGCATTTTTAAGTGCCTATATAGCACAGCAGGTGAAGCAACATTTTTATGTATATATTTAAAATGTTTATATATTCTGATAAAAGAAAAGAAAATTTGGAAATTACCTATATATTGTGACTCTAATTTTCTACTTGTAAAATGTGATGGGGATATTTTCATATGATTAATTCTACAAAAATAATCTTTAATTAAAGCATTTACACTTCTTCGTATTGATTAGTTTTGTAACATACAGAGTTCTGGTAGCCAAAAGTGATTTGTCATTTGTTTAATGACTATGCAAGTTGAAAATATATGATTTAAGTATTTTAAAGAATGTTGAGAATCCAAAATCCTTAAACTTATTTATATTACCAATTTTCAAAATGGCAATTTATGTACACGTTTTATTTTACTATGCAAAAAAAGAAAAGAAAAAGAGCTTGTTTTATTTAGCTGTTCGGGTCATAAAATTAAAGTATTATTGCATTCACTTTGAAGAAAAAAAAATATACTCTGTTTTACTAAATTAACGAGTTAATTTTTCATAAAATTTTTTTTGCTATTTTTTTTTCTGAATTCGCGAGTTAATTTTTCATGAGAAAAATGTTTTTGCTATTAATTTTCTGAATTAAGAGGTTAATTTTCATGAAAAAAAAAAGAAAGAGCTTTGCTCTGTTTTTATTTGAATTAACGACTTAATTTTCAAAAAAAAAGCCTTTTACTTTGTTTTTTGAATTAATGACTTAAATTTACATAAAAAAAGTTTGTGCTATCTTTCTAAAATAACGAGGCTAATTTCATCAAACTTTTCATTGAGAAAAACAGCAAAAAAAAAAATATCGTGAAAATTTATTACATTATTAGGAACAAGAGAGCAAAAAAGAGAAACTGTCTCATGAAAGAACGTTCAACAGTCGGAAAAGTCGGAGCGAAGCTTTTTGTTACATGAAAACTGTAACTCCATAATTTCAAAACTCAGAGCAAAGAACTGTCTCATGAAAGATACAACTGGTTAATCAGAAAGAACTAGTGATTTTCTTCAAGTGAAAGCAATCGCCACAATTACTCATTCTCGTTTTTTTTTTTTTTTCTTTTTCTTTTACTACAAATGTTCACAAATTCATTGTATGACAGCCTGGTAGAAAATGTTACCACATTTCGCATTGGCGTTTCGCAAATAATATCATTGGCTAGGGCCAACTTAAATGGACACTTTTGTAGTGAACACGAATTTAATGTGAAGTGCCACAGAAAGTTCTCGTCAGTAAGTTGACATGCTGTCTTTCTGTTATCCTAGCCAAGGCACGGTGCGATCAAAATATCAGCCAACTGCCTCAATCGTCATACCTACACGGATCACTTGACTACAAGGTATGCACTTGTGTAAATATCATACGACACTTATGTACTAACTTAAAGCATTTATATGTAAATAATTGAAGATGGCGTGAATATCACACAAACAGCTTTGGCATTATCTTGTTGGCCTACAAGTGACGGAAGATGCACTATTTAACTTAAAAGTCCCTGTATTATTTAGATCAATAGGAAGGACCAAAAGCTCATTTTCACGGTCTGTTCTTCATTATTCAATATTTCATCCGGATACAGATTTTCCAAGTCATTTACTTCTCAGCTGCCACCCGTGGCGGTGACGGCCAAACTGTTCCACAAATCAACTTTAATATGCATTGACGCAAAATTTGAACACACAGTCTAAAGTTGTATTTCAGAAGGAGAGATCTTCTTATGAGAGCAAAAGGCACTCCTTTGTTCTCTTGTAGCCTTTGTGGATTTACTAGGAATTTAGTTGATTTAAGTCTTTATGGTGTTCCCAACCTGAGGGTCTGTAAAATGGCAGTTACGGTCTGGACAGGGATCTAGCACAAGGGGAAATCAAAAGCAGTTCCTTAGCTTCATCAGTCTGTTCAACATCAGCTTTAGTGACAAACCTAAAGACCAATATACATTGCTAAAAGATCGTGATAAAAACTCAAGTTACTGGAAATTCACAGGAATTCCCTTTCTTTTAAGGAATAGTTGGCAATGGAACACAGCTATTTCGCCATTATTACTGTTTTTTTACTGATTCAATAAATGCAGACTCATGAGGCAAAGAACTCTCAACATCTTCAGCCATAAACATTTAGCACTATGAGCTAATCGTAATAATTACCGTATCACTAAATAACAATCTGTCATAAAAGTTTCACAAGTAAATATGACTTATGTGTACAATCACATAACATTAATGTAAAGGGTGGCCTTGCTAACATTTACAGATCACTAATGATTTCTATTATAAAATTCATCATTCACCAATTCTGATTTCAAAAACCTAATTGGTTTCAATGTGTTAAGTTTCCTACGAACATCAATTCTGCATGACATCGCAGGCTAGACCTTTGTTGAATTTCATGGTACTAAAAGCAAAAAGGGAAGGGGCATAAAAGATGCCAAAAACTATATGTTACTAAAAGCTGACGACCCTATGAACCCATTCTTGATCATACTTCAATCGTTAAATTCCTCTGAAGAACATTCTGATAAGGTCCATAATACAATGTAGGTAATGCACCGCGATCGTATGCTCATATTCATTAGTAACGTAGTGAAAGTCAACAGAACATCAACCATATATTTATCGAACTAGACCTCGAACAGAGGATGAGAGATGAGTATCTATGCACTACATGCTGAGATCCAGCTGACAGTGTCTAAAGAAAAAAGCCTCAAAAGTCTTAGCACTAAAACATCAAACAGCTGACAGCAGACCAATCTGTCCAAATTGTATGTGAACTGGTTTGGTGTGTGTGTGTGTGTTTGGTGGCATGTCATTTATTTCTGTTTTCAGTGGCTCCATTAACAGCTTGGTGCCTAATTCATCTTGTTTTTTGGCTATGCCACTGTTGGTCTTTCTTGATTGGGCTAAACTGAAAAGATGAGCAACCCAAGAACCACTGGGAAGGGGAAATGAAATGTACATTAAGTTACACTCCCAAAATCAAGCTATTCACAACACTTACACACACACACATACAGCAGAAAAAGAAAAAGAGGAGGAGGGAGTGTTTGGAGTGTAGAGGTGGAGATTCTAGGCTGTGCAAAAACAAAAGAGCTGGGTCAAAAGGCTGGTCCTCCACTCACAACCTTCACTCATCATTACAAACCAGAAACAATGCAAATGAAAAAAGTTTCATTCTGCTCATACATTACTAGGATGCAGGATGTGAATACAGTCTAATTTGACACAGCGGGACTGTTCAGAAAGCCGCCAGTGAGGCAGATAGTACTGGAATTTCTTTCTGTACAGGCTGAAAAGGAGAATTCCCTGGTAATGTCAGGCCTGCACTTGCTAATGGGGTGGTGAACCTTGAGGAAGGAAACGCTTGCTGTAGCCAGCCCGTTCTCATCCCAAGGCGTCATATTTGACGCTTTTGCAAAGCATCAACATTCCAACGCACATGGCACCCTTTAGCGTCAATATTACCCCTTCCACCAAGGCAGAACTGGTGCTGGTTTAGAAGCAACCTTTCATTTCAAATAGGTTATTGCTTCACCAAACCCAGCTAAAAAACAGTGGAAGTAACTCTGATATAGCACCAAATAATTATGGTCTCTCAAAGTAAACCAATACATCAGTAGCTGAGTTACCCCATTGGCAACAGAAGAAGAAAATTAGCAGCCATTTTAAATCGCAGCTAATCATGCTAATAGCAGCTCAATTGTAATCTCAGTATAATGCAAAGTTGCAAGGACTGCAAAGGTTTTACAGAATTTCTAAGATTTCAATACAAACTCATTTAAACTATGGGCATAAACATAACAACAGCGGGCAATGTTAATGGAAGGCTATCTTCAAAAATCATTGGGCAGCAATGGGAGACTGATCGACTGCAAAGTATTGGACAGTTGGGTTCACTGCTTTGGATATAAGTATTTCTTTCTAATGTTTTTCAAACTAAGCTCTTGCAGTTCAAACTCACCTGTGAACACATTTGATTACAAGCCTTGTGTGTTTGTGTGTGCAGCAATTCAGTTGCTGAGCAACATGGGATGTCTACATGCGCCGTAAGTATAGCTCTGTGATTGGCTCTCTAGCCTCTGGAAAGGCAAACCGGCTCTTTGGAAGCTGACTGTCAGTCAAACTAACTCCCGAACCAGCACTAGCTCTAGCTCTGAACCAGCACCCTGGTTACTTGTTCGTGAAAAAGGGGTATGTGACGCAGATATATATGGGCCAAAGAGCCTGCTGGTGGTTTCCTCCTAACACGATGTCTCCTAACTACATGTGGGAGTCAAACAAGTGCTGAAGGTATCTTCCATATCACGTTCGACCAAGTGCTTCCCAGAACTGTCATCTGGAATGTCAGCTTCAACAGTTTTAGGACTTACTCTTTACCAAACTTAAACTCCTACTTAAACTTGCACTGGCAAAGTGGCCATCAAAACTGATCAGAGATAACACAAACCAACAGTCACTAGGCCACAGCAGCACATACAACAACAAACCAGCATGGAGAAGGCTATTTGCATAATCAGGAACAAATGCAGGCAAGTTTTGAAGATTATGCTTGAGTTATATTACAGAGAACAGAAGGCGAAGGCTGCAGTAATATGATCTAAGTAATGGAAGGGAGTAAAGGCAAGAGCAGAGGCAAACAAAAGGATGATAAGTCACTCACATCACAATTAGCTGGCTGAATGTGATTTATGTCTTAATCCTGACATAAGTGTTTACAAAAACACAGCGTGGCAGAGGCTACAGTTCCGTCTAAACAAGCTGGGACTGGTTTTCAAAGTTGAACCAATGACGACAGTGGAAACCTCAGGAAAGGAACTGGAAGCACTTGGTAGGACCTGGAAGAGTTATGGGCCTGCAACCCAGACTAGAACCCCAATTCCTGCGGTCAAACTTAAAAAAAGGGTTATAGGAGAGGGTAGGTTCTGGGACTGCAAAAGTCCCTCAGAATTCAAAAGGGCTCATGTTAATACAGAACTGTCCTAACAACAGAAGACGAACAAAGTTTTCTCAGTACAGAAACGGTATATAGGAACAAACAACAAATTTCATCAATCATAACAAAACTAGTCAATGAGTATATTTTGTTAATGTTTTATTAATTTTGGGTGGTGTTCTTGTTTTTTTTTTCTGATTAGTTTGCTACCATTTAATGCAGAATCAGGAGCAGCAATCACTCTCACAAGAATTCAGCCACGCAGCTGTTCTAAACTCGCTGTAAAGTTCTTGATCATATTCGTGTCACAGTTCAAGATCACTGGAATTATACCACATAAGGTGTAAAGTTCAACAAGTAACCCCACCTTCAAACCTTAATACCTCGTCAACTTTACAAATTTAGCCCAAATTTATTAGCACCATTGATGCAATTTAGCCATCAGATATGTAATTCAAATTAATCGACAAGGTGTAAGAGACAGCAGAGATTGAATCGTATCATCTGATACATGTGTCATAGTGGCAACAACCTACTGCAATGCTTTGCGCGAACATATCACAGCCAAAAGCCATGCTTAATTTTTTTGGCAGCAATGCGCAGAACAATTCACATGTGTGAGGTTGACCAATCAGAGCTTTTCAAAAATCGACATATATTCGACGTTCTTTCGTAACCTTTATCATTCAGGCCCAGTAAGGTCTATAAGTTTCTTAAAATATCAGGTAATTTTTACATTTTTATTGACAAGATTTAGTCTGCAAGTTCGTAATAGTGTTGTCTTTTGTTCTTATTGAACAATTTACTATTTATTTGACCTAAATTAATTATTTAACCAATTTATGCAATTAAAAAAGATGAGTGGTGGTTGTAAACACTATCAAATCTAAGATGTATTGTTCGGGCACTGGTTGGTATGACTAACGAAGCAGTTACAGATGATTCGCTCAGATGTTTGAGATATGGTGAGGGATTCCACCAGCCATCTGAAAGTATTTTTGCCTTCACAAACACCACTAAAAAAGGCCTATTTTAATTCTGACCAGTAATCAATGTCAGCAAATATAACATTATTCCTTCCTAAGGCCTTGGTCTTTGATGGCATTTGGGATATCAACCAATGCCGATGGTGCGTCTGCTGCTTTTTAGATAAACAACAGACTCTGAGGAAAAGTAAAATCATACATTTTTTACTGGTAGGTGCTTTGCGGAGTACTCGAGGACGGAGTATTCCATTAAATGATTTCCAAATGTTCAGTGTGCTAAATACCATGTGCTCACAGCTGTGAGTGGCTTCTATTGCTCAATGCAATTCAATTATGCAGAATAATTTGGCTGTTTGTTAATTGAATACGTGTTGGATTGGCTTATGGAAGACATGGGAGAAGAACACTCATGCAAATGATAGATCATTCTATTGGTAAACTTTTAAGAGCAGATGTGTGATTTTAATGTGTGTGTTGGACGGGCTGAAAGTTCTTAACACTTGTTGCAAGGGACTATGGATATCCAAAAGACAGATGCATGACAACACGTTCTAACGCTAAAATTCGTCATATCGATATTGGACCCTTTGGGGCATGCAATTTACAATCAAGATCCATTAATGCTTCGCGTTTAAAAGTATAAATGATTACTTATAAATATACTTTCATATTTATATTTTGGTGGAACATTTTAAGGTTTGTCCAGCAACCTAAACCTACCATTCTCAACAATATCAAACACCATAACTGGCGAATAAAAAGTATCGTCAGGTCTATTGGAAAAACTGACGCTTGGCAAGACCCAGAGCCTTGTTGGCAGCACGGCACTGCACTAATGATTTCTACTGGACATGCGGCAGAGTAATGTATTAGGAAATGCTATTGCAAAAAAGTATGATTATTGTTTTTCACTTGACTTCTAGCTGAAACTCTTCAGGAGACAAGCTGATTGTAACCAGTGCATTGAATGTGTAGTTTTAGAAGAGTAACATCCCAGTGACTTCACATCCAAAAACACAATTCATATGATCCAGAAGATTCGTAGGTAGACCTTCTCAAAAGGGTGGTAGAATGCCATTCGGAAATACGATGTTACAAATGTGTTGGTGAAGTTTAGCCAAACAATATTTTATATAGCATGTTAAAGGTGTCACTTTTGAGGGTTTGGAAAAGCACATACATCAGTAAAGATGTCTTAGTGTCTTGCAGCGTGATATGCCAACTGCTCCATGCTACTGCAAGCAAAAGAGGATTAAGTCTGAAGGAAATCCTTTCCACAAATTCTATGGTAAATACAAACATAAGATCACTTAAAAATGTCATTTTTTATTATTGGAATGAATAAATTGTAGTATGTATCGCTGTTTCCATTGTTGACTGTTAAATTCCAGCTGAATAGGCTTGCTGTTGCATGGTTTAAGGCAAGGTATTGTACTATTTTTTACAGTAAATAATTGAAATGGCAGGCTGTATTGCAGTGACTTCATAATCTAATGCAGTTATGTTTTGAGACTAACAGTTGACTACTGCTAGATTACTGTCTTTAACTGTTCCATTTATATTTACTGGTTACTGCAGTATATCTTCATCTCAGGTTTACTGAAATGCATCCCCAGAAGTTGGTGTCTGTTTTTCAGCTTTGCGTCTTTTGCAGGCTGGAAATTGTGATGCCATCCATCTTTTGTTGGGGCAAACAACACTGGTAGCACTGTTATCCATGGCTTTGGGGAGTATGACCTGTTACACCAACAAACCCACACTGTAACTCCAGGTATGAGCAGCTTGATTAGCTGATCCAGGTGTATTTGAGTGGGTTGGAGCTAGAATGTGCAGGACAGTTGCATTCAGGGAGCACCGTTGGAGACCCTAGAGGATCCTGCCACAGAGGTTCATGCCCAGGAGCTCCCTGTGCTAGAAATTCTATTGTCAGCTGTCTAGCATTGCCAAAGCTCTTGTTAATGGCCAAGCGGGTTCAAGGCTATGAAGCACTATATCAAGAGCTTCTCATCTAAAATGCCCTGGTACCTGAGCTCCCCTGTAATGATGTCCCTGAAGTTCCTCCAAGGGCTTAGCTTTCATTCTCAGAAGTTACCTGTTTGGCAGATTGGCCCAACTTGGCTGCCCAGTGCATGAACCTGTCACTCGCTGTTCCAGCTATTTCTTCACAGGCACCCAAAATTCCTGTCAAGGCTCCCTTACGAGATCCTGTTCAAGTTGCCAAGGTCGACTCATTCCAGGGCTCTAAGCTGACTGCCCCAAAAGGTTCTCATCAGGGCTGCTGGTGCCAGGAAGTTATGAGTCATCTGAGAGGAGCTTCTGTGCAGTTCAAATGCCAATTTCAGTTATTGTATTAAAGGTCCCTGTGATGTTGCTACAGAGGTCTACGTATTTATACAAAGGTGCTTTCATGGTACGGGACCCAACCTACTACTCAGGAGGACTGTCAGCTAGTCCCAGAACCCTGTCATGTTCATGTCTCAGAAGTATTTTTCACAAAAACAAAAGCAAAATATGCAACAAGTACACATTTTAACAGCCCATAAAGCAAATATTAGCTTCAACTGCAAAGTCAGAATCTACCCTCCTGCCTGAAGAGCAAAAGGCAGGGCCATGTTAGAAGGGGCATGCTAGTAGTATTAGGAAGGGACAGGAAGGGGGAAGGGACTGTGCTAGTTGGTAGTGGAGAGATGGAGGAAGGAACAGTGTACACTAAGTAGTCATAGGGAGGATGGGAGGGACTGTAGGCATATGCGAATTCAGACAAGTGTAAGTACCAATACTTTACTGTCTTCAAGTATTCAGAACATGAACTGGATGAATAGAAAAAGGAACTAAGTGACGTAACAATTGAGTCTTACCAGGCAGAACTTTTGCTAAAACTTTTATTTCAGATTGGGGAACTGTACCACAGACATGCCTGCACAGCTGTACAGTATTCACAGCCCCTTGTAATCCATTCTGAGATGGGCTTTTGGCCAGCCAATAAAATCAAATTAAAAAAAGAAAATATTTATTTACATTTTAATTATATTATATTTATTTTCCTTTCGCAGATGTACAGAACTGTAGGTGTCAATAATTAACACACTCTTAGCATATGCTACCAAATTCTTATGAGCCGTGTATATAGGTATTTAACATCACATGTCATTGCCAATTAGAATGCTGTTCTACATGATAAGTTTTACATTTGGCAAAATTAACATTTGTACTATGCACTGCAACAAACTAAAGACAAACAGTTAAAGTCAGAATGTTAATTCAATAAAATAAATGCATGAAATGGTCTAATTATAAAATGGCAATTTTTTATAATCGCTTACCTGTATTGCAGATTATCACTACAGGACTGTGTGTGCACACTTTCTTTGGTAAGTTTTTCAGGCCCAGTCAATGTAGTTCCAGTATCATTACCAAAACATACATTACTTCCTGTTCTTTCTGAACAGAGTTTATTGAACTTCTTTAAAGCCGCAGGCAAAAGCAATTTCCATCATGACCTGAACTGCTACATTTATAGTTTTAACCAACAATAAAATTATACCATCATTTACTCTGTCATGTCAGTTCAAACTACTATTTATGAATTTCTTTTTCAGGAACAGAAATTTTATTCAAATATTGAAGAATGTACTTGGAACTTTTTAAGCTACAAATCAGATCCTGTCTTCTATAGTTCTATGTAGGCCATGGAATAACCTCAAAATTGAAAGTCTAAGTTGATAATATTCCTCTTTAATAAAATCATGTTTGTTTTGATTGTCTAATTTTCCATGGCCCTTGTAGGTCTCTTATCAGCTAATCCCATAGGAATGTCCATCATCATTTCCTCCAGTTATTGTACTTCTCATCCACTCTTCCTTGCCTCTCAATGTCTATTTGTTGTACACCATTTTCATTCAATGTGTGAGGCTAGCCACTCATTAAAGGACAAACCAACAGCTAGCCCTAAAGACAAAACTCCTTGCTAAGAGTACATGTAGGAAAACCTATTTACAGTGTTCTCTAGGAAGAGAAGGTGGGAGGGGAGGGGAGCAGTGAAAGAAGGACTGTAATGTCTGTTGCAAGATTGTCAGAGTACACAAAAGCGACTAGATGACACTCTGGGCTAAATCAGGAGTTAATCGACCTATTCAAGGCCTTTACATCATTGATGGGGTGTATGAGGTTGCTGGAATAGTGATCTCCCAAATCGTTTAAAAACTCTAAAAATGTTCATACACATTACGACAATAAGAATATTGGAAGGAATGTTAGTGTAAATATGTGCAGGTAATGTTCTTGTGAGAACCAGGAGGCAGCTCATCCTTTATCATTCATTGAACAACAAAACAGCAACTTACGCACATGGCATTAATTTTTGACTTAATATAAGCATGCTGATGGTAAGTTCTATGTGCTGGGGTAGGTACAGTATCATCATATTACGCTAAAGGATTTATCCGATTCACTCCAGCCTTCGGGCTTTAGCGTGTTATACTAACGATTAAAGGGTGCCATGTGCGTCGACACTGCGCCATTTTTTCATCCTCGCGTTCTATATGACGATGAACAGGATGAGAACGGGCTACGATCTACCTGTTAAAAGTGTAAACTCCCACATTCCCCATTGCAATGTGTGATTCGCCCATGTCTTTGCAAACCCATAGGTCTAGTCATTCAGCTTTTCGAAACACAAATGAAGACTTTTTGTCAGTTTGACTTAAAGACTTTCAAAATGTTTTCATAAAGAGATTGTAAAATGAATTCACAGCAAATGGAAGGTGTAGTCCAAATTTTAAGCTCTCTGATGAACAACTAAAATTTCAGCTTTGTTCACATCTTGACATAAACAGAAGCTCAACCATTTTACCTCCTTTGACATGTGAGAACAAACTCATAGGTTACCTGCTTCAAACTCAGCATGAAGGCCAATTTCTGTTCTATGCAGAGGGTTTAGGCAATCATGCGAGCAGTTGGCTGCAGGTCAGACGCCAACTCTAAGATTCTGTTTATAACTCCAGGTCTTGAGCTGCTCTTATACAGTTCTGCCGGAACGCTAGTAGTCTGCGGGGAAGCTTTAATGCTCCACTGTCTTTCAGTCCTAGGGGCTAGGTTACTACATATGCCTCTGGTGACTGAAAGAGAATGAGACATGTTAGGAGTTGGAGCTTATTGAGGTGAAAACACAGTTAATTTTTGTGAAATTACTTAAACTGTTAAGGCAGAAATGAGAGAAGGCAGTCTTAAAAAAAAAAGGATGTCATGGGGAAATAGTAATGGATATACCAGAGCGACAGCATCATTTTTTTGGGAATTGTGCACGAGTGGGGGCTCACCACCTCAGTCCACAACTGGGACACACAAAGTGACCTGGCTTAACAAAATAAAACCTAATTTATTATGAGATTTCTCGGCACCTGTGACAAACACCTGTATTGCTTTGGCTTAGGTACCATAACTGGCATGTATATGAGTTAAATGAATGTTTATATGTAGATAAAAATTGGTTACATCAGTTGTGTTGACAATAACTCAGAAATTGGCTAACACCTTAATTCTCATATGGATAACTTTTACAATTCTTATGGACTTTTAAAGCTTTTCTTGCTAACTATAAATTCAAGGCAAGAACAGAAATTTCTCAAATTTCATCTAAACAGCTCTTTCTCATTGTTATGAAAATAAACAAAAGTCTTATGGGTTTGAAGAAGTAGATGATGGCAAAATTTTGATTTAGGTGAACTCGTTAAATCAAAACATCTGTCACTTGTAGCAAAAGTATTAGCATGTCTAGCTTGGTTCCTGCTGATCTCATAAACAGATAAATGGAACAGAATTCAACACCATTGGACACTTTGTTTTCAACAAGAGTGGAAATTATCAATTGCAGTGTGTCATGTCATGTCTATTGAAAAACAAACTGAGCATAAACAAAATATGTCAGCATGTTAGGCCGGATCAGAGGTCCAGGGATAGCTGTTTCAGTGCAACCGATACAGAGAGGGGGTACCAACCTACTACCACAGGAGCTCTGTTGTTCTCTGTATTGCAGCTCACTGCTCAGCCATCTTGGCTGTTTGAGACCTTTGAGCAATCCCCATCAGATCTCCTAGCCGACGGTCGCAGGATACTGGCCTGGGAGGACGTTCAACACAGCAAGGTGGACCTCACAGGGGACTGACTGCAATTTTTGCAGCTTTTGTTTTCTGTTCTCGGGACCAGTCCCCCTCGGCTCCGATCCCTCCATGGATCCATGGACGGATGGCATTGGTGTGAGTCTGTTCTTCAGATGCGCGCTGCCCCCTGCTTGCCATGCAGCGGGGGAAAGAGGGACAGGCGGCGCAGAGAGACATTCAGGAGCCTGGGTACCGAGCCTCAGTTAGCAGATAAAAGCAACCTTTCCCGTGACCCTTGACCTCAGGGGTTGCCATGGAGTCTTCAAGTTCTGGGCTGAGCCGCAGACATGCTGGGATGGTCCCAGCAGGAACTTAGGGCCGCTACGAAAATGATTGTTACCGGCAAAACACGTGTGCGCGCACAAAATTTGGTATTCATAAGGCTCTCTCATCCATGGCAGTAATAGCAAGGGTAATGGATGTGTTGTGTTTCTGTTTCAGTGGACCGTTCAAAACATTGACGGAATCATCTGGTGAACTTATCCTTCACCAGAGTTTTATGGATATCTGATATTCAAAATTCAGCTAGGTCAGAATGAAATTACATTATTATTTATCATGAAATGTCTCGGGCAAGAATTTTCATTTAATTGAATATTTATATATTATCAAGTATAGTAAGAACTTGGTCAGCATGACTGAAGATATTACAGTTGACGTCACTCAGGTCACAGAACATAAAGTACCGTGTCAGTACTTTATATGATATTGATACATTCTATGGTATGAAATTATTATGCACCATATTCATATAATGCTTCTTTGACTCACTTAAGTAGGACTTAAGTAAATATTTATTTGTCATTTCGTAATCAAATTATCTTTGGTTAAATGTACTGTCCAATGTACTGACAAGCATTTAAGGCAAATTAAATATTCTTGGTAACACTATGGTTCATTAGTTAACATTAGTTTAGTTAACATGATACAATAGTTCTTCAGCATTTATTAATCTTAGTTGATATTAATTTCAAAATGTACTAATATGTTATTAAAATCAAAGGTTGTATATTGTAAGCATTATTTAATGCACTTTGAACTAACATGAATAAAATGAGCAGCTGTATTTTTATACTAACATTAACAATGATTAATAAATAATGTAACTACTGTAATGCTCATTGTTAGTTTGTAAACAAAGTGTTGACATATACTTTAATGTAATTTATATTGTTTGTCATGTATTTAAATATATTTGTAATTTCACATTTTCTTACGATGAAGTTGCAATTTAGTACATTTAAAATATATTAACAAAACATTTAATATATTAAATAACACTGCAGTTAAAATTACAATCAAGTAACATGTGCTTAGTGTAAATGCACTTTATTTGATCAAAACAATTAAATTTAAAACAACTTGACTTTATTACAAAGTACACTTTTATTTCAGTATTATATTATCTGCAATTACAATGTTTCAAAAAAGTACTTTTAAGATTTTAAGTACACGACAATGCACATTCAATTAACTCAAGCAAACTTTTTATGCACACATGCAAAGTTTGTAAACTATCACTTTTATATACTTTTAAATATATAATGAAGTGGTACTATGGTACCATGATGGTATCAGATGGTAAAAGGCATCGACTTTGATATATAACCTAACAATTCCATAAGAAAATGTATTAACTATACTCACACATGCATTTAAGCCTTGAGTTTGTAAACTTTGTTGACACATCCCTTGGTATTTTTAAAAATATACTGCTGAGGGAGCTTGCACATGTTAGAGATGGCATGTGTGTGTATCTGTGTATTATGTGTGTGTGCGAGGGGTATATCTCGGTCACGCTGCCTGACTTTTATATGCTGTGGCTAACCTCACTCCCCACAGCTGACTGAATATTAAATAAACAGATCCAAGTGGCTGAATACAGTCGGGTAAGTACTCAAGCAGGCTGGAGGAGTAAGTGCACGCACCACACACACACACACACAGGCCCCAGGGCCCCTCGGCAGCCTGTCTTATTTTTGGCAGCTGCACTTGAGGGCCTGGGGGGAGGTTTGGCAAAGGGGGCGGCATGTCGAACTTCCAGACAAAGAGGGAGAAACTTGTGGAAAAAAGAATAAGGGAGAAGTGAAAGTAAGAGAGGGATGACAGCTGAGAGGGAGGGGGAATAGAAATCTGTGTGTTTATTGCTCTGGAATGAAAATCAGGAACAGCAGTGGACAGAAAAAGCCAGGACTGTTGAATGTACCCGCACTGCTAATTTTTCTTGTGGTTAGCAGCGAGTGGCTGTGGGCCGGGTGCTGTCAGTCAGTCAGTCAGTCAGTTAGGTGTCAGGCTGTCTTTGTGTGAGTCTACATTAATCCCCTGTAGTGCTGTCCCCGGGCCCCGCATCTCATCACTGCACCATACAGACGCACAGAGAGCGTGGGGTCAAAGTTCACACTGCTCCATCCTGTGAGGGTAGAGTACAACATTAAAAAGTCACTTTCGTCCTAGTGTCGCAGTAGCCAAAATATGGACGTCAGTTTCCGTGACGTCACCGTAGGTTTCTGAAGAGCGTTTTTGAAACCTAAAGTGGGCGGGGCCGGATAAAATGAAATGAGCAAAGAGGTGGGTCGTGGGTGAAGCTGAGGTGCTAAATAATGCTATGTTACTGGCCTAGGTCTTAAAGCCAATAGTTAAAGTTCATGTTTTCACTTCGAAATATTATAATAGTGAAGACGTAACTAAAAGTGAGACTATTTACTTACTTTTTCATCAACTTTTTAATCCCACAAGGTTAAGAGTAAACAAGTACATAACACAGATCACACATTTCTCACAACATACAAGCAGTCAACTATGTGTATTATGCAAGGGCGTAGGAGCCATTATACATTATACATAATACAATTATGTCCCCCCACATTTAAAAATCTAAGTTTTGTCCCCCACTATTTCCCAATGTAGGATTTTGTTTTGCATTGCCTGCCTATCTCTGCCAATTTTGGAGTCTCCCATTAATCCATTCTGCAAATTTTACATACATAATTCAATTTTTAAAAAAGGGCGATATTCTTCATGTCATCAGTCGACCATGATCGCGGCATCGACGCACCGCTCGCGCATGCGCATTTAGGTGACACGGATAACGACGCGTCATCAAACCGGAAGTCGGCCATTTTGGAGGCACTCCGCATCACAACAAAGTATAGGCACTGAGCTTCGAACGTCGTCAAGGAAAATGGTTAAATTAATCATTGCCAATGTTTTAAGATTGTACCAATAGGAAAACCGTAAAAAAAAACATTTGGAATATTATCGACTTCCAGAAGTTATTAAAAACCAAAGAGAGGAATGCCAGAAGTTATCAGAGAAGGAGGCGCTTGTTGTGGTTGGCAAAGCTCAACCAAGATCTACGGAGGGAAAATCTGGACAATATCCGGATTTGTTTGGCACATTTCTTGTCAGGTATTGTGAAATGTTGATTGCAGTGCCTCATAACACATTTCTAGAGTAATGACATTAATATTTTGAATAGTAAATAGTAATTATGTGTGCTTATTTTACTGTAAAGCACTGGGAGATATGTAGTTGCACGGAATGTGGAAGCGGCAAAAGTTCCAGAAATGTACAAAAGTGCCCTGGTCTTGAATGACAAGGTCAGGAAAATAAGACTAAACCAAATTAAATAACCAAGACTTGGTTGGTATTTTTCTCAGGAGATGTTTTTAGCATTTTACTTCAGACAGCCAGATTAGCAGCAAACTGCCAAGAAAAACTGCTAACTTACTGCTGGCTACTCAAAATAAACTAGCAATCTATTCAGTCAACATATTTGTGTTTGATCTGTGTGAAAAACTTGAAATATAATTGCTAGACCTACTTTTAGCTACCAAGCAACCTTTCCACAAGGGATATATTGACTTTATTGATTTTAGTATTTTATAGTTAATGGAAATCAAATCAACCATTTATTTGAGTTAATCAGTACATGACTGATTAACAGTAATGTAAATGCTAAATGCCCTAATACATGTTGATACTACAACAATGCAAAGTATATGCTCTTTACCTTGCAGTTTTTCACATATCATGTAAGCCTCAATTTCTCAATTTCTTTGCACAAAACTCTCCAGAAAGTGTCATTTAATGGTTTATTTTTCAAAAACTTCACAAACACAGCTGAGGGTGACGCTAACAGACAGCAGACAAACGACTAGCAGTGACAGCAGTGGCAATCCACCTGTCACTCAAGTGGCCACGCCCTTAATTATGCAGAACTTTAAGGCTTAATATAATTTAAACGGATGAGTTGTAAAAAAATTCACCCCCCTACAGTCATCATGAAGGGCAAAATTAGCGATTTTAGACCAAAATCACTTTTTGCTCCAGGCTGTAAACATGTTTTTTTCTGCTGTGAAGTTGGGCATTTTAACATAGGGGGGATACAGATTTGACTCGCGTCTGCAGCCTGCCTCAAGCGGCCACTCGATGAATTTCAGTTTAATTCACTTCTGTGTTGGTTTCAAGAGAGATGGGGAGGTTGCTGCTTTGGTTCTCATGTAAATGCGTCTTTATAACACGCATTGTGTATTGTCGTGTAATTTATACACGAAAATTAGTTTTTACGTGCATATGAGATGCAGTTTTTCACGTGCATTTGATACGCAGTTCATTTGCGTGTAATACACATGGGTAAATGTGAAATAAATATCAGCTACTGCGCATATCAACACCAAAGAAATTAGTGGAAAATGTGTCTTGACTGTGGTCTGAAATTCCATCCATCCAAAAGTAATAAGGACTGATTATGATTAAAGATGTGGAATTTTTCAAAGACATTGGAGAATGGTCATGTGCATATAACACAATAAGCATTATTTTTTTTCTTCAGGTTTTTTGGTAACATTTTTATTTTGATGGCCCATTTTGAAAATTCTGGAGTAACTTTGTAATACATGTCAGCTAACTCTCATTAGAGTATTAGTAGACTGTCTGCTTAATATCGGCTTACTCTTTATTGTGATGATCCTCCAACATACATTCTACTGACTATAAGTAACTACATGTTAACTTATTCTAACTCTAACCCTACCAGTCTACTGTACTAATACTCTACTAACACTTTAATGAGCGTTAGTAGAGATGTAGGTGCAACGTTTCTTATAGTCAACAGAATGTGTTAAAGGGACCATCAAAATAAAGTGAAACACTTTTTTATCAAAGAAATAGAAAAATATTTTTAGATCTGGCTTGTCACGCATTCTCATCCTATGGCGTCATATAGTGACGCTTTTGACATTTCGTCTAAATCCAACGCACATGGCACCCTTTAGCGCCAATATAACATGCACAGAGCTTTGTCTGGTTCTGGGTAGGTTTAGGTCTAGGGTAGGGTTAGGGTTAGACCACTAGGTGGCACCTTCTGGCCCATATATATCTGCATCACATATTGACGCTAAAGGGTGCCATGTGCGTTGGATGTAAACGAAATGTCAATGCTAAATGCCCTAATACATGTTGATACTACAACAATGCAAAGTATATGCTCTTTACCTTGCAGTTTTTCACATATCATGAAAGCCTCAATTTCTTTGCACAAAACTCTCCAGAAAGTGTCATAAATGGTTTATTTTTCAAAATCTTTCCTGGGGGGCATACCACTGGACCCCCCCCCCCTTGCATTGAATGTCCCCAGTTAAAATTGCTCTGACGCCCCTGGTATTATGTATTATTATTGTGCTAGTTAAAAATGTATTATCATGCAGACAGTAACTTTCAATATTGCTCTAGGCTTGTGCTTGGAAATACAGCGCTGGTTTGTTCTCTCCACACTCGACAGCGACGCACTCCGACGGCGTGCAGCGGGCGTGTAATACATGCTATAATCTATGAAATAATCCTGATAAAATCACAAAACACAGCTGAGGGTGACGCTATCAGACAGCAGACAAACGACTAGCAGTGACAGCAGCGGCAATCCACCTGTCACTCAAGTGGCCACGCCCTTAATTATGCAGAACTTTAAGGCTTAATATAATTTAAACGGATGAGTTGTAAAAAAATTCACCCCCTCACAGTCATCATGAAGGGCAAAATTAGCGATTTAGACCAAAATCACTTTTTGCTCCAGGCTGTAAACTTGTTTTTTTCTGCTGTGAAGTTGGGCATTTTAACATGGGGGGATACAGATTTGACTCGCGTCTGCAGCCTGCCTCAAGCGGCCACTCGATGAATTTTAGTTTAATTCACTTCTGTGTTGGTTTCAAGAGAGATGGGGAGGTTGCTGCTTGGTTCTCATGTAAATGCGTCTTTATAACACGCATTGTGTATTGTTGTGTAATTTATACACGAAAATTAGTTTTTACGTGCATATGAGACGCAGTTTTTCGCGTGCATTTGATACGCAGTTCATTTGTGTGTAATATACACGGGTAAATGTGAAATAAATGTCAGCTACTGCGCATATCAACACCAAAGAAATTAGTGGAAAATGTGTCTTGACTGTGGTCTGAAATTCCATCCATCCAAAAGTAATAAGGACTGATTATGATTAAAGATGTGGAATTTTTCAAAGACATTGGAGAATGGTCATGTGCATATAACACAATAAGCGTTATTTTTTTTCTTCAGGTTTTTTGGTAACACTTTATTTTGATGGCCCATTTTGAAAATTCTGGAGTAACTTTGTAATACATGTCAGCTAACTCTCATTAGAGTATTAGTAGACTGTCTGCTTAATATCGGCTTACTCTTTATTGTGATGATCCTCCAACATACATTCTACTGACTATAAGTAACTACATGTTAACTTATTCTAACTCTAACCCTACCAGTCTACTGTACTAATACTCTACTAACACTTTAATGAGCGTTAGTAGAGATGTAGGTGCAACGTTTCTTATAGTCAACAGAATGTGTTAAAGGGACCATCAAAATAAAGTGAAACACTTTTTTATCAAAAGAAATAGAAAAATATTTTTGATCTGGCTTGTCACGCATTCTCATCCTATGGCGTCATATAGTGACGCTTTTGACATTTCGTCTAAATCCAACGCACATGGCACCCTTTAGCGCCAATATAACATGCACAGAGCTTTGTCTGGTTATGGGTAGGTTTAGGTCTAGGGTAGGGTTAGGGTTAGACCACTAGGTGGCACCTTCTGGCCCATATATATCTGCATCACATATTGACGCTAAAGGGTGCCATGTGCGTTGGATGTAAACGAAATGTCAAAAGCGTCAGTGTATGACACCTTGGGAAGAGACCTTGGCACCTTGGGCAAGCTTGTCATTTCCTGTATCCTGTATCATACTTATTGTTGAATGAATGAATTAGCAAATATATAAATCAACATTAAAAAACTTCGTCAAATCCACTAGATCAGAAGCTCATTGTTGCAGCTGCACCTAACATAACTTTATTTCCCATTATAGGCTCATAAAAAACCCATGCACCCTGACTAAAAACTAAAAAGTCATTGTCACTAAACTTGCTCGTGAACCTGGGACCCTTTTTTATGCGCTGGTCTTCGAGTTTAAGTGTGTGAGCACCAGGTAAACTCATCTGAAATCATGATTTACTGCAATGAGAAGAAGCACCCACAGATTTTACGGCCTTCTCACCTCTTTGTGCACCAGTCTCCTTTTCTTGCTCCCTCCATCCCTCCTTCCTGTCTCTGTTCCTGCCAAATGAGTGCAGCGCATTAAAGTAATCATGAAATGGAAATTGAGCCCATTTTCTGATTTAAACTGAAGCAGAAATGTTTTTGGCTCTTTCTTGCAGCTGGCATACTCACATGTCCCGTCTGTTGTGTTTCATTCTTAGTGCTGACATTTCAGTACAGTACAGACGGACTCATCCACCCTCCCTGCTTCGACTTCCGCCCACTCAGACTCCATCACAAAATCTGTCAGTCCCAGCAGTTCTTCACTGGTGTGTAAACATGTTTGTGTGTGTTGCAGTCTCTAATTAACCTCATTGGTCAGCCGAGGATATTTTGCGGGGATGCCTTTGAAAGAGACTGTTTGTGTGTGAAGGAGTGAAGCAAATCAATAAGCGTGCTTGTGTTTTTGTGATTAATTACTTGCCCTTTAGTTTTCCCTCTCTAAGCGTTCTCTCTCTCCCTTTATTTCTCCATCTCTCTCAGACCTCCCATGGCAGGTAGAATTAAAGCGATAGTTTTATGAAATTCTTTCACTTACTGACTCTCAAACTATTTTTGATTTTTTTTTTCCACAGTAGCGCAGTTTAAAGCAGCTCTTCAGTTCAGAGTGACCAAAAAGGACACAAAGTATCATAAAAATAATCCTTATAAGTCCTATATTGCAAGTCTTCTAGAGTCGACGTGTTTGGCATGGGAATAAGTATGTTAATGTTAATGTATTTGGTCTTGACTGATTAGATTGCTGCTGCTGCAGAGCAATTTATAGGACTTGTTACTACCAATGCATGCCTGAAACACTGCTGTGATGAAGACCTGCTGCTGTTGTACAATATAGTGCGCATGAATTACCCGTAGCAGATCTATACAGGTGGAGCTGGGGAAGGTGAGGGTTTCTGAAAGTGCGCTGCACTGCTAAGGCAAATGCTGTCCAAGCATTTGAAAGTTGAGCATGCAAGTTCATTGGCTACTGACACTGCAGGAACCAATCAGCTGTGCCCTATAGAGAATTATATGATTGCAATGTTTAAGTTTAGCCTGCGCCATCTTGAGTTTTATTACAGAGCTTTGTATTTGTTGACAAATCATGCACTATGGTAAAAAAGCATTTTAGGTCTGGAAACTAAATATTTTGCATGAAAAAAAAATTATCGATACTCTACCCCTGTGATAATAATTTATGTGAAAAGGAACAAAAGATGTTGGTGTTTTACTGCCTCAAGGGTTCACTGGGAAACTGCTATGGTAACACTTTACAATACGTGTGCACTAATAAGCATTAATTCATGCTTAACTAATGCACAGATAATACTGCATAAATGTGTAACTAATGATTATCTAAGCTATTCATTAATGATTACCACATTAGGAACTAATTAAGAGTCTGTAATGTTAATGTATTACATGAATTGTTATTAATTTAATATGTAATTGTGGATTAATTCCATAATAACTCATCAAATAATTTTTTAACTCATCATGTTAATTACCAGAATGAGCCAAAGCCTTGTATTTCAACTTCAGATAATATGACGGGTACAATAATATGCATTAATACATGATTATTGACTTCATTGTTGGAGCAAATTCATGTGCAAATTACTACAATTACTAAATGACTAGTTAATAATGATGTGCCTCAACAAGTAAAGTCATAACATAATGATACCTTTGCAAATCATTAGCTAATGATTAATTAAAGCAGACAACTGGAAGTTGAAGTGCATAGCTATGACTCATTGTGGTAATTAACATTAATTTACACTATTAGTTATTAAATTATATTATTAAGGAATTAATACACAATGACACATTGAATTAATAGCAATTCATGTATTACTTAATCTATTAATCATATAGACTCTATATTAGTTGCTGATGCAGTAATCATTAATTAATGGTTTAGTTTATACATTTACTCATGATTATCTGTGCATTAGTTAAGCATGAATTAATGCATATTAGTGCACCTGTATTGTGAAGTGTTACCAAATGTACAGTGTGTATATGTAAACTTTAGAAGTTTTGTGCCTTTGTAGTTCCAATGAGCCTGGATTGATGGCATACATGACCTATATAGCTTAATGGAAAGGCAATGACAATGGCATATAATTCTGCCTGTTCATCATACAAATCGTTTTTTTTTTTTTTTTTTTTTTTGAATATAGTGCAAGAGTTATTATTTGTGCTTTTTGGAGATTTACAATTGTGGTCACCATTCGTGTGGTCATTGCCTGTAAAAGAGCTGCATCAGATTTCTCCTTTTGTGTTTCCACTGAAGAGAATAACAACAGTATGAGGTTTTGGAATAACTTTAGGGCACATAATGTAAATAATGACAGAATATTTATTTTTGGGACTTTAGGAACTGGGACTTTGTTTTTTTGTGGAGAGTGCAACATTCACTGAAACAGAGGCAAAGAACAGGAAAGTTACTGTAGATGAAAACCAGCAGAAGAGGAATAAAGTGATGAAATAAAGGAGATCTGCTGTAACTCGATGCAGTTGTCTCGCTGCTTTACTGTCTTTTTCTTTATTTTCTCTCTCTCTCTCTTTTTCCATCCCTGTCTCCGTCTCTCTTTCTTTCAGCTCTCTTCTTGTGTGGTCCGGAGCTCACAGTCATTCCCAAACAATCGGCATTAATCCAGCGAGTTTGGGGTCTTGAGTGCAGCTCTGCCAGAGAGCGTGTACTTCCGCAGGCTCATGCTGGCCTGTTTGGAGGCACGCTATAGGCCCCGCTCACCCACACCAAAAGCCCAGCGCCCAGGGCCCTTTCTCAGGGACCCCTCATCCACTCATCCCCTAAACCCAGAGTAAGATTAACCACCACCGCGGCCTGGAATGTGCTCCCTGGCAGGACTTACAGTAAATTGCCGTAATCAGCCATTAGTCTAATGCAGCCATTTACTGAACTCTGCACATTCATCACTCTCTTCCTCTCCTATGTTCTGTTGTTCTCTCTCTCGCAAGCACTCTTTCCTCGCCAGACTCTTCAATGATGGACTGGAGTGTTTTAACAGGCCCATAGCTCACGCTTTAAGACAAAACAGGGCCCCTGATAGGAGGACAACGTGACCTGACTCTCTCAACCGATATGCATATCTCAAGATTGCTTTAATATTTCTTTTAGACAGCAAAGACATTAAATGGGGATCTTTCAGTCAGCATTAAAGCCAAATGAACCCTATTTGCTTTCGAAATACACATTTGGTATCTCATTTTGGCTTCAGCATTAACCTCTGCTGGAAGATGCATTTTCTACACCATTATGCACAGGCATTTCTCCATTGACATCCCTTCATCGATTTATACTACAATCTGTGTGCATTCTGCATTACAATAAAATACAATACAATTAGCCAACCTTATACTTTTTCGCAAGTCACAAGTCATCAAATTTGGGACTCGGGGTACAGGTCGAGTCATGCGAACTCAAGTCCACAACCCTGAATATTATTTAGGATGGATAGTATGCACAATGGGACGCAGGGATGCAAAATGTGTAGAGTTGAGAACCACTGATCTCAAGTAGTTAATATTTTGAGATGTCAGTTGTATTTTTGTCAACAGTAGGCCTATGGAGGCCTATGTTTAAAGGAGTCGTTCACTTTAAAAAAAACTTTTGCTGATTATTTACTCAGCCCCATGTCATCCAAGATATCCATGTCTTTCTTTTTCTTCAGTCGAAAATAAATTAAGGTTTTTGGTGAAAACATTCCAGGATTTTCTCCATATAATGGACTTCAAGGTCCAAAAGAGAGTTTCAGTGCAGCTTCAAAGGGCTTTAAACGACACCAGACGATGAATAAGGGTCTTATCTAGCGAAATGATCGGCCATTTAAAAAAAAAAAAGTTTAAGTTTTATAAGTAAAAATGCTCGCCTTGCTCTGTTCTGTGATGCGTTTGTGACTCTCCTGTTCAAACTCGTTCATCAAAATTAACAAATCTTTTTTCGAGTCATGACTCGAAGGCTCCTAGATAAGACCCTTATTAATTGTCTGGTGTCGTTTAAAGCCCTTTGAAGCTGCACTGAAACTCTCATTTGGACCTTGAACCATTTAGTTCCCAATGAAGTCCATTATATGGAGAAAATCCTCGAATGTTTTCATCAAAAACCTTAATTTCTTTTCGACTGAAGAAAGAAAGTCGTGGACATCTTGGATGACATGGGTGAGTAAATTATCAGCAAAAGTTGTTTTTTTTAAAGTGAACTACTCCTTTAAGTATCGTCATTGTTAATTTCTTCAGCATGTCTTCGTTACTGTTGACCAAATCCCAATCCCCAAAAACGAAAGTTTTTGTCAGTAACTCATTGATGAGATTAACACCGTTCAACAACTGACTTGTCTGTGTCTTTGTGTCTCATTAGGGATTTTATGAGAAACACCTGAGACAAAGTACTTCAACGTAACATATTGGAGAACTCCATTAAGTCTACTGAGCTATGAAAGAGAAACCTCAGAGCAATAAAAAATTCCTCTGGGTATAGGCCGCCTTCTCTAACTATATTTCTTTCTCTCTCTCTCTCCATTTCCTTACCAAATCACCCACACAGACTGGTCATTACTCAGCTCTTGGAGGCTTTGAAACCGTATCCGGCTGGGCCCCTCCCAGGAGCAGCGTGTGTTTGTGCGCAGGATACAGAGGAGAACCGGGTCACCAGCCCCGTTACAGCCATTACAGTAATCATGGTTGGCATTGTTAATTGTTTTTTTTTTGCTTCATAGAGGCTAATGAAGTATTGGGGGGGCTTGTGTAATGAGTTCTCGTGGGTGGTGGTGGAGGCGGGCAGGACAGGTGGAAAGAAGAATAAAAGCAGTGAAAGAGAGGCACTGGAGGCGTGATTGAATTGTCAGTCCAGGTTATGATTAGTAGACGCACATCCAGCCATGTGAGAAATGAATTTCATGGCCATTGATTCTGCGATTTCTGCTGGAATGCACAAGAGAGCTGTAACCCTTTCACCCTGAAAAACGCTCTCCCTCTTCGCAGCACGAGGTCAGGCCAATGAGAAGATAAATGCCACTTGGTTTAATATTTTGTTATCTAGCGTGATCTAAGTGCCCAAATACTTTGATCATGACTTTTGGGGCCACTGAATATATAGAAAGTGAGAAAAAGGCTCAGAGAATAACATCCCACAGCAAAGGATTCTTTTTTTTCTTTGGCAAATCAAATGAAGACATGCATGTAAAATAAATCAGCTATTCTCACATGGATAGCCACTCTCACCTCAAAAGAAGTCAACATTGGCTTGAATTTTGCTGTGTAGGCAGAAGACGTGTAGAGAGCTTTGTCTGACTTTGTGTTAGTTTTTATCTCCTCCCAAACAAAGGGAGTGCAAGACGCCAGGTGGAATCCCACACATTTATCATAAACTTCTATGGGAAACGCGCCAAAACCGTAGGGAAGAAAAATGACAAATGAGATATTTTAAAGACCCTATGAAATCAAAATTGGAGTTTTGTGGCTCTACAACAGTAGTTTACCCAAAAATAAAAATTCTGCCATCATTCACTCATCCCCATATCATTCCAAACCTGTGTTATTCTATATATTCTGTAAAATACAAAAGATATTTTAAAGTAATGTCAAAATATATATATTTTTGTGTGTGTGTGTTAAAGTATTTTTATTTTTTTGGCAGGGAGAGGGGGGATATGTCTTTGTATGTTTTTCTAAAAATTATCTTCTAGTGGACATAGTATATATTTAACATTTACAGTTTTTACCCAAGAAGACCCTAACAATCACACATTGTGCTCGTTGAGTGTTTGTCTGCTTAGTTACGGTCTCTATGAAGCCCTCCTTCTGAAAAGCTCAATGTGCTCTGATTGGTCAGCTGGACCAGTGTGTTTTGGAAATGTCACAGTCCTTACCATAACCGTAAGTTCTCAAGTCTCAACACTACTAACACAACTCAACCAGACCAGACATTATGTATGCCTTTGGTGGGAATTTTTTAAATGAGGAATATAGTGACATGTAAGTCCTAGTGATGGGGACGAGACCGCCTATGCCGAGTCCGAGTCAAGACAGATTCTTTGAAGGTTCGAGTCCGAGTCCAAGACCGAGTGCGTTGGTTTTCAAATACAGGCGTCTGAGTTGAGACCGAGTCTTTGAAGGGTTCGAGTCCGAGTTCGAGACCGAGTCTTTGAAGGGTTGAAGTCGAGACCGAGTCTTTGAAGGGTCGATTTGAGGTCAGAGACCGAGTCTTTGAAGGGTTGAGTCCGAGTTCTGAGATCTGAGACCGAGTCTTTGAAGGGTCGAGTCAGAGTCAGAGACAGAGTCCGTTGGTTTTCAAATACAGTTCGAATATCGAGTCCAGACCGAAGTCTTTGAAGGGTCGAGAGCGAGTCCGTTGGTTTTCAAATACAGTCGAGTCCGAAGTCCAGACCGAGTCTTTGAAGGGTCGAGATCCGAGTCTTAGAAGGGAGTCTGAGTCAAGACCGAAGTCTTAGAAGGGTCGAGTCCAAGTCAAGTCCGAGTCTTTGAAGGGTCAAGTCTGAGTTGGAGACAGAGTCCGGTGGTTTTTTAAAACAGTCAAGTTCAGAGTCAAGACCGAGTCTTTGAAGAGTTCGAGTCCAAAGTTGAGACTCGAGTCGGTTGTTTTTCAAATACAGTCGAGTCCGAAGTCAAGACCGGGTCTTTGAAGGGTTGAGTCCGAGTCAAGACCGAGTTTTTGAAGGGTTCAAGTTCGAGTTGAAACTGAGTCGGTTGTTTTTCAAATACAGTCAAGTCTGAAGTCAGAGACCAAGTCTTTGAAGGGTTCAAGTTCGAAGTCGAAGACCGAGTCCATTGGTTTTCAGAAACAGTTCGAGTCCGAAGTCAAGACCAGAGTCTTTGAAGGGTTCAAATCCAAAGTCAAGACCGAGTCTTTGAAGGGTTCAAGTCCGAGTCAGAGACCGAGTCTTTGATAACACCCCAGGTAATATTTAACAGTTAAGCCTACAGTCTAAGCTAGATTGGGAATTGTTTCGAGCAGTCGTCTTAACGTCTTAAAGGGATAGTTCATTTTGAAATTTATTTTTGATGTTTTAGCTTACCTCAAGGGCATCCAAGATGTAGGTGAAACCAGAAATCTGTCTCGAGACCGGTCTCGAATCCGAGACCAGAGTCGATTACTACATCACGAGTATGTCCAGAAGAAGACATAAGACTTCTATCAGGGAGTTCAGAAACAGTGTGCACTGATATAGAAAATAACTTTCTTTGGAGTGCTTTGTACCTTTGCAGACCTTTTTTATGCTCAAACACCAACATTACACAATGAAGTATATTGCATTTAATCTCCATTCTACATGTTTCCTGTCAGTATCTTCATTTCCATACAAATTTAATAGGAATATAATACTGTATATAGAGAAACATTCCAAAGATTGTTTTCCATGCTGCCCATTTACTCTTCCGTTTACTTTATCCCAGCATTGAAACAGGACTGTGGAATGGGCAATGGATATTTACACTGGCAGATTGACGGCCCGGGCACTAGACATCTTCAACCAGCATTAATGCTTCACCTTCCTCTGCCTCCCATTTCCCTGAGCCTCCGCCCTGCCACTTCACACCAAACCATTCATTCCTGTCTAATAATGCCACAGGCTGACCGTTGAAGCTATCATTTCTTTGTTCATCTTCTACAGTCTGTCTCTCTCTGTCTCACACACACATTGCTCTCTCTCTATGTCCATGTCCTCCCCTCTGTGTGTTTATTTTCCTGCGTGTGCTCAGAGTGGGGTGATGTGTATGCCGTAATAGTTCAGACTCACACTGCAGCGCTCTGTTGGTCCGCCCAAAGGGGACATGATTCCATCATGGAAAACGGTACATGTCAGAATGTTTTGTTGGTGTGAATTGCGTTATCCCTCCAAAGGCGCGTCAGATTTGTGTCAAACATCGTGTGTTTTCAACAACTCCCTCTCCCATTAAATGGTGTGTCGGAAACTTACTGTGTGTGTGGATGCAGGTTTGTGAGGTTTTCACTGATCTGTTTATTACTTTGCATCCCTTATGGCCACTTTGAACCCTGCATTCTAAACAATGCTGGGTTGATTTAACCCAAATGTTGGGTTAAAAAATGTCATTTCAAATTTTAACCCACTTTCAACTGTAAATTTTTGAATTACATTTTTAGCCAACATTTGGGTTTATCCATATTTGACCAAATTTGGGTTGAAACAATCCAGCATTTTTTAGAGTGTGGGTAAAGCAATGTTTAACAAAGAGAGTTAACTCTTTTAAGCTTCTCGGCAGTCGCTAGCGGGGTGAAAGGTGGTGAGGATTCTTGGGGAAATCTTGTGATTTCAACCCCCCAACCTGCACTTGGACACCGAATGCCCAGATCCAACCCTGCCTCCTTCAGAGCAGGGTTAGGACAACCTCACACAAACTTCCTATTTTTCCACAGCCCCAAGTGTATTTAATACATTTATTTTTCAGTCAGCCCTGTTAAATGTACTGCACGTGACATGCAAATATAAATTGATATTGTAGCTACAAATTAAGAATGTGTTCCTATGTTTAATTCATTTGTTCTCTTATTTTAATTCTGACCACGACTGAACTAAAATGGGGAAATGTAAACATTGGAGTCTGATAGCCAATCACCCTCCGCTATGTAAAGCTGAGTGTATGACGTGTCCAACATTCCTTTTTCTTATTGGTATATTTTTGGTGAACACACTACCCGCACTATTTATATTACAAATCAGCAGAATAATACATAAGTATGTGAATTGGTATTTGGTACACGCCTTAAACTAGCAATAGGTGAACATAATTGTTAACTATGGAAAGAAAGTAGGACATAAGAAACAACTCCGAAAATGAAAGGAACTAATCACATGCACATGTTTGTATACATTATTTATTAATACTCTTTACAAATATTTTATCACAAAAAATAAGCAGATTAATCCACAAATGGTAAAAAGGTATGAGAATTGTGCTGTGACTAATGGTGAACACAATAAAACATCTTATATTATGATTATGGACATTTTCTCAGCCTTTTAAAAAGGTATTGAGGGATTTGCTTGTATATTGGATATTTGTTGGCTGCAATTCTCCTTCAATCTTAGGTTAGGTTTCTTCTAAAGGCATTTGTAGGCAAAATAAAACATTTACTATTAAAATATTTATAGTGCATACTGTATATATAATATATATACTATACTGTATATGAAGAAGTTCAGATGCAAAAGCCTCTAAGTGCCATTTTAATTTTCTTCTAAAATGATCATTTTTATCACGCTTGTATATTAAAGTTCAGTAATTTCACTAAAATGGCAATTGAAGATTACCTATTAATTGTCATTTAAGTGAAGTTACTGAACTTAAATATACAAGCTTGATAAAAATGGTAATTTTAGAAGAAAATTTCAAATGGCATTTAGAGGCGTTTGCATCTGAACTCTTCATATATTTTACAGTAAAAGTCACAGTTATTTACCATACCATATTTGCTTTGTTGTACCGTACCGTAGTACGGTAACTTTCTACGGTAACTTATGAGAATTTGGTTCAGAGAATGGGGTTTAGTGTTTTAGCAATTCTGAAAAACTGTAAGGAGACAGTCTACTAATCCTATTGACAGTTAGTTGACATGTAGCTACAAAGTTACTTATAGTAATAAATAAAAACTATATTTGTATAAAATATGAACTTCATACAGTGTGTTTTTCTACTGAGTGAAAATATGTGGATGTGTAAGGTGCTTGTACACCTGTACACTGTGTGTGTGTGTGTAACCCCTGTGGATGAGTAGATATGTGTGAATGAGCAGTAAGCTCGGTTCCTGACCTCCCCGCTGTGTGTCTTAATGAGGGGTTGATTGGATTGGCAAGCTGGATCAGGGATTGGGAATGAACCGAGGCTGGGCGGAACCCCTGATAGCAGCCCAAATGAAGGGGACGAACCTGTGAGAGAGAGACTACCACTGAGTTCTATTCTCTGAGCTTATACGCCCAATATGAGGGATTAGAGTGTGTGCGTGTGTGTAGCATTCAGAACTGTGTTCAATAAGTCCAACCTTGTTAAAAAGAATGGACAGGACACATGAGGGGCCAAGGAAGTTGTCGGGTCCTTTGGCCCCAAAACAAACCACTGAAGTGTGATAGAAAATGGCTGAGAAATGTTCAGGTTTACTAAGGTCAAATGAGGCAAGAACACGCACTGTGAAGGGCAATGGGAACATTACAAGAGCCTTGTTTATACAGCATGGAGTATAAAAGGAATTTGTCTGTATTAAGGACCTCTGGGAGAAGACTAGAACCGTTTATAAGGAGCTAAGAGAGCATTTAAGTTTCATTAATGTAGTGTTGGGTGTAGTGCTGCAGAATTTTACTGGACCTTACTCACTCAAACACATTTATTCCTCATAGTCATTGAAACTCACATCACATTACAGCCCAACCCACATACTCACAGGACCGGACATATTCATTTTTTATCAACTTGCCTTCAACAGTACAAATATCTGTATTTATGCAGATGAACTCATAGGAATTGAAGATGCAATTATTGAAAATGCAGGAAACAGTGTTGTATTGTGTATTTTCTTGGAAAGTTCCATGTGTTTCAGGCTGAACAATGAAAGGTCTGAAGTTATTTTGAACAAAAGCTGCGTGAGAGAGGGAGAATAAGAAACTGGAGGGGATTTATGCACAGTTCTATTCTCCCTCTTTTCCCCATTCCTTCATTCCCTCTCTTTCTCCACTGGGTAATTGTAAGTCTTCCGGCTGGGGCGGCCATGGCTCCTGATGGTCTCAAACAGGATTAGTGGAGCCTGTGGCTCCGGCCTCTCAGTCTGGATTTGCCAGCATTACCATGGCGATGCCACTTCTGGTGTGCTGTAATTACCCAACCACCAGGAGGCCTAATGCTGGGGGCAAAGCCCTCTGTCCTTACATACAGAATGATCAGACTGGCTTTCGTCGGGTCAGACTAAACCAACATCAGACTTGGTTAGTTTGGCACACCTATGTGTCTATAAAAATACATGGGAGTGCCTGCCTGAGTGAGCTGAACAGAAATTGCAGGGAATGCCACCCGGGTCACGGCACCATCTCAACTCAAGACTCAATCCGGCATAAGAACTGAGAAGCTTAAGACGGCAGCCGGTAGAGTGAAGTTTGCACAGCTATCTCATATTACAAACAGCAATATCATAAACAACATTTTAAAGTATTATAGATGTGTTTGCCAAATATTCAGTGTTTGTGTTGTTATTAAAGTAGTGCTTGCATGTGGATTCTATCGCTCCCTCATCCCTATGCACCCCTTACTGTGCGTTCACACCAGATGCGAATAGCGTGTCAAATTTGCGTCTACCGCATCTAGTTTGACGCTTGACCACTCTGTAACTGACGCGCGTAAAAACAAGTTTGAAGCGAAATTTACGCACGTCAGATTCGAAACCCGTTGGCAGCCATCTTTTTTATGTTGATCGAGCATTCATCGAGAGAGTCACCGCTCTGTATTTTCTCTGGAGAGCAGAACAGCGACATGGGATCATCGTCACCGTATTTGTGTCCACCGGACCCTTCGGAGGCGAACCGTTTGGCGAGTTTCACCATTTGCTTCCACTTGTCCCGCGCCGAGTTTGATGACCTGTTGTCCTGCATCGGAGCGAGGATCACCCTTGCCCTCATCCAACTAATCTGTCATTTGTTTTGATGATGAATAGAGCCAGCCTCTAAAAGTTATAAACCAATAACTTAGATTTTTTTTCTCTCACGTCCAGATACACGAACTTATGCTAATAATGTATGTTGGTTGTCTTTACATCATAATAATATTTCATATAATCTAGATATGGAATAAATAACATTCAATACAAAATAAACATGTCTTGTATATTGAAATAAAGTTTTAAGTGATAAAATATTTGCTTTGTTGTGCATTTGAACCACTCCAGGCATTTAGTCATATTACAGAATAATTTATTGAAGCATCCAGATACTTCACACGTGAGCAAGCAGCTAGGCTCCTGATTGGTTAACGCGGTGCGAATTGATGCCAAAGTTCAGACTTTTCAACTCGGGTGGCAGATGCGAATTCGCGTCGAAAGCGTGAATGCACAAATAGCACTAACTAAATCATTCGCATCGTAACGCGCTTAACGTTCGCGTCATTCGTGAATTGAGCACCAGAGCGTATTCAGAGCGTATCGATATTCGGAGCATATTCGATGTCTACCGTGCCATGCGCTATGCCTCATTTCGCGCCGCAGGAATTTTTACACGCATAACGAGTCTTTGCATTGACTTAACGCGACTTTGCATTGACCGGTGTGACCATTACAGTGCTTTAGTATGTTACTTAGACATACAAATACATTTACATTTATTCATTTAGCTGGCGCTTTTATCCAAAGCGCTTTTATTCATCAATATTATAGTTGCCAGTGTAGTTTTTTTTTTAAAGTAGTCTATACTTTTAATATTTTAGGTAAAATTGCACATTCAGTACAATTCAATACAAGGATCATACATTTTAAAAGGCAGGAACTTCAGAGAACTAATTATATCTATCAGTACACAGATGTGAACAAGAACAGTAAGTTCACTTAAAAGATCAATTCAAAACACTGATTTGTTCACAGAGAAAATGCCTCTATTGTGTAATTACGGAATGATAAAGAGGAAGTTAAGTCTGCTGAACGGCTTAAACATCTTAGTGACTCCTCCAACACCTGTCATTATCTGTGAATCATGGGAACAATCTTTTCTGATGGGATTACAGAGACAGTAGAACAGATCTTAAACAATAATCTTAAACAGCCCAGATTTTAGGTCTTTATTCTTCCTTCCTTTCTCTGGGTGTCATTTGAGTGTAATCTTATTACAGCTTATTTACTGCATTGTTTTGCATTTCATGGGTATAAAATGGCGCCTGCAGGCATAGCTGGGATTCGTACCAGAGAGGGGAAATGTGCTGTAGATTAGACCTGCCAGCATGCTGGTTTACGCCTCCATGATGGGAGAAAGAGAGCGAGAGCAATGCAGACTGGAGGGAAGGTAGCTGCCCCTGACAAAGGTAGTACAGTGTGTGTTGCATGTGTATTCTGGATGGGGCAGTCCTGGGGAAAATTTCCAGCCCTCAGGAGCGAGAATCAACCTGCTCTTCCCGTAAGAGATCCGCAGATTTGACCAAACAGATCATAACTCACCTGACAGACAGCAGTGCCTCCAACTGAAACCATATTCCCGGTGTTCCTTTAGCGCATGAGAGGTCCGTCAGTTTGGGAACATCCATCTCATGGCAGTCAAACACAGACAGAAGGATGTGGGTCGTGTACTGCGCACTCCTGTCATGCACAACATTTTCATGCCCCTAATACACTGTATAAAAAAATTGCACGTGAACTCTCTCTCAAGTTGTATTAACCAATGAATATCTGAGATCATTTTGAAATGCAAGTTTTTTTGCATTGCAAACGAAAATGCAAACGATTCCTTCTGTGACTGCTATTCTTTATTTGTTTTTTCAACAACCGCTACATCGCTTTGTCTAGCCATTAAAGTAGTGCATATTTACATATGAATCACCCATAAGCGTATTGTATGTTTTACAGTATACACAGCGAAAATATCCTGTAGTTGAGCGAAATTCCAGAATTGTCAGCAAGCTGACTAGATAGATTGTGCGGTGAATGATGGTATGGTTGTCAATGAATGCGATGCTAAACATAATTTTGGCTTCGACAAGCTTTTTCCAATAACCAAGCAAAAATAATCCTGTTGTCCTCCATGATTCCTGTTCTTTCCAACAACACTTTTAATGTGACAAGCTGATAATTACGATTTCAGAAGTGGGAAGAAGGAAATATCCAATTGACCTATGGCTAAGCCACGCCCTCAAACGCGATGAGCCAATCACAGTGCGCAGCTAACCCAATACACTCAGACATTCTCTGCTTCCACTTCCATTGAAATGCATTGCAGTTAGTCAGTTTACATTTGTTTTTCTTGTCATTTTAAGTTTAAAATGGTCAAACGGTGTGCATGGGGTACATGCTCCGACACTAGGTTCCTGAGAGGCTGGGCGACGGTGTGTATCCTTTACCCTTTCCCAAGCCGCATCTTAACCGAGATAAGTGTCTGCTCTGGATAAAGTTATGCGATTAAGCTGATGCGGTAGACCACAACACCAACTAAACGTGGATAAATTAAACAAGGATGTCTACATCTGTTCTAAGTTAATTTAACAACGTAATCTTTAAAATATCTAATGTAACGTTAGGCTAATGTTAGCCTAACATTAGAAAACGTTAGCTTCTTCATTAACGTATCTGTAAATAACCGAGATAACAAACGTTAACAATATTGTGCTGAATGATTCGTGTAAATATAGTAGCACCAAACAGTGATGGCAGCGGTATGCAGTGTGTCACGTTACGCTGTGACCTGTACATTTTTGCCTGGAGCTGAAGCTTTTTATTGACCTTCTCAACAATAATATTATTAATATAACCCTCCAATGCATAGTTAACGACCTTTAGGTGACTTCGAGATGATATTTAATCTTTCTCCAAAAATCACCAATTGCCTCCTGTAAAATTTGAAAGCTGCCATAGCGCCTGTCCACGAATGTTGACTGTTTGTCCGAGTGAGTGGAGGGGGCGTGGCTTAGCCATAGGTCAATAGTATGTGAAGGCAGGAAGAGTCTTATCCACCAGGAAGTGACATCATTGTCACCAGGAAAAAGACAAAACAAACATATTAGCTTGCGGCAATATATTTGGTATAATAGCAAAAATCTGATGTTGTTAAAAACATCAAAATTGACTATTTAAAATTTAGATGAACTATTTTATCCAATTTTCAGTTACTATATTAGTAATTGCTAACTTAAGCACTTTTTTAACCAGTTAATTTTCTTGTCTTTGTGTAAATAATCAATAAATAATTATTATCATGAAGGTGTCTGAGCAAATCTTACACTGCTTTTAACAACTTTTATAAAGTGAATACTTTAAAACAATACTGAAGTGTGAACTGAATGTAATGTTTCCGGACATGTTTTTTATAGGACAAAAGTATATTTTAAATGTCATTTCATTACGTTTGTTGCTTTAGTAGGTTAGTCAACAGTCTGACACATTTTAAAACAAGAAAAACTTTTAATTTTACATTATTACAAAGTGCATTTTTTTAAGAAACAGTCATGAAAGTGCTCTCTCTTTAAATACACTTAAGTGGCTTTTTATTATGTGCAAGTGCATCTCACCAGAGTCACGTGTGCAGCCATGCAGAAAATTGTGGATATGATGAAGGTGATAACTGTAGTGAGAAGCCTGCGAACCTCCAAAACATTCAAGGAATGGCATGGGTTATACCACACAAACCCAGACACCATCGCAGCGAGGCCATAAGAGATGGTAGACATACCACACTGCAAACCACTAAGACAAACATACACAAACCAACATGTATTACTTGGATAATATACCATCTCTCTCTACACAGACCATCCTCCATCGCTAGATGCCCACTCAAACTCAACTCAAGTCCACGAGCCCAATACTTTAGTGAATGTTTAGAATGCCTTTGATGCAACTCCACTTTCAGACCTACATGCTCTCTCCTCATCCATTCATCTCTCACAGCTCTGTATTTAATATATGTGTTGGCTCCCGCCAAGTTTCTTTTCATTGCCTTTGTTCTAGGACCAAGTTCTTATTGTGTCTTTCAGCTGTTCTGACACTTTCAGCTGGTTTCTGATCTGGAAAAGCTGGAGTGTCGTTGCAGGTGCTGGTGTGGAATTGCACTAGTTTCTCTATGAAGGCACGTTCTTTAGCTGAACCAATGATCCCTGTGCCATTTGAGGAGGCCCGTTCGCAGCGGTGGCCTGAACATCATGTGTATTGGGTCAGTTCAGACGAGACCACTTTGGCAAGTTTACTTGAGTTTATTGAACACAATTTATCTTTGGCGGTATGGTTCCTTATGGGGGTTCTTGCTCCATAATTAATGACATATCGTAGCTTTAGCATTAACCCCCTGTGGAACCATCGGCCTAAGCAATATACAGATGATTAAGACAGTTAGTAATGTCTTTAAGCCGTTGTTTAACGTGTAGATGTATCAGTGAAGTCCGGGACGTCTATGCTGTAGCTTTCTATGAGGAAGGGTGTGTCTCTCATGATGATGTGGTCAGGGTGGTGTTGCGAGCAGTTTAGCATATTTCCCTGGGTGAAGTCCCAAGTATTTGTATCCTTCAGGTCTAATTGGAGAACGATAGTGGTTGGCCTATGCCTACATGGCTGTCTGAACTGACGCTGTGCTTGATTTAGTCCTTGGATTCGGTAAGTGTGCCAAGGATGGGCTATCTATAATTCTTTTTCAAGGTTTTCATTTTGAGGACTAATTTCCATCTAGGGCTCTATCTTGCACCCGGCGCAAATTATTTTATACACTAACGCATGTATCATTCATATTTTCACGCGTGCAAAGCAGGCTTTTTCCCTCCAAAGACGCACGTCGGTAAACTGAGGAAATGAACTTGCAGCTCCCTTGGCGATTGGTCCAAAGGGAGACATGTTTCGGCGCAAACATTCCCTGGTGCTATATTACACTTCCAGAAAACAATTGCGTTGCAGTGTTGTTTTAATGCTATTTTAAGCGCGCATGCTTGGCCATAATGTAGCGGGTGCACAACCCTACACTTTGATTCTCTCATCAACACAGATGCAGCGGTTTTCATTTTTGCAAATCATACATTATAACAAGGAAAAATATTAACACATGAGGGAAATCATTGTGGTTTACATGAAAATGAAAAAACCTAATTATCCAATTTTTTAAGGCTAATTGTAGTACTGAAGGATCAGACCTGTTTGCCCAATAGTGGCAAGAAACATATTGTTTAACCAACATTTTCTCCCATCCCCATACAACGTTCACTTATGTCTTTCACTGCCCTGACAAGAACGTCTCCTGGCTGCGCGACTGGTAAACCCGCTGTTAGAATAACAATCCGTCATGCAACATGCACACCTGCTCTCAAAGGGGATGTTGGATGGCGCTCTGATTGGTTTATTTCCCGTTACGCCCAAACCACACCTATGAATAATGAAGCTACTTCAGACCAACCTCTTTTAGATTTTGTTGCTATAGGAAAATAGCAACAGCACCGAAATCCGCCCTCAAAGTTACTTGCGCTTTGCGCTTTGATACTTGCGTTTCAGATCGTTAAAATAGGGCCCCTTGTCTTCATTCATACTTAATAATTCTCCCCTACGTTTGTTTTTTAAGCATTTGATTTTTAGACACTTTTACTTATATCATCTAACATTATCATACTTTTTATATAAAATAACAGCTTTAATTGTATTTAAACCATTCTTTGTTGGTTCACCAATGGTCTCATTATATAGTCCCTAAGGACGGCCCTGCACCAACAACCAGTTTTAAAACAACCTTTCTTCCCCATTCTGATGCTCAGCAGATTGTCTTGACTACATGCCCAATGCAAATTAATTGCTGCCATGTGATTGGCTGATTAGATGTTTGTGTTAACAAGCATGTTGAACAGGGCATACTTAATAAAGTTGCTGGTGAGTGTATATGTGTATACCATCACAGTATTTTTTGTAAGAGTTGCATGCATGTCTTGTTCCTATCCAGTTGTTTTCACTTATTCGCAATTGTTTTTCTATTAAGTATAATTTTTTATTTGGACTCTTATCCCTTTTGTTAATCCAGCAAGGCCTGAAAATGCTTTTGTGTATCATTTTTTTTCCTGCTGTCTCATCTTGGCTCCAAGGCTTATGTCCAGTGGAAAGAGTTCTTCAGCGCTAGCTCTCTGTGTTCCACTTATAATCTGTTTTGTTATTTTGTTTTCTGTTGAAGTAAGCTTCAGTTCACCGTCATTTTTAATAGAATAGTTTATTTTTCAAAGTTTAATCGCATTTTAAAACCACAAAACCAGACTCATTTAAAAACCAGACTCACTCTGTCTCTGTTGCTCTGCATATGTCTTTACCTCTGTCTTTCTGTTCATTCCTGCAATAATATCATATGGTCATATGTCTGTGGTTGGGCAGTAGCATTTATTGGATGTGTTGTGTTTTACAGTAAGTTAAATCTGTAAGTACAAAACAACTGTTCCAAACCACAAGGTGCTCAGGTCGATGTGTGTTAATACTTACTGTATAATGATTCACAGAAAATGAAAATACTGTCTTCATTTACTTGCTCTTCCAAATTCCAACCCCAAATGACTTTCTATTTCTATTAAAAAGCATAGTGTTTGAGTTGCTCTCTTCATGCAGTAAAAGTGAATGGTGACCAAAAGCACAAAAACACAGTAAAAGTGGTACATAGGTACAACTTGAAAAATATATTCTATGAAACCATTTAAAACACTGAACATTTAGCTTGATAGCTATGGTCACTTTTTACTTTCATTGTATGCAAAAGAACATAACTCTGGGGTCTAAGGTGTTTTTGGGGTCCTCAGATATTTTGACATACCATGACATTTATGGCACAGGTGAAATTACACTCTATTTAGCACAAACAGGGCTACCATAATATGTGAGCAACATGTATGTACATTTTGTTTTTTGAGAAAATATTGTTTATGCATTGTTATTGAAAAAACAAAAAATGAAAGTTTCTGAAATAAGGCCACAAAACACATACTAAATATGTGTCCACAATACTTTTGACTAATGGATGTTGTCATTCACACTGATTAGCAATAGATTGTTTTAAATTGTGAAAAACATTTGTTTGTTTGGAAAGGAAATATGCGGATGGCCGTGAATGTGATGTGGATGTGATCTTAGTTTGTACCCTGGAACTTACTAATGAAAATGTACAGCATACACACATCCAAAAACCTCATAAACTAACACATAGACATGCTTGGACATACATTGGCTTGAAATGTAGAGGTGCAAAGTGATAGAAACACAGTGAAAGAAAGAGAAAGGTCACTTTTGTCGCGGCCCCTCGCTAGTCTCTGACATTCCTGAGGCACCTGCACTCACTTTACATCTTGGCAGGACTGAAAAAAGCTCCTCAGCCTCAGCGCCTGTCATGTTTGTTCACGGAGGGAAACAAGTTTGGTTTTAATTAGAACTCCAGCCAAGAGCTGAGGTAATTGCCGCTCAGTGTGTCTTTCTTTTACTTTCCTTTCCCCTCCCTCCACTCTTTCTCCAACAGCGGAGGGAGGAATAAAAGCCAACAGTGCGATCCAAACTCAAGCATGTGTTTTCGAGAGCTTTAGATCTGTGCTGCATCCGACAGCAATGTGCACAGTTTGGAGTTCATACTAGTGAATTCAGGTCTCGCACAGGTACAGAGGTCAGAGGTCACAGCCTGTAGAGCACAGCAAGAGCTTAGAGTAGATGCTGCAACTACACCATCTGGAAACAAAAAGTTTTTTGTGTGATATATGCCATTTAGGACTGTCAAAGCTAACACATTAACACTCTTAATTTGTATATTCAGCTTGACAACTGCTGTGTTTGATTTCTAAATGTGTAAAACCTGTTTATTGTCCTAAATAACCATGATAAATCTAATGGGACAATTAACAAAAGCAAAGCCATTTGTAGTCATTGTGTAATGAATATTAATGATTGAACCAAAACCGAATGTTAATGCAAACACTAGTTAATGCAAAGGGAATATTATAATGTATATATAAATACATTTTACTCATACTTTTAGACATATAACAATGTTCATATGCTTTTATACACATTTTCAGTATACACAAATGGGCATTTAAAAGTTTGGGTCGGTATGATTTTTTAAATGTTATTGAACATTATTTTAAATGTTATTGACTCTTACTGTACCTGTTCACCAAGGATGTATTTATTTGATCATAAGTATAGATTGTTAAATATATTATTATAATTGAAAACAAATGTTTTTTAATTGAATGTATCTTAAAATGTAATTTATTCCTGTGATGTCAAAGCTGAATTTTCAGCATCATTACTCCAGTCTTCAGTCACATAATCCTTCAGAAATCTTTGTAAATATGTAGATTTTGTGCATCAAGAAACAGTATTAGTATCAATGTTGAAATTAGTTGTGCTAGCATGTACTTAATATTTTCGAGATAGAGAACATTTTTGTTCAATTTATTTGATGAAATTCCCCTCCCCTCAAATTTTTACATTTAACAACGAAAATTTTTCTGTCACTTTTGATAAATTTAATGCACATATACATATATATAACAATATCACTTATAAGATCATTTTCGAAAGTATAGCATTCTCTGTTCACTTTATTTTCACATTCACATAATTACCATAGAGAGGAAAGTTGGTAATGAAAAGTGCACTGTAAAAAAATATATTTTCATGATTTGTCATCACAACATTTTTTCTTTTGTCAAATCAACTTAAATAATTTATATAGTTTAGATAAAATAATATTTTTGAGTTTACTGATGCTTAAGTTAATCTCCTTATTATCTTAACTCAATTTTTCCATTTCAATTAACTTAAAATTTTAAGGCAACCACTTTACTTAATTTTTTTAGTTAAAGCAACAATATTATTTAGTGTAATATTGTCATCCTCATATTATTTTAGCTTTTTTTATGGAATATTTTTTACAGTGGCGGTTTAGATTTCTTGTAATCTCGTCCCGTCTCTATAGTTTTCTTGATAATTTCTCATGTCCGCCTCTAGGGGGCAGTGTTCTGATCAATCTCTCTCTCTTCATGTCTCCACCTGTATCCCAGCTGTGGCCTTGTGCAGCTCATGAAAATTCCCACCAAATTATTTTAACAAAAGAGCAACATCTGCTGCAAAGAGCAACACACACGCACGCACACACGCACACAGCTACACAAGAAGAGAGGATATAAGACAAGACAAGATGAGTGGACACGAGACGGATTCGAGGGACGAGATAATTCTCTAAGATTTGAGGACATACTAAAGCCTCCTTCCTCCCTGTCCCGTCCCGTCTCCTCTCCTCCCTTTGGAGCATAAAGACTCAGGATGTGATTTAGCATTCTAAGGTTATGTGTTGGCCATGAATACGATGAATTGAATTATGCTGTTGGAAAGGCAGCTATGGCAAGTCTACAGGGACAAACTGGGATGAGATGAGGCATGTTTGGCCTGTTGCTAGCTTGCTTGTGTATGTGAAAGTATAGATCCGTATGTAACTGTGATTAGAAACAGGGATGTGTGTGTAATCTCTGCACGATGCTCCATCGAGTTACACACTGAAAGCGCAGCGCTCCGGGTCCAGGGTGAGAGGGTAAAGGTCACAGAGAGGCTTCAAAGACATAATTGTGGTCAGGTGTGTGCTTTTCCTGAGAGAGGAAGAGGCCTCTCGCTCTTTCTCTGTCTCTCTCTCTCTCCTTAGGCCTTTTTTTCTTCCTGTGAGCAAAACAGTCTTACATGCACTTCAGACACTCTTGTCCTGACCACATTGCGTCCAACCACATCACACTTTAATTACACTGACAGGTTTGTGTGGGGAAAAAATGGCACCAGTTGCAGTGAATAATGTTTTAACTTAACGTGATTCCTCCGCCGTTCCCTGCGCGCACACACTTGCACAATACATAATCTTGGCAAACCCCAGATGCAGATAAGGGAAGAATCCGGTAAAGCCGCTGAAAGGTTTGGAATCGAATGAGTTCCAGGAAAAATCATTTGCATTCGGTGAAGTTGCAAAATCAACCTCCTTCTTAGCTTACAATCTTCCATTTTATCCACTGTCCAAGTCAATCTGTGAGATTTAAAGGACAGTTCACTTTGAAATTAATTTTTGGTGTGTTTTAGCTTACCTCAAGGGCATCCAAGATTTAGGTGTCTCAGTAGTTTCAATTTTGATATTTTTAGGTCAAACAGTTTGTGTCTGTCAGTCATATAATGGAGGTCTATGGTCACCACCTCAAAGAGCATGCACAGAGAAGTCCAAATTAAACATGATTTAATGATCCGTAAATGTAAGTACACATTGATGGCCTAAGACACGAAACGAAGGGTTTGTGTGAGAAAACGAACAGTTTTTATATCGTTTTACCTCTTGTAATCACAGTCACATCCATTATACTGACTGGGGCGTATAACCTCAGAGTACTTGGACGTGACTTTGATTACAAGAGGAAAAAACTATATAAATACTGTTCGTTTTCTCACACAAACCGCTCGTTTCGTGTCTTAGGCCATCAACGTGTACTTACATTTACGAGTCATTAAATCATGTTTAATTTGGACTTCTCTGTGCATGCTCTTTGAAGTGGTGACCATAGACCTCCATAATATGACTGATAGACATGAACGGTTTGACCTAAAAATATCAAAATTGAAACTACTGCGGAAACAAAGACACCTACATCTTGGATGCCCTTGAGGTAAGATAAAACATACCAAATATTTATTTCAAAGTGAACTTTCCCTTTAAATTTCACAAAATTGTTGTAATACGTGAACAAACTGGAGGTTTTTCCAAACCATCACTGTCTTTTTCTGTCATATAAACTAAGATTACCGCAAATTAATTTCTTCACAGGGTTCCTCCTTCCATTATTTCTGTCTTCACAGCGCAGATATGTCTATCACTCTTGAACAGAGGTGTGTGTCACCTTGTTCCTCTCACCCCTCATGTGAAAACAAACAGCCATGGTGCGGTGGGTTAATGGATGTTACTTGTTAACTGGCTTCATAGCTGTTCTTGCACTCTCTGGAAGAGCTGTTCACCAATGACCCTGGCAGATGGATGAGGGGTGAAGAGGGGAGATCTGCGCTGGAAGGACAGAGATGGTTTACTCATCTTACACACACACACATGTACTCGAACATAGTGTCGTTAAACAGAAAGTTACTTTCAGTGTCCGTAAACCTGAAAGCCATGAAATACACTAGACTAGACAAAAGAACACATGCTCATTTTATTATTTATTTATTTTTATTTTAATGCTTTGCAGTGTTGGTATGAACCATTTATTGTTACGCATGTTTTTAAATGATGTTATTTACTGAATATGTTGTTTCAAAGTTGTATGGCTTTCTTTCTTCTGCTTGCAAAAGAAGATATTCTGAAAAAGAAATAAGATAGATCATTTTTGTCTATATTATGAAAGTTAATGGGGTCCAAAACTTTAAACTCTAAAAAGGGGGCATACCCCTGGACCCCCCTAGCATCCCCCCCCCCCCCAGGTTCAGAATTGCTCCTACGCCCCTGAGTATGGGCCTATACAGGCTTTCAAAATATTTGCAATATTCAATTATTACGTACATTTCAAAACATGTATAATCCTTTAATGGCTTGAAGTACCATTTCATGTTTGCTTATTTTGTAAAACTTGGTCTTGATGTGTAAAGCCATGAATCTTTTGATATCTTTTGGCACATTTTTGAATGTAACATTGTCTGCTGTTGTGGGTCTAATTCTCAGTATTTATCTGGATCTGTGCATGTGGATGGAGGAGGTGGATGAGGCTGGATCTCTGCCCATATACATGAGATATTAATTCTGTTAGCGAGTGCACAGGCTCGCTTGAAATGTGGATAGGCCGCTCTTTGTCCAGTAAGGCTGTGTGTGGCTGGCTATGTTAAGAGAGTCGTAATCACTCAAAACCTGCAAGTGTTAACAGCCAACACACAGCTGTCCTGCAGCAAGGCATTCTGGGAATTTTTGACCTAGAACCTACGGTGTTAAACCATTAAACTGCTGGTTTGCACATTATGTTTTGCTTGCAGTGAATAGAAAATCCTCTTTTTAATTATTGTTCCTTCCCACATGTTTTAAATAATTTAGTTCAAATTTAACATAAAGATTTCATTTAAAGGCAATTTAAGCAATATAAGATAGGCTAGCAATAGCAAGCTAGCTTTGAAAGCATGAGATCCCACCCTCCCTTCAGAGGTCTAGTCACTGCTTTCGGACTGAATGCAACGATTGGACAAACGTTTTTTTTTTTTGGTCCTGAGACTTTCACACAAGATGTATTAACATGTTTTTATATAAATTACAAAGTTTAAGTTTTATTAGCTCAAATGCTCGCCTTGCTCTGTTCTGTGATGCGCGTTCAAGACTCTCCTGTTCGAACTCGTTCATCAAAATGAACGAATCATTTTCCGAGTCAATTCGTTCGTTTATGAACCAAATGACTCGGGAAAAGATTCGTTCATTTTGATGAACGAGTTCGAACAGGAGGTCACAAACATGCGTCACAGAACAGAGCAAGGCGAGCATTTGAGCTTATAAAACTTAAACTTTGTTAATTATTTATTAAATAAGTGATCTTTTCGCTTGATAGGACCCTTATTCGTCGTCTGGAATCGTTTAAAGCCCTTTGAACTGTTTGCAGTTTGTACTGAAAGTGTCTTTTGGACCTTGAACCGTTTGGTGCCCAGTAAAGTGGATTACTGTATATGGAGAAAAATCTTGGAATGTTTTCATCAAAAACCTTAATTTCTTTTCGACTGAAGAAAGAAAGACATGGACATCTTGGATGACTTGGGGGTGAGTAAATTATCAGGAAAAGTTTTTTCCAAAAGTGAACTACTCCTTTAAGGACTTTTAAATTGGAAGTTCAACAGTCTCCTATTGACATATGCAATGAATGCTTAGGTCGTTTGATAATTACCATATTAAAGAAAGTCTATTCCTATGGTAATGGGTCAAAGGTGTCTTTGTTGTTGATGACAGCAACATACTCAATCACTTCACCTCTGTATGCTCTTGCAATATTTATAAGAAAGTTAGTGATTAGCTGTTGAAGGTCATTAGGCATGCTAAAAACTTACAAGCAGGTGTGTTGAGGCAAGTTGGAACTAAACTTTGCAGGACAGTGGCCTTCAGGACCGAGTTTGGACACCCCTGCGCTGCAGTCTTTAGCCTCCTTGTTAAAGCGCCAGACTCTCATGCTGGGGAGCGGGTCGAGTTGGACCCGGGTGGGTGGAGGGGTTACATTGGCATCACATTCAGCTACACACACAATATTTGCATTGTAATGTGTGATTGGTTGACCTTATTGTATTTGCATACTGAACTCTAAGGTCATTTTTACACCAGACTAACTTTGATGTTAACTAGAACATGCTTGTCTTGCAGACCTGGTATTTCCTTCAGGAAATGGAAAGCTATTATTCTTTTGGTGGACTGACTAGGGTCAGTGCACTTTATGCAAACCCTTAATTGGTCTTCTTCTCTGTGATGTGTGATCTGTCCAGTGTGTGATCTGATGTCCAGATGAATTTCTATTGCGAGTTTGAGAAGGATTTAGGAATTATCTTGTTTCTGCTCATCTGAGAGGTAGGAAAGGACAGAGTTGTCATCCCTGCCGGATCCCTGGCATGTGATCAAACGGCAAAGCCTGCAGATTATGTACATCTAAGGCCTGTGACCTCACCGCGGCCCCAACCAGCTGTGTGTGTTTGGTGGCCCTGATCTTTGTTGCAGCTCTTCGCAGGGCAGTTGAGGCCTCTCTTTCTCTATGTGTACGTATCAAGTTCTCCGCTTGTTGGTTTAAGCAGCTGTTATTGCTGTTAAAGGCTCAAGTACCCCCTTCAACCCCTCCTGCGCACAAACACGAACACATACGGATGGCGTTCAGTGTTACCCCCCTTCCGTTGGCTTACACTGGTGTCCTTGTGTAGTACGGATGGCTGGTGCAGCGGGCACAGGGGACGGCAGGCTCAACATTACGCTGCAACTGGCGGCAGAACGGCAGCAGGCTTGGTGGTCCAGCCTTGTTTACCATGCCGGGCCGAGCCAGGCTTGTTTAAACAAACCTGGGTGCCTGCGGTAAGCTTCCTTTATTCACTTCACGTCATCAGCTCTGGAGCTACTGCCTTGGACCCTCTTCCCTGGAGCTTCGCAAACTGTTTACGCCAGACACGCCACTGCTGTCCGCAAGTATGAGGCTGTGTGTGTGTGTGTGTGCGAAAGAATGGGGAAAATAACTAAGCTATGTAAACACAAGATAATCTGTGTGTAAATTAGCATGCATGTGTGCACGTTTTCCTCTAAGTATGGCTCCCACAAGCTTGCATGTTAACGTCGTTAGGATTGGGCCGAGCAAATCCCAGATCAAAAGTTCTTTATTCCTCAAGACTTCTACTGGCCTGGATGAGTGGCTGGCTGTGCTGGGAAATGAAGTCAGTTATGTGCTCCTTCACCTGCACCAGAGAGCAAATAAAAACCTTATGCACTACCGCAGGAAACTTCCTCCGTGCAAACTTACCCTCGGTCCAGTAGACTTTTCAGCATGAGGAGTTGTTTCAATAACCTCATTATACCTCTGCTTTATCATCAGAGCTTGGAAAAAGCTGTTGACATGTGAATTGTAAGTGTTTACGCTTGTATAACTTTATGTGTCATTAAAAAGCTTGACGTAACTGCGGTTGGTCTGTGCGGTACAAGGTTTCCACAAGGTTTTGCAGTGGACACATTCATCTCGTTACATTAAGTAATGAGATAACATATGAAGAGCATAGAGAAGTAATATAAGAAATACATTTCTTATAGACAGCAATACGGTTAAAGGAAAGGGAGATTTCATCTCCAAGGTCAATGGACCTAAACTGTTCTATCTACATACATTTCAAAGCTCTAACCAAATTCTGTGTTAGGAATTATCTGATTTTAATATCATTGAAAATTGCAGGAGTGACAAAGCTGATCTTTTGAGCTATGGAAGAGCAGACTTAGAACAGCCGGATGCTTAAAACAACTTGTAAAATAAAGAACCCCAAACATGTGAGATGATCCTGACCCTCTTTCTTTTGTGGCACTGACACCGAGTGACCGCCACCCACTGCTGGCTATGTCACCGTGATAAATAGAGGCATGCATCAAAGCAGGGGTGACCCCATCACACCAGCTCCTGAATGCCGTTTTCAGTTGCATATTGTCCGACCACAGAGAACTTGAGACACCAGCAGTCATCAGGATGAGGGACATTTCATAGCTCAGGATACTTTTTCTTAGATGTGAATGTCCTTGGAATTTTAAGTATAGACCAGCGTTTCCCGATTCTGGCGAGAGCAGGGGTGCCGTGTAAAATCTCCGTCAAACATTTTAAAATTGAGAAGCAGAAAAATAAAGAAAGCCCCTCAAATGTCATTGCTGAGGGAGAAACAATTGAGAACATTTTAAGGATATTGTGACTCAACTTGCCCTGTCTCACCTTGTCTCACCGGGCAGCCATCTCAGTTCCCACCCTGTGACATGAATATTTCGATTAATCGCTGGAACCACCAGAGGGTTTATTCCAAAACAGTTCCTCTTGCCAGGCAGAGGGCGGCGCGCCCCTGTACATTACCATATCCCTCCCCTGCCCTCATGCTCCAAAGCCTGGGCAACTCCAAATGTCAGTGATGTTAGTTTAGCCATTGTACACGGCTGGGCAACTCCTGAATGGGCAGCTTGTCCACAGGCCAGCCCCCTACAATGGCCCCCTTTTTCCCTACAACTTGTTCTCAGCCTTTACCTCCTTCATGAAGAGAAATCTCTCTCTCTCTCTCTCTCTCTCTCTCTCTCTCTCTCTCTCTCTCACTCTGTTCTTTACTCCTTTGCTCCAAGCCTGGGGTTTGGGATCTAGAGTTAGATAGGGAGTGAGAAAGGGAGCAAGAGATGGACCATGACTGAGCAGTAAGCGGGTTAAGCGCTGAATTGTTTCAGCGGACCCTGCCAGTAATTACCAGTACAGCCAAGCAGCAGTAAATCTGCCTTTCAGTGCACAGCTAAGCTTGTTAGCATGGTTAATTGGACAGAGGAGTGTGTAATCTTTCAGTGAGAATACAGCGACTGAGAGAATTAGAGTGTGATGGAGAAATGCAGAATAGAGAGGGTTTAGATGGGCATGTAGTTATGGATGGGGTCAGCCTGAACAGGTTACATAAAGTGTGTGTTACGTTACATCTAGGTGTGGAAATCTTTGGGTAGATGTGTGTTTAGAATAGTGGTCTTTTCTCTCACATTAGGGTTAATGGTTACACCGCTGGGGTCTGGCAGCAGAACTTGGGCTTGCCACAAACTGGATCATATCCAGTACTACTGTAATATGAAAACTAGATTTGTACAATTTCTGAAGAGAATGTGAGTTTGTCCATGCCATTCATCACCAAGTGCGTTGCTATGTAGTTGCTAAACTGTGCTGAGTATTTTAGCACATTGCTCTGCAGCCAATGTGTTCTTTAGGAAACACTACCATGTGTTTGTTTACTTGTTCAAAATGTGTTTAGTGCACTGCTATGTGGTTGTTGGGGTGTTTTGAGCAGCACATTGTGTAGCTCAGTTTTTTAGCACATAACTATGCAGTTGCTAAGGTGTTCTGAGTGTGTTTGTTTTGTTGTTCCTGAATGTTTTTGGTGCATTGCTATTCAGTTGTTAGGGTGACTTGAGTGTTTTGAGCACATTATGCATTTGCTAAAGTGTTTTAGCATGCATTAGTATTTGTTTGTTTGGTTCTTCTGACTGTTCAACACATCAGTATGCAGTTGCTAAGTGAGCACACTACTATGCAAGTTGTTCTGACTGTTTGTAGCACACCATTGTACAGTTGGCAAGGTGTTCTGTTTTAGTTCACTACTGTGTGTTTGTTTGGTTGTTCAAAGCGTTATTAGCACATTGCTAATGCTATCCGGCTGGTAGAATGATTTGAGGGCTTTTAGCACGTTGCTGTTTTAAGTGGCCAGATTTACTTACAGCTTGGGCCAGCACAAACCCTCTTTTGAAACTACTGTCAGGATTTATCAACAACATGCAGCGAAAACTCAGTGCTGAAAAGGCATGGACAGGTGGCTAGAGAGTATTTAAATGAATTGTGCAAGGTGATTTACTGAGGTTTGTGAGCCAGTTCTCATCTTTTGGCATCATAGGTGATGCCATATGACATTTCGTCGAAATACTACGCACATGGCACCCTTTAGCATCAATATAACACGCAGAACCCAAGGCGTCATATAGGTGACTGGCATCCTTTAGCGTCAATATGAGACGCAGACCCTACCCCAGACCGAAACCTACCCATAACTGTGCGTGTTTTATTGACGCTGAAAGGGTGCCATGTGCGTAGTATTTCGACGGAAATGTCACATGGCGCCAACTATATGACGCCAAAGGATGAGAATGTGTTGGGTTTGCACTAGTCAATGTACTGGTATTTAACGTCCAAAAAAGCATGTCTTAAACCGAATGCTATTGGTAGATTGCGTTGGTTATTAGCATAGACCGTATAAGAAGTGGACAGAACCATCTCATTTGAGACAAGTGAAGCCCATTTTTAGCGTTTTTTTAGGACTTCCGTTCCTGACGCGCAGACTCAAACCGACTCAAACAGAACTTGACGACGTAAATGTGACGTGAGCAACCCGTCTGTCTTCTAGTGGCTGTGGCATGAGAAATCTAAATCATTCCCTTCTGAAACTTGCAGAGGCGGAGAATGTGAGTAGGAGCTGTCCATGAGCTAGGAGCAGGAGAAACTTTTGCTAGGTATTCTTATTAATTATTTTGTCATTTTGCCTCCACGTTTCCCCGATTGCCCGCGAGCTTCTCCTCCTGTCCATACGGTAATCTCTCTATTGTGCGACAGAGAATCGCGTGGTTATGACGCAATCATTAGCCTACTTTTACAAAAAACTACTTCTACGGGGCCATAACATAAGCTACAAGGTAATGGAGCATTTTTATACATTGTTGTGTTTCTTTAGAAATAAATAATGGACAAATGGAGTCTTCAAACGCCTCAGATGTAAAGTTATTCGCTGTCAAAATGACGCCAAAATGAATGGGAGTCAATGGAAATGCTAACGCAAGTGAAGTTCTGCTACATGATTGCAACTTCCGGTCTGATGGATTGCCCCCTTGGTTATTAGCCTAAATGATCCGGCAGCATCTGTGTTCTTTAATTTGAGCGTCGTCAGAATTATTTGGAATTTCGCTCTCAGGCTAATTTGCAGTGTTTAGTAAGTCTGCCCCTAATTGCTTAGAAAAAGTAAACTCTCCTAAACAAGCCACAACGATTCAGATACATTCATGTCCATCGCTCATATCTTTTAGGACACATTACATTCTGAAGAATACTTACTGTATAGCATTTCAGTTTGTTGAAAACCCGAAATGCAACCTTGTATAAGAAATATAAATTTGAGAAGTTTAATACTCAAATATTAGAAATCTAAGATTTGTAGTTTTATGAACTCAGGACTAAGAAGACAGAAGACTATTGGGGAAGACAGAGGCGTATGTCACTCATTTACTGGGGTTTTCTTTCTGGAGAGAAGTACAAAGACTCAGAATAGGGCTCAAAGTGTTGGAAACGGATAAACTGTGAGAAGAGAAGGGGGTTCCACACGCTTTCCTTTCTCCCAGTCAGACGCTAAAATGATTATTATCATTAAGGGCTTGTCTACATTTCCCAAGGGGTAAAAGGTTTATTTTAACACATTTTAACACAAGCAATATTTATGTAATATTTTTCTAGAGCGGCTGCTGACTGGGCCACTGCCAAAAACCAGAGAGGACTGAAAATAAAATAACAAAAAAACAAAATACAATTACTTTTCTTTTCTTGGCAGGGGGATTTTCACAGAGAAAGAACATCTGGCAGGGAAAGGCTCAACTAAAAGCAACCGATTTGAGACGAACATTTTGCTGTTGTTACTTCATGACATTTGGTTGGGTGTTTGATTAATTTATAACAAACATGAATCTTGGCTAATGGGCGGATCACACCTTTCAGCCATGACTATATTCACAATAGAGCATACTGCAACTTTGAGTGCCGTCTTGCTTTTATAGAAAATGTAAAGGACCAAAACGTTTTATTAGGCAAAATTCATGTTCCATCCTTCTGCTAGGAAGTTATTTCTAGCCCGACATAAACCATAACAGATTCTGGAAAGAAACTGTTTTATGATCATTTCGTGTTTAATAATTCATACCTTCTGAAATCCGAATATTTGTGTTTCTGCTCTAAGCATCACATGTGACAAGCATTCGGCCAAGCTGGATATTTTATGAGGAAATCTGAATTCATGTTTCCCTGTTGTACTTGCAAAAGAAAGATGAATTGAGGTTTGTAAAGTATGTACCGTGCATTTAACCTTTTTTGACCCTGTTAGCTATTTTAAAGTCTCTCTGTTGTGTGTGCAAGGCAGTGCCTCATTATTTTGCAAGGGAGGTGGTGTTTGTGCTGCCACTTATTGGTCAGTTGAAAAATGACATGCTCACTGGGCTTGAGTGACATTGGCACATCTGGAAGACACATGTTGATGAGACAGATGTGAGAAGGTCAGAGGTCATTTGGACTCTTTAATTAAGATAAAAAGGCAAGGAGCGGCAACAAAGCAACAAGTATGTGTGTCGGTATGGATGACAATGAGAACATCAGTTTAGTAAGATGGTAGAACATGGAGTAAGTCTGTTATAAAGACTGCTCAAGAGAATATATGTCATTCAAATAAAATTTTTCACTTTTGAAAGGTTGAGTCAAGTCTCATGTCGCCTTCTTGATTTCATGAAGGCCGTGCTTGGTCTTGTCCCTTCCTCGTCTCCTGCATTCCCTTCTTTCAGAGCAGGGTCATGAGTCAGGGGTCTTGACCTGCCCTGAGGGTGATATGACCCTTCCATCCCCCACTCCACATGAAAGAGCCCCTCAATACCTGAAAATACCTGGTTTTTATTTTGTACACACCTGAAGCTCTTACCTGTGGCTGGATCACCTGACAGCCCGCTGATAGAGCCGCCGGCTCCTTTTTCACAGACCCCTTGTCTCTCTCTCTCTCTCTCTCTCTCTCTCTCTCTCTCTCTCTCTCCTTTTCTAATCAGTATCATACTTGAAAACAATGCCACTGAAATCAGTCTTTAAACAAAGATTGTTATTAGTAACAGGAAAATTATTAAAGGGGTGGTTTACTGCTTTTTTTCTTTGCATGATTGTGTTTATGGGGTGCAATATAACATGTATTCATGGCTTTTTCTTTTTTTTTTAGTCTTATTTTTCATAAATTTCACCTTTATTGTAAGCCACTTTCTCCTCTGTCATTTGACCGACCAGTTTACGTCCTGATTCTATGAAACCACTCCCCCAGAAACAGGCAGTGGGCTCAGATTGGTTAGTTTGGGCCGGTGTGTTGTGATTGGCTAAACTGTAGTGCACGTTGTCCGGAAACTTCACGCCCATTACCTTTACGGGCGAAAGTTGCATATGTGTTCCTGTCAAATATACATAATGGTGTCGATATAGTATCAGTATGAGCCAGAATCATTATAAGGAAAGCATTGTTCATAGTTGCATGAACAAACCCCATAACCTTACATATTAAACTTAAAAAAATCCCATAGACTTACACTGAAGCCATATCCAGAGAACCAAAATGTCATAAAGACTTGAAGGTGGGCTCATTTGACCCAGGCTACCTTAGCAACTGCATAGCAACCAAATAAAACATGCACAGTAATGCCTTATCCACTACAGTGCCATAACAGAGAGGAAAAAAAAACACCACTCACAAAAATCTAGTTATACTTGCTGTGTGATGTCATACATGTTCAAAATAAGCCATTTTTGACTCGTGCTGCTAACATACAAGCATTTAAACTGGCCAATGTTAGCATTGCCTCATTGATTTTTACAACTTTCATATTTATAAAGTCTGTGAAAGTATGGTTTATGGCCACAGTGGCCTAAATTTCATACTTAGTGAGAAATATTAGAGATATTTTTCCATTGCACCATAGTGAGGGGGCTATTAGTAGAATGGACATTAGTTTTTATTGAAACAGTCTGTGTGCTTCAATGTTCCACAACAATATCCAGGTGTAATACCCCTTTCCTTTCCTCTCCTCTTGAGTGCACTCATTCAATCCCGCAATGCACCACAATATTGAGTGCACAACTGATGTACTCTCAATGGCTAGAGAATACCCACAATGCACCATCGAATAAATGCCCATGTCTGAACAAAATATGGTGCCCGCTGCTGAATCATCCATCCATTTTCCAAACCGCTGGTCCAATGTGGGTGCGGCGCAATATCATACATATAAATTCCTTTTTAATTTATCATTAAATTGTTTAAGTAAGGTTTATACATGCTAGTTTTCATAAAAGAGTTCCAGATAAATATTTTAATTACTACTGTAGCTGCTGCTCAGTTTCAAATGATTATTAAACAGTAAGCACAAACTACAGTATGCAAAAACAGCAGCCCTAGTGTCCAAATACAGTAATTTCTATTCACTCATTCAAACGAAATGTATAAGTGGAGTAATTTAGGGAATAGTGAATAAAGGTATAGGAGGCGATTTCGAACACAGCCACACACATGCTGTGTCCCAATTCGCCTTCTTATATTTATGCCCTAAAAGTATGTACTCTTTTTGTGAAGATAACATACATACTTTTGAGTGTGTAGCAAAAGAGTTGGCAAGCTTTTGGGAGATACTACTTTGTCATCTTTAACTGACACAGATCTGTCGCGTGCATCCTATCACCGTAAACTGACCTGTCAATCATCTCGTCACAGTTCAAATCCTTCATTCGTTCTAATGAATTTGGCTTTAAACTTTAAAAAAGTTCACAATGCTGCTGCAGATGCAATATAATAATGTTGACAATATTAAATAAATACATTTTTAGTCAAGTTAGATACTGATAATTAATCACTTAAACCCCTTTATCTAAACTCCTCAACACAACCGCCGGACTCACGCGTCCTCCATGTCTGTAGTTGTTTAACACTTTTTACTCGTGTTTGTAGTTCTAACCCAATCCTCGTCCAATCCAATATCAGCCGTTAGAGTGTGCATCGATCTACACTTCAGATTCCGACCGGATATAGTAGACCATCCGGGTCTCTTTGGAACACTCATTTCAACATACTACGATTTGGGACATACTAGTTCTATTTTCGAATACTATTTAGGACAGATATGCGAATTGGGACGCAGCAACTGTTTCTGCTTCTACTTCGCCTGTGTTTTGATCCAGAGATACTCTTTTAGACGATGCGTAAAAGCGCCCCCTTCCATATAACAGTGAAAATATGCATTGCCGGAAAAGAGTAGATTTAAAGTAAATTCCTATGTACATGACCAGTGGACTACACAACAATTCAGATACTCTGAATTAGGAACATATCGGTTTTCTTTATACATCAGTATTTTCTAACTAAATTAAATAAAATTCAATTTAAATCAAAAAAGTAAACATAACTACAAACCAAGTATACTTGGAATACTTAAGTATATCTCTTTTAAGTACAAGTGTATACACTCGAATACACTTTTTCTCTGTCAGTATAAGACACGTATTCTTGCGTGTATTTTTAAGTATACTGAGAATAAAGTACATTTCTGTGAAGTACATAAAAAGTAGACTGTAAAGTATACGTATTTTTAGTTTCAAAGAGATATACGAATAGCATGCTTGAATAAACTTATTTTTAGTAAGGGATGCCTTAAAATTTAGCCAAAACAATATATCTTTTGAAAAAGCCTTTACATCAGGAATGTGCCCGTGATGTTTTCTAGTTAGGCAGCTGTCTAGGTCCTGGAATACAGTTTATGAAATCACCTACTCCACTCCAGAATCCTGTTTACAGTTCTTTATTCTATTTCCATTTCCTCTCTTCCCTTCCCTTTGATCTCAGCAGTGGATCAAATCACACTGCCCATAACATTCGGCTGTTTTGGAATCATCTTGTGTCCATCACTTTACTCTTTCTCCATATGGGTATTTTGATAAATGTTTCAGTCTGAAACTCAATCCATCTCTCTTTGTCAGAGTGTAATAGCCTGTAGCCCATTTCTCTGTTTGTATTATTCTCTGTCCTTCTCTTCTCCTTATGTGCTTCCTGTTTTGAGTTATGCTGAGGGGTCTCAGCATGGGCCCCTACTCTGGACCCCACCAACGCTAAAGTATATCTCCTGTTTACTGCCCTTGAGGGATACCTGTCATTCCACCTTCGCTATTGTGATCACTATAGCGACACACAAAATTCCATGGAGCACAGGCCTTGACCCCTGCCCTCCCCTTTATAGAGAGCCGACCTTTGACTCCCACTGCACCTGGAGAATTAAAAAAACTTGTGCAATGAAACAGAGGAAAATGTCTGCACATATAAATATGCATTTAAAAAAAAATGATTGAAATACACAGTGTCCAAAAGTGATGTCTGATGACATCCTCAACCTTTATTAAAACATTATTAAGATTTTTTTAATGATTTTGTAAGCAGTGCTTGGAATCACTGAAATGTGGCAAATTGTGCAGACATCATTTTTGGCCTGGCTGTCATACAAAGATGTTATGAACATGCAAAAACAAGAGAGAAGCAAACAAATATTAACTAATGATGTTACTAATAACTAATAATCTTTATGATATGCATTTTTGTCAAATAAACCCTCTAGCTGTTTTTGCTAAATTATTTTGTTAGATAAATTCCTCCACCAACTTTAGTGTTTTGTTCTTCCCTCATATTTAAATTGTTCAATTTTCTTCATATTTTGACGATTTAATCAGAATAGTAGGGTTATTAAAAACAAATATCCCAACCGGACATCACTTTTGATCACTGCTGTATTAATATTTAATAAACATATATGTTTAATCTTTTTTATTTTTACCCTGATGCTTAACTTTTTAATTAATTTTTTAATGAATTTTTAAAATATATATTACAAATTTTCACAGCCATTTCAAGCCTCTAACTGACTTTTTTTTTGGGCCTTTAAAATGTATCATGACCTAAGACAAACAAAACAAAAAATAAACAAATTAGCCTTAAACCTAAAAATTATATAGACATATTTAAAAAAAACTGATAAAAGTGACAAAAATAAATAATTACAAAAACTTTAATGCAGGTGAGTTCATATATATATATATATACATATAAACATATATGTATATATATATATATGTACATATGTACATACATACATATATACATACATATATACATATATACATATATATATATATGAATGAAGATTTCAGATGCAAAAGCCTCTAAATGCCATTTGAAATTTTCTTCTAAAATGATCATTTTTATCAAGCTTGTATATTGAAGTTCAGTAATTTCACTTAAATTACAATTAATAGGTAATCTTCATTGCCATTTAAGTGAAATTAGTGAATTTAAATATACAAGCTTGATAAAAATGATCATTTTTAGAAGAAAATTTCAAATGGCACTTAGAGGCTTTTGTATCTGAACTCTTCATATATATATATATATATATATATATATATATATATATATATATATATATATATATATATATATATATATATATATATATATATATATATATATATATATATATTATATATATATATATATATATATATATATATATATATATATTACACTTTGCAAATATCCATTATTACATTTCGACAGATTCACAAAACAATCTGCACTGAAATGTCCCACAATAACTGTTAAGATCAAACTAAAAAGATTTAGGACCATGTTAAAAATAAACTTAAAATACTTATTTCTAACATTTGTGATCCCCCAGACGGATATGCAGAGTGGTAGGTGCTACACACAGCCAGAAACAGAACAATATTGAGCAAACCTTCCCATTTATAACTCATATGGTTAGTTATTTTGGTATGTAGGAATATTCTCTATCCAACCTCCTCCTTTTTGATATGTAGATGCGTTAATCTGTCCAACATCTGTAAGCTCAGAACAAACCGTTTGTGTAGCACGGTTTCAGTAAATGGTCTTTTTGGACTGTAGAATAACTTCATAGTACATCAAGCTCTTTTTTCAAAAGATCTCATGATATGACCTCTATTAAAGTATATTGGCATTGACACAGGCGCAGCAATAAACCTATGACCTCATGCACACAGACACACATACTAGAACATAAGTGTCTGACTGTAACTGTATTCAGTTTCTAAAGCTCTTCAGTTTTGAAGACTCTTTATGTGCAGTGATATCTATCTCCTTTATCTCTCTCTCTCTCCAGTTTTTCTAGCCTAAGGCGAGTGTGTTACCCAGCTGCTACTTTTACCAGTAAAAGTGATCCGTCTGTTGATGGAGGTGAAGAAAGGATAGTTCAAACACAGATATAGTGTATGCAATCATAAGAGACCCAACACTGATGACGGTTTGTACACTTTCCTAGTAGCACTTTGAGGCCGTCTCTCTATTGTGTTGGTGTATGTGTTTAAAAATGTCGACCAACTGTCAGAGCGTCAAAGTAATCCAGACGTATTTTCCCCTGTTGCTCTCTTTGCACTGAAATTATGCCAGTTCTTTGGAATGCCATTATGTTCCCCGAAGGCAAAGCCAAGACTCTGTCCTGGCACAAACACAAACACACAGACACACACACAAAAAGTCATTCTCTCCCTCTCTTTTTGGCTCAGACCAGGACCGGTGGCGCCACATAGCAGCATTGCCGATGTGGCACAAGAATACAGTCAGATACACAAAACTGAGCTGACCAGCTTACACAGACTTCAAAATCAGGAAAATGCTAAAACAGAAACCATTGGAAGTGGAAGCGGCAGGAAAGTGATTCTGACTGGCCTTATAATTTTGCCTGTCATGTCTGAAAGCTTTCTCACCTTCTGCCCTGTCCAACATGGAGTACTGTTGGTAAACTTGGCTCAGTTCATCTGAGGACTGTCACACCATCCAGCTCAGCGGGCCTGCAGAGAGGCCTGGCTGTCCGTCTGCGGCCCTGGCACGTCCCATCTGCCCTCCTTTACTAGCCCCCTGCGGTCAGACTGTGTGCCCTCCCCACGAACCTTGCCTCTCCAGACATCAGCCCTGCGACAGACAGTAATAAGAACGAGTCTCAACGGTACAGTAACAAAAACAGCAAAATCACCCAAAATGAACAATCTGTCATTGTTTCCTTACCCTCATGGCAATGCAGACCTGTATGACTTCCTTCTTCTTACAAATAAAAAAGAGAAATCTTAAATAATGTCAAATTTAGTCAACTCAGAGCTGCCAACTTGCTCTGAGATCCGCTTGCATTTGTTTGAGATTATCAATGGTCTAGTGGTAGATCTTTTGCCAAGAGTCTCAGAGGTTACGGGTTCTAATCCGCCCTCGGTGTAGTTTTTTTTTCTCTCATCAATACCAAATATGTTCATCAGTGGTTACAGTCTATATCAAGCAGGGACATGTTTGTGGGCATTTTATTTTGTGATTTCACCGGAATAATAGAGTCTCCGCAACGATCGATCGAAGTGCGCGGAATGCGTGTCCGAATGAAGTCTGCTAGCGAATGCTCGCTCTTGAGATCTAGCACGCACACGGGCACGAGCGCTCTTGTTGCATTCTGAAACATCACCGCTAGAGGCCGCTAAAAACTCCATAGAGTACCTTTAAGAGGGAACTAAATTAACGCTCTGCTAGTTAACTGGAGATGTTTTATTTGTATTAGGTACATCCGTGCCTCAATGTTTCCAAAAGTGGTACAAAATGACTAATGACAAAATTGCTGTGCTCGCGCGACATCGAGGACAACATCTGTCTCGCATGCACGCTCGCTCTAGATTAACTAATTTTAACTAATTTGTGGATAAACACTACCTTGGAAATGAGGCCCGATGTCCAAAATTCTGAATGACCCCTTTAAAGTTACAGTATGAAATTGAAAATCATCTCCTTCGTAGTAACTTTCAAACATCATTCACATTTGTGTACATGAATCAATGATGTTTGACGTTATTTAAGTCAAACTTGGCGCTATGCGAGTGTAACAGCGATTTGAAAGCTACAGCAGACTTTGAAGATTTCAAACACTGCCTCAGTTATATGGACTACTTTCCTGTCCTTTTTGGAGCTTGACATCTCCAGTTCCCATTTACTTTCAGTGAATGGAAAAAAAATCTATAACAACTCTCCTATTGAGTTTCATGGATGAAAGAAAGTCATATGGGTTCGGAACAACACAAGGGAGAACAAATGATGACAGAATTTTCATTTTTGTTGAACTATCACTGTAGCTCTGAGGGTCAGCGGGAGGGTGTAAAATGGACGTGTAAAACTAAATGATGACTGCATTTGGTGGAAAAACCCTTGACAAACATTATTAGTGGGAAAATAAACTTTAACAATATGGTTCCTTTATTGTTTTGTAAACAAGACTGGATTTGCAGACCGATTAAGAGTAAAGAACAGTGATGTGCAGTCTATATTGGATCTGACAGGAATGGTGCAACACACGGACTCTGGGTCGAACATGTATGGGCGAATCATTCCGGTTGCCATTTTACAACATTGGACCTTTTCAAAACAATTTCCTCCAAGTGCATCGACGGGTGAGTTAAAACTCATTATAATATACAAAACTGTTATCCACTCACAGCAGTGGGCGTTTACTTCCAAGTCTTTAATGCGAGACACCCATAAAACCCGAGCGTTTTTGAGCTAGGCTCAAAACTAGGTTACAAAATAGCCAATTACTTATTAATTTTGATGATTTTTAATGCAAAAATCAAGCGAATGTCATAAGTTGACCTCAGACAACAATATAATAAAATTTTAAAAAGCCAGTTCATGACCCCTTTAAATAATTCAATATTTAAATGCATCATTGATCTTGATTCCAGAGGCACACTTATGGCGACTAACCTGGCGAGATATTGGAAAGAGAGAAAGTAAATATATATCCTCTTGAAATCCTTTCATATAAAGACAATAAGGTGACAAAAGGTCTGGACACTTGAGACATGTCAGGATAAAATGACTGAGATCTTTGAAAATTGCAGTTATTAAGGGTCTTTTGCGTAGTCCCATTTGTCTATTGTTTCCTCTCCATGTGAAGACCTCAGATTTCTTTCCTGTGGAAAGCGGCTCAAGTGATGGGATTAGGTTGGAAACAAAAAGTGTTTTTTGGGTTGGACGTGGGTTTAGATGAGGGTTGTTTTGGTGTTGTACTTCATGTAAGGTGTTTTAGGGGGTTATTAGAGGGGTCTGGAATGGAGCGCTGTGGGCGCCAATGGCAGAGGGACAGCTGGAGACCAGGAGTGCCAAACTGAGATCAGAGAGATCATCTTACAGTCACTGAATATGCAATAGCACTTTCTTTCTCTCACACACACTTATGTGTATACTGTATATAAACACTCAAAACCACACAATGTCACGCTCTAAACCCTTTCAGGCTCACTAACCGTTTCACTCACCAATGGACTACAGGCTACTATAACCAGGTTGGCGCCATATTTAAATTTTTTGACAAGATACAAGTTCGTACAGTGTGTTCCCATCTGCCCTCCTTGACTAGCCCCCAACAATCAAAAAGGTGTTTTATTAAGATTGTATGTTTATCCCTTACAGCCTAATTTCATCCACATTAAACTGTTGAATTAACAGCTTAAAGTGGCCTTTCTGGCCACCAAATTGGCTTTCACTTGGTTGGTTTCACTCATTAATGAACTGCAGACTACTGTAACCCAGGGTCTCTGGTCAAAAAAAATAATACTGTATTTGGATATCACAAGAGCTTTGTTGTGTATGACGTAACAGATGACAATCAAAGCATGACTGGGTTTTCTGGAGGGCCATATGCTGAGTTATGTCATGTCGTAATTATAGCAAAAAAAAGTTTAGGATGCTTTATAATCGCTCTCACTGTACTTTGATGTCATACACTGATAGGTCTGCACAGCGCCTCTTCAAGTTGAACACATCTTAAAGGAGCTGTATGCAAGTTGAATTTTTTTCAATAATCATAAATGATACACCCAGGGGGATACATACTAATTTGAAAGTGATTGCAGTACCAGTTTTGTCCACAATCTTGCATACAGCTCCTTTAAATCTGTAGTGGACAGGTGGTACGTGTGCCATGTGGTCAAGTCGTGGATCTTTTAGAAAAGTGCGAGTTTACGTGTTGTAATTACTACAAGCACATGGATGCTTTTTTTCTAGTTCAGGATCATTATGATAATTACGACATAGCACACCTATAGCCCTGCAAAGTTTAGCTTCAACCCTAATTAAACACACCTGGTTTGCACCCCTAATGCCCGGTACACACTGTATGATTTTGGGCTGTCCTAGATGAAAGATGACTAATCGTTACGATTTCTTTGGTCAATGGCTCCTATACTGCGGTCCTACGTCGTACAGTGAGAGAGGTTCAAAGATGGCCGTTGTCACAGTCTTGCGACCAAAGATAGCCTGCGATACTTTTTCGACAGTGTCAGACATTTAGCATGATCATCTCACAGTGTGTTTTCTGCTACGACCTACGTCTACGTCATTTTTATTAACCAATAAAAATGCGTCATGAAATGGCGTATTGATCAACATGCCAGGGCGCTAAAACACTTACCTCAAGCTCCATTTGCAAAATTGGCATGCCAAGTTGGCCTCTTTCCCCAAGCCATGATCGTGTCTATATCTTTCGCTTCCTCCTATTTTTTCAGCGTACAGGAAAAGCACAACTGCCAAAATATGATTAATCTTGCTCTATTTGTTGTCAATTAGCGCATGCTGATAACGTTTACACCAACTTGCTTTATAGCCTACATTTCAATACGTGTCATCATCGTACAGTCTACTCGCATGTCATTCCCAAGTTTATTAGATTCATTACAGTGTGATCTATAATGATCTTATAGGATTTCTGAAATCATACAGTCTGTAGCAGGAATAAAGTTTGGCTTTTGACTGCTTGAGCTTTCCAACCTCAGTGTAGCGTGTTAAATTGTTTGTACTGTTGTTTAAAGGGATACTCCACTTTTTGGAAATATGCTCATTTTACAACTCCCCAGAGTTAAACAGTTGAGATTTTACCGTTTTTAAATCCATTCAGCCGATTTCTGATATTTAGAAGAAAATCAGTAACCAGACAGTTTCTGGTCCCATTGACTTCCATAGTATATATTTTTTCCTACTATGGAAGTCAATGGGAACAGAAACTGTCTGGTTACTGATATTCTTCTAAATATCAGAAAATCAGCTGAATGGATTCAAAAATGGTAAAACTGAACTGTTTAACTCTGAGGGAGTTATAAAATTAGCCTATTTCCAAAAAAGTGGAGTATCCCTTTAACAACATACCGTTTTGTTCAGGTGATGAAAAATCTTTCCAAAAAACTAACAAAAAACAGGTTTTGAAAAAGACATGTGATCTACAACCTTTATACAGTGCATGCCATTGTAAAGACTGTAGGTCTGTCCCTCACATCCTTGTTTTCATTCATGTAAAATTCAATATAGCATCTATGCCGAATTTCGATTAAGGTCTATTGGTGTAAATTGTCATAATTTATGAATTTATGTCCCGATAAGGTTACTGTACAAGCCTGTTGAATAAAGCCTAAGGTGGTTTGCTGGACTTTCTGGCCACCAAATTGTCTTCCACTGGCCAGGTTGGTCTAGTTTTCTGGTTTTAGCTAGTTTTCTAGCTTAGCATCTAAACCAACAAAGCACCAAGACCAGGTAAACCAGCTAAGACCAGCAGAAGCCATTCACATAGATAGAACATGTTCTTGCATTCAGTAACAGCTAGATGCTGTTGATGCAACTTGACATCCCATATCATGGCGCTCATTGTACAAGATGCAAGAACAACAATGTTTACAGTAGATGCATCTTGAGTGACCATCCCCTTAGGCTGGTTTAGGCTGTTTTCCCAGGGAGATTATTTGAGTAATTCTGTTCTACAAAGAAGTCAGTCAATTTTGTTTTGCTCCGTTTCATGTTAGAGCCGAATTCGTGCGGGTGTGTAAATATGTCACCACAATTTCATAAACAACCGGGTTGATTATGGACTCAATGACTGTTTATTGGTTTATGGCACACTACACATATTAACAGCGTTTCATAATGTATAATAGAATATGAATGCAGTGACATCATCCCATAAAACGACTTTGTTTTGGCCGCCGTGCAGGGTTGTGCTAGATTATTTTGTTGCCATGTGAGAGTGTACCTTAGTAACTGTTGTCGTCAGCGACGGAATGGAATAAGGTGACATCAGCGAGCGTCATTGCGATGAGGACGAGACAAAGATTCTTTTCAGTCGGGGTGAGCGAAACCTGACCTTGACGTCCTGAGTCGAGCGATCAAATTCACGATGACACTCACTCTGTATGGCCTTAAAATTTAGAGCTAATGAGAAACAAGAACTTTGAGACTGAACGAGATAAATGAGGAGGGAGAGAGACACAAAGAAGGACAAAGACAGAAAGAGAGGGAGACGGGGGAATGGTCTTTGTTAATCCCTGCACATCTGGCTTCTCATTAGAATGTGGGGGCCGCTAAAATAATGTTTTTCACCCTGCAAGCCTTTCTGTGCTATAAATTACCCACCAGCCACCGTGCCTTCTCTCTCTCTCTTACGCCCAGTCTCCCACTCTTTCTCTCTGTCCATCATTTTCCTTTTTAAGACATAAAGCCCCTCCCATCTCTCCCTGTCTACTTCTTCCTTCATGTCTTCTTCCTTTCTACTTTCCCCATTTCTCCACCTTCCATTCCATACAGCAATACATCTCTCTCCTCCTCGACGTCTCATCACACTCGTCATTTCTCCTCATCCGTTTTTTCTCCGAGTCGATCAGTCGACACAAAATTTCTCTTGCTGTGTGTCCAACATTTATATAGACTGTTTTATATAGACAGATTATCTTTTTTTATTTGCATGTAGCTAAGAACAATTGTGTTTTTTTGTAGCATTTATGCTAGAGCTATCACTTTTGTAATTAATATATTGTAGGTTATTATCCTAAAAATTACATAATTGTACATTTGATAAACTTAAGTTCAATAATATAAACATAAGATGGACACGTGCAAATACCTTGATTTGAACATGTACTATGTTTATACTACTGTATTTATGAAGTACTATGGTATGTGAATATGGCTATCATATAATCCATGGTATATTGAGCCCGTTCTCATCCTTTGGCGTCATATAGGTGACGCCATATGACATTGTGTCTGAAATACTACGCACATTGCACCCTTAAGCGTCAATATAACATGCAGAACCCAAAGTGTCATATAGGTGACAGGCATCCTTTAGCATCCTACCCCTGACCTAAACCTACCCATAACAGTGCGTGTTAAATTGACGCTGAAAGGGTGCCGTGTGCGTAGTATTTCGACGAAATGTCATATGGCGTCACCTACACTACCGGTCAAAAGTTTAAGATCGGTTATGTTTTTAAAAGAAGTCTCTTCTGCTCACCAAGGCTGCATTTTTTTGATAAAAAATACACAAAAAACACAGTAATATTGTGAAATATTATGACAATTTAAAATGACTTTTTTATGTTAATATATATTAAAATGTAATTTATTCCTCTGAAAAAAAGCTGAATTTTCAGCATCATTACTCCAGTCTTCAGTGTCACATGATCCTTCACAAATCACTCTAATATGATGATTTTATGCTCCAAAAACATGTACTGATTATTATCCATGTTGAAAACAGTTTTTTACATTTTTATTTCAGGATTCTTTGATGAATAGAAAGTTCAAAAGAACAGCATTTGAATGGGTGAGACATTTTCTTTCTGAATGGGTGAGACGGCCTACGTCATACGTTATTTTATCAAAAATAAAACAAACTAAAGGCATATGCATGAATACCATGATTCCGTGGCTGATGAAGACATTTTCACTATGAAAACAACTTTCCCCAAGTGGACAAATAATACATCTATCTATTTATCGATCTATCTATATATCTCCATAATTATCTATCTATCTGACTGACTATCTTTGCTATATCTGTTCCGTTAGACGGACACATTTGCGAGGATATCAGTTTTGTACATTATTTCGTTTTGTTTACCATCTTATATATGAGGATGAATTGTATAACATGCCAATATTATTGCAGAATATATTTAACTTTTTGGAAAAATGTGTTAATTTGCATTTCTGTTGCAGATTCGATCAAACGGTGTTCGTGTAGGCTGTTAATTGTAAGACTTGCTTTGTGAAGTCTTTGAGTTATTTATGAGAGTCATTTATTTTACACAACGGTCTACAATTTCACACACTTTCTCGTGTTTTTCCAACTGCCGACGGTGTCGCCATTTCTCATTTCACCTGTTTTGTGCATACGCCTGGGTCAGAGCTTACGTGAAGGACCGCACATTTTACCGTCAAGTTTGCTTTTTATAAATACCAACTATTGTGTAGAGAGCGGCGTACGCCTTCTTTTGTGCGTACGCAATGTTTATAAATGAGGCCCCAGATTCTTTTTAACTGCTGTTTTCTCACTGCTGTCATTTTTTTGTTTTATTGTGTTATTTAGAGAAAAGTGCAAAGCTCATATTTACATATTCATCTAAATGCCGACCTCAGGAGTTTGGGAGCATCAGGATGTTCACTAACAGAAGATTGCTGCAAAAGTATGTCTAACCTTCTTTTATTTATCCCCAAGCGATAAAAAAACTAATCGGGCGTTTAAGCAGCAAGAATGTTTGACCATTGACCATTCTGAAGGACCAGTTTTACTAATTCATAAAGCAACCTGGAACATCAATGAACCAGTAGTCTAGTCTTTGCTGTTCACTCATTCTTGGTACCAAGAAGAAGTTTCTATGAAAGAGTGAGACTGAGAGAGAAGGAAAGAGAAAGAGTAGTCTGTGAACTGTCATTTTTGGATGAGGCCTGGCGGCGGGGCCAGCGTGGGGCCGGCTCTGGGTGTCTGCTGAGGGGCCGAGGGGTTAAAGGGTGGAGGGTCAGTGCCTCTTCACCAGAAACTCCAATTAGCTAAATTGGAGCTGACAGGGAACAGCAGATGAAAGGAGCAGAAGATTGGCTAATGAGCGGAGCTGAGCGCTAATGATGAGTATGCTAGTTCAGATTGGGTCCCATTAGGCACCTGTTTACCCAGGCTGCACTGGGGCTGACAGCAGGGTGAACGTGCCATTCGCCGATGGCCGCTTTTCCACTGCCATCAAGCAAATGCATCTGCTGCGAGTGACGCATTTGTTCGCTTCCATACTGACAGGCTAATCAGAGAGATCAAATCAGCACCATGTTGAGTACACAGCTCAAGGCAGCGGCCTCGGGGAACAACTATTATAGCCATTAGCATAGCTTTACCTCACTGGCTAAATCTGGCTGTAGCATGCTAGCCTTCAGACCGGACCAGCATCAGGCATTAGCATGATCAGTATCGACGTACGAGAAACGAAAGTTTATGGGTGTGTGCGTGTGTTCGCGCTTGCAGACAAAGAGCAGTTTTATTCACTGCTTGTATGAATGAGGCTGTTGTAAAATGGAGACTTGTGTTATGTCAGTGCAACACATTACCTCATCCGCTTCAAAACGACCCGCTTAAATGCTGTTATGATGAAGTTCGACAACTAATTCAAGTGTGTTTGTGAGCAAATGTCCTTGCGAGCATGGCTTTTGGCTGAAGAGTCATGCCCGTTCAAAGCGAGGAGGATTAATATATGATTCATGAACTTGCACAAAAATCTATTTGTGTTTTTGTTAATTAAATTAAACTGAATAAAAATTAAACTTGACCGATGCACAATTATGGTAGGTTAAAGGTGGATTACCTTCAGCAGAACATTTGCTTTACTGAACATTATGTTATTATCTACCCACCCTCATACAGTTCATATAATCTTTCCCACAAAACATTTAAATATGTTTAACATTAGTAATATTTTTATTTATATATTTATTTTATTTAATATTATTAAGAGTTTTAATTTTTCCTACCACTGTCAACTTCAGATGCTTATATATATATATATATATATATATATATATATATATATATATATATATATATATAATATAAATATAATATAAATTTCTAATTCTACTAAATCCCAAAACGTCACCTAAACCTACCCTAACCAACCAAATGCGTATCATATGCACGTAAAAACTCACTTTGGCGTATAAATTACACGACAATACACATGTCGTGCTATAAAGACGCATTTTAGTGTGATCGGGTTTGGGTACCTAGTCAACCGTTCTCTGAGATTTGTTTTCATGATAATCGAATGTTAAACAGTTTTATCTCTAAAAACTGATTAGCGAATAACGCTAATATATAGGGCATTGAGTAATGGAAAATACATTTTTTTAAATGATTTAATACCACGAACAAGGCTCAAAATAGCCAAACACCAACACAGTAACATAATAAGGGTCCATACATGCAAACCGAAGCATTGAGAACAGTTTAATAAGAAGATATTTTATAAAGACAGTGCACTTCGCAGTTCGTAGTTTGACTGGTCGAGACTGTTTTCCAAAGGCATGGCTGCTGCCTGTATATACGAAAGTGGACTTGTCTTTATCTAAATATCTTCTTATTAAAGGGGTCATGAACTGGCTTTTAAATTTATTATATTGTTGTCTGAGGTCAACTTATGAAGTTCGCTTGGTTTTTGCATTCAAAAATATCTAAAATGAATAAGTAATAGGCTATTTTGTACCCTAGTTTTGAGCCTAGCTGAAAAACGCTCGGTTTTTATGGGCGTCTCACACTGAAGACTTGGAAGTAAACGCCCACTGCATATTATAATGAGTTTCAGCTCACCCGTCAGTGCACTTGGAGGAAATTGTTCTAAAAAAATGTCCAATATTGTAAAATGGCGACCGGAATGATTCGCCCATACATGTTCGACCCAGAGTCTGTGTGTTGCACAATTCCTGTCAGATCCAATGTAGACGGCACAGCACCGTTCTTTAATCTTAATCGGTCTGCAATATCTTGTTTACAAAACAATCCTCAGTGAAATGAAGCGAACAGACGGACAATGTTTTACCCTCATCAGCTGGAACATCATTAAAAATAAAGTTTATCCAGAGGAAGCTTATGCAGCGACTGTCTTCTTCCACAACCAGGCAGGCACTGCACAATATTTTGTATTGCTCGGTTGCTCGATTCGGTTTGTCATCCGGTTTGTCAGTTAGGCATCTATGTTATTTAACTATGTGTGTAATACGCAAATCGGTGGGCGATGCTTAACCTGGCCATGTTGAAGTAGGCATTGATCTTCTTCTGCGGGGGTGGTGTTTTATCCTCTTTGACGTCTTAGTTCCCTACTTTGAAAAACGAGTCGTTTGCTGAGCCAGGTGTCAATAAAAGCTTTTATTGCACTAACAATGGACGTTTTCAGTTCTGAAACTTACAGGATATTCTTATAATATGATGACCTCTTAGATGTCAAAAGCTCAAGGAAAATTTGATTTCTCAGTTCATCACCCCTTTAAATTGTTCTTAATGCTTCGGTTTCCATGTAGGGACGCTCATTATGTTACTGTGTTAGTGTGAGGCTATTTTGAGCCTTGTTATTGGTATTAACTAGCGATTTTTATTTTCTATTACTCTATGCCCTATATACTGAGCGTTATACGCTAATCATTTTTAGAGATAAAACTCTTTACATTCGATTATCATGAAAACATTTCTCAGAGAATGGTTGACTAGGTACCAATGTGTAATTAGACCAAAGGTTCATTTTGTGCCAGGGTTGTCCTTTAACATATTGCAGACTATGTTAAAATGAGTTAGAAAAAAATGGGCTACAAACTCTGTAGTGAAGTATACAATCTTTGACATTTTACAGTAGCGCGTGTTGAGGAAGCCCACAACCCACTGCGGGTGTTCCTGGGAATGGTGCCATGTTCTTAGTTGTTTCCTCCGCCTCAAATCTCCACCCCTCATTACACCATCATAATTACCTTGAGGATTTCTCCTTTTAGTCCAGCTTGTCTCCGTTTGCCCGGCTGCCAGCTCCTCAGATGTCGCTAGAGAAGCATGTCATGAGCTCAGTAGCGTGGACGGGCCTGAGGAGAGAGTGTCTACGGCCTGTCGCCTGTCTGCCCTCACGACTTTGAGAAGAGACACCTCTTCTGTCTGTTTTCATTTGCCCGTGGAGCAACTAATGTCCTCTATGGGCATATGCTATTGTCATTCAGTTTTTTTCTTTTCTCATGGTCATATTATAGTTTTTCTCATTGGATCTCTACTTCCCTCTCTGCACATTTGGGATGAAATGTGACTCTCTTTCATGTCTGGGCTGTGTGTATGCCCTCTGTGTTTTATCTATTAACTATTGAGCTATCAAATTCACCTTTCCCCGAGGTAAGACTGTTGTGGTTAATCTCAGTCGTCGTCACTCTCTAGAGCTCTAGGTAGAACGAATGAGATGATGGTATTGTTAGGGATGATGTATGGATAATCCAATGTTGGAGCTACTTTGAAACTGGAGTTTGGCAAGTTATCCATCACTTAAAGCAGTTGAATTAGACTCAAACTGCCCTACAAAATGTAATCAGCAACACCACAAAGAGACAGTAACTTTCAAGGGGTCATGAACTGGCTCTTTGAATTTTCTTATATTGTTGTCTGAGGTCAACTTATGACGTTCGCTTGGTTTTTACATTCAAAAACATCAAAATTAATAAGTAATAGGCTATTTTCTACCCTAGTTTCTGAGCCTAGCTCAAAACGTTTCGGTTTTTATGGGTGTCTCGCATTAAAGACTTAAAAGTAAACGCCCACTGCTGTGAGTGGATAACAGTTTTGCATATTATAATGAGTTTCGATTCACTCGTCAGTGTACATGGGGGAAATTGTTTTGAAAACATCCAATGTTAACCGGAATAATTCGCCCATACATGTTTGACTCACAGAGTCTGTGTGTTGCACCATTCAGATGCAATATAGACGGACACAGCACCATTCTTTACTCTTAATCGGTCTGCAAATCCAGTCTTGTTTACAAAACAATCCTCAGTAAAATGAAGCGAACAGACGTACAATGTTTCCAAACCTCTTCAGTTGGAACGTCATTAAAAATAAAGTTTATCCATGCAGTCCTATTGGAATCAAGAGGAAGCTTATGCAGCGACTTCTTCCACAACCAGGCACTGCACAATATTTTGTATTGTTCGGTAGCTCGATCCGGTTTGTTATCACGAGGTAGGAATCTATGTTATTTAGCTATGCGTGTAATGCATGAATCAGTGGGTGGGGCTAAACCAGCTGTGTTGAAGTAGGCAGACATGAAAATCACTCACCTTTCGCGAAATTCGCCGTTTTGAAACCAAAATAGGTGACCTACGTGAATCATGTGAGATTCGATGAGAAAATGTTTTGAGTGAGGGAGGGGGGGGGGTTATAATATAAATGAAGCCGTACTATAGTATAATGTGAGATAGGAATTAATATCTAAGTCATTAAATTCAAGTTCACGTAAACGTTTCCCTCCGCTGCGGCTGACACTAATTCTCAATTCAGTTCAAACAAACAGCGCGTCAACTCCTCGAGTCATTCTCCATTCAAACAGCACAGCGCGTCGTCAGTCATCAGCATTCAAACAGCACAGAGCGTCGCGTTCGGCAACGATGAAACTATCTCCAAGATGATTAAATGTTAATATTATTATACTATAGATAAATACTATATTATACTATAGACGATCTGTAGATAAAGCTCTATGGTTTCGTATACATTGACTGTCTTGCTGTAGTACCTCAATCATGTTTATCATCCTTTACCGCGTGTCTAGATCACAACACTGGAGAGCACTATCATTGTTCTTCACGCGCACAGTAACTGAAATTTAAAACTGTTAAAAGAAAAGGCTCAATAAACTATTGCATAGATAGATACTGTATAATACACTATGCATCGATATATTTCCTTTAGTGCTTTGAACTTGTCAACGCGGACTCGAAGAGCTCTATGGAAGAGCTGCGCGCTGTGACTCATGTTGCCTCAAGCTCATCATTCAGCGCTCAGCGATGCGCATTGGAGTCTTTTATAATCAAATCATAATATTTTTGCGCAATGAAAAATTATCAATAGTATTTTTTGGTTCTGTTCTGTCTATCTAGCATATGGTGCTGCCTCATTAAACAGCTGTGCTATACATTTGTGCTATATATATTTTCTTAATTTTGTAGTAGACTATAAAATATTTGATCTTTTTGATTTTTATCTTGTTTTTCATGAATGCATTTTACAACAATACAAAGAGCAATGTGCAACGTTTTACCAGATTTAGTGCTACAGTTATTGTCTCATATTTGTTCCCCACTATTTTTTTTCACTAAATGTTCTGATTTTATATAATTATTGTTTTTCTAGAGTTAATCTAGTTTATGATATAATTTTTGTCATAGGTTATGATCATATTTTTTGTTGTTGTTGTTTTTCTCGAAGTTGTCTGTTTTAAGTAGACTGTGTTTAACACACAAAAGACGAAAGAGTGATTATCAGTTCAACACACAGTTATAGAAATTCTACAGATTATTTTTTTTAATTTTATTTTTATTTTTTTTACTGCGTTGGTAACGGATCGGTATCTGATTCTTTTTAAAAAAAATATTATTAAAATAAGGCCATAATATTTTTGACTCATGGCTGAAGTTAAGTTTCTCCAGCTCTCCCCAGGTTGGCAAAAAATGCATCTCAAAATGCATCAGATTGAGGCTTTAAAATATGGAATATTTAAAAAAAATTTACGGGAGACATGCCCCCAACCCCCCTAGAGGGGTAATATCCTTCTCACCTTTTTCACCCCTGACCCGTTTTCATGCCTGAGTAGGCATTGATGATCTTCCGTGGGGCTGGTGTTTTATCCTCTTTGACGTCATAGTTCCCCACTTTTAAAAACGAGTCGTTTGCTGAGCCTGGTGTCAATAAAAGCTTTTATTGGACTAACAAGGACGTTTTCTTTTCTGAAACTTAGAAAAAATTTACTGAAAATGAGATTTCTCAGTTCATCATCCCTTTAAAATAGACATGTTTTGAATTATTTGATTTATTAAAAAAAGAAAACCGAGCAGTATTTATCTGGAACGAACACGAAATGGGTTGACAGGTAAAAATTGCTAAAATATCGAAAACTTATTTTATCCAAAATATTTAGCTCCAAAAAATATGTAAAATGCCTCACAAAAAGACTTCTATGCAGAGCCTCAAATGAATTAATTCATTATGGTGAATTTCTCTTGATTTGCATACACTATCTACAAAAAGTGAATCGCTTGATGTACGTGAATCAACCGACTGACTGATACAATTTTTAGCCTAAATTATCCATTGTCATGTTAAAGTCAAGCACAATTATATTCAAACTAAAATGAATATTATCCAAATATTACAATTATATAAAGCACATAACTTTTTATATTTTGTCAAATCAACTTAGATAGCTAATGTGGTGCAGATGTCCTTCGTTGTATTGACTCAAATTTTAATTTGAAGAAATTTTTTTTATGGCAACCAGGTAACTTAAAGTTAACTGCAGCTAAGTTAAAACAACAAAAACTTTTTTTACAGTGTAGAGATGTCGCAGAAAAGAAAACTTTCCAAAAAGATAATCCTGCGACTTCATCGTGTATCATTGTTGTGGCTGGTTAAGACAAAACTCGAATTAACATGGAAGAGATACCATTTATTGTGTGCCGTGACTTTAAGGCATGGATAATTCAATGAGGAAGACAATAGCACTGGAAGTTAGGCCTACACCACTGGAGAAAGTTAAAAAAAGTAGATTGTTAAAGTGAAAAAAAAATGGACTGAACTACTCACACTACTAAAAGGCATAAGTTATGTACTGTATTAAATAGTTACTGATAGTTATGCTGATAAAGTAGTCAGGTCTCCATTAACTAGTTCAGACATCAGGCTATGAATATAGGGGAGCACGAAACACATCCCTGTCTGTTACGTTCTTAAGACATTCCTCCTAAAACGCAATATCAAAGGCTTGCATAGAGTCTTTGGATGAGTGAAAACAGACAAGCTTTCATATGTGCCATCTGGATCTGAGAACTCTAAGTCCGTCATTTTTCTGTCATGATCCGTGGGATTATGGAGTGAAGGGGAGGTGATTTCCCCATGTGGGGGTCTAAGATATCAGAAGCCGGAAGGGTGTGGGGAGGCTGGGGGAAGAAGGAGAGGGAGTGGGGAGAGATGGAGGCCTTTGTTCCAGCTCCACCCCAGGATTCCATGAAAAGATCACCAAGCAGCCCTGATTCGTCACGGCCTCTGGGCTCTACGCTCTGATCTGGTTCCGCAGAGCGGGCAGATGTTTCCCGGCTGCAGCAGGGGGCTTGGGAGATTCCAGCTCTACACACTCACCCCACAGGCAGTCACATACACACTTGCTTTAAGAACTAATGCAAACTTACACACACCACAGGAGAAGTATCTGAGACTCACAAACACCATTCTCACACTCTTCCATATGTATGTAAGGGATTATGTACAGTCTGTCAGTCAAAATATATTTAAGCCGAAGGGGTTTATTTTGTAAATATTACCAGCTGACTGTTAATTTTCCAGCACGAAGATTGATACATGGCTGTTTGCCAAATAAGATAAAAATTGAATTTTTGGAGTTATTTTTTATAAATCTTAATTTTAAAAATTATTATTATTGTTTTATTATGCAAGATGAAAGAGACCACAGAGAAAAAACATATGGAAGCTTGTTCCGCCACTGAATAAAAATAAATAAATAAATAATTACGACTTTTTTATCTCACAATTGCGAAATATGAAGTCAGGAATATGTAAAAATAAAGTCAAAATTGCGTTAATAAAATTGTCAGAATTATTGAAGGAAAAGACAGAAGTGTGACTTTTTACTATTAGCAATTCTGACTTTAAAACACATAAATGCGGAGCTATATGTCGAAATTCTCACATATTTTCTCAGAATCGCTGAGATATCAGGCCAATTCTCAGGAGGAAATAAGACTAACTCTTTTCCCTTCAGACATAGTTTTAAATCTCACAATTCCTGACTTTAGAACACTATAACACGCAATCTGCTCCGACTTCCTATCAAGCAGTTCACTCTTCCACATCTCACAATTTACTGACTCTCTATATCTTGCAACGTTGTGACTTCACATATTCGCCATTTACTGACTTGCATCTCCCGAGAGTCTGAGAAAATAAGTCAAGAAGATTGCGATAGTGTCATCTCGCGAATTGTGAGAAAAAAGGTCGGAATTATAAATGCAAAAAGTCACAATTACCTATTAAGTTTAATTATCAGAGACAGCCTCTCATTGGCGTAGCAGAAATGGAACCCAATCTTATAGTACAGAATACAGTGGTCCTTATACTGTGAGTAAGTTCTGGATTGACCAACCGAGATCAGTATTCCAGTGCGCCATGTAATATTTTACCATAAAATCTGCTCTTGGTTCTAAATCCTAACTATATTGCCTCTTTTTATATTTTCTGTTAATATGAGGCCGAGTTAATCGATTGTACAAATATTTAATCGATAATTATCACAGTGTTATCTAGCAGTACAAGATATTTGGTGCGATTTTGGACTGATTTCTCCGACAATCTGTAAAGTCCTGATTATCTTGATGGTTCTCACATCCCGAAAACCAACAAGCACACTTAATGAACATACATTCATTTGTGTGTTTTTGTCACTGACCTGAAGTCTTCCACACGTGTGATACTGAATGGTGATATTTCACTTGTTGAGCCATATATGATGGGTCAATTACAATGACTTTTACTTTAGACAAAAGTCCCATCTGGGGGCCTCTAAATATGTTTTTTATAATTTAACAATAAACAGGTGCTTCTCTAGAGAATTTAGTGAGTGTCTGTTTGTAGCAATTATCCATCGGCACCATACATTCTGAGAAATTACCCAGAACTGGATAAATATATGTATTATGACAAAACCAAATGTTTTGCCAATGGCGATAATGTTATATTAAATAGACAGCAGCTGTTTGGAACATTAAATAAGAACAAGATGTTTGGCAGTGTTCATCAGTGCAGAGTTTAAGGTTCAGAAGTCTTGCAAGAGAGATCCAATGAGCCCTAAGGACAGTCATTACTGCAACTCAGGCAAACAAAGTGATATCATCTAAAAGACTCCCAAACTGAAAAAAAAAACGTCGCAAATTCGACTACCCTACATGTATTTGCTGTCTCTGTGTTGTGCTGTTTGTAAGATCAAGCTTGTTTACACTGCCCTACTATTAGAGTGCATTTCCCCTGGTAACGAAAAGCACGATCTGCATGAGAGCAGGAACATTAAGCAGATGTCCGGGGACAGACAGAGCAATTTGCAAGGACAAAATCACAGAAGAGAGATATAGAGTCAGTGAAGCCAGTGAAATCTGCGTAATTTTGGTAGGTCTGATTAAAGCCTCCTGTCTAATGGGGAGCATGGGGTCTCTGGCAGGGTAGCATGGAGATACCTTATCTCAGCAAATAGCTGCGGGGTCCTATTTTAAAGTATTCCCACAATGCACTCTTCTTCCGGCAGATGTTGGTGCAAAAAGAGAGGCACTTGAGTTATCACACACAAGCATTTGCCACTGAGGTCATACCCTGCTGCTGGCATATCCCACCCAACCAACCACACGATATCTTAATGTTAGCGGCACCACCCACCATGCCGCATGCAATGACTCAAAAATACACTGAATAGAAACATTTGCTATGCCAGCGGGGCTTCATAAATGAGCGTCCTTGTAAGAATTATGGATCATTTTATAGCATTTGTGTTGTTTTCTTATTCAGAAAGAAACAGATGTGGGATGCATTCATGGTGGCAAATCATTTAGATAATCCAGCGACCAAGAGGTCCACAGCAGCCAAACGCACATGTGATTCATAGTGAAACACACAGCATATATTGTGTTTGACTACTTGCAATTGGGTCAATCACAGCATAGATACTTCATTTTTTTTGTAATTTCTCTTAACTTGTTTCAAATAAAATAAATATTGATGTGCCTGAAAGCAGAACATAACTTGATTTCACCAAGTGCAACATGTTCCTGCGATCATTATCTTTGCTGGATCCTGGAACAACATTCCTAATCAACCAATCAGATATCCGAGGGGCAAGTTTACAGTTCGTGCCAAGTCTACAGCCTCTTACACACCTGGGACGACGATATCGGCGCACTGCTCATCGCCAGCGTTTTTCAACGCGTTTTTTGTGTTCACACCGAAGCGATTTCTGCTGAACGGCTAGCCTCGAGTGAGCATGCAAATCCATTCCCTGACATTAGATGGCGCCCATGAGTGCCTTTGCCATACCACTCCATAACATTTATCTTTTATCAAGATGTTTGTAGTCGCTGTCGCGTTTGTCACATAGTCTCTTCTATATGTTCTAGCATACGATACGAGAACAGCAGCGTCTTACATTCATCTTGCTCTTGCATGTTCCGTCTTAACTTCTTCCTGGCAGTGTAGATGGCGACGCCACTCTGGCGTAGATCTTCTCTCCGTCACGCACGTGTGTGCTCGGCAAGGCCGTTTCCTGTGTTTGAGCGCCCCCGAGTCGTGTTCTACTGTACATTTCAGAAGCTCCCAACACATGAGCAAAAGCGGCAATCTCATTGGTCGGATAGTTTTTGATTTGGCGTCAAAAAAACCAGAAGGCGTTTTTTTTAAAAATGGACCCTTTTACGCGTGGCATTTTCTGTCGCCGGAACGTTGGGTTGCAGAGTCGTGTTCGGACAAGTGGATCAGCAGCTCTGACATTGGCGCCCTTTGTTTAGTCACAAGGCGTTAAACGTCAGCAAAGATCTGGCGCTGAAATTCATCCCGATGTGAACAGGTCTTTAGGCTTACACAACCAGGGTTAGGTGCTTCTGACATTAGTGTTATTCACCTCTGATTTTAAGGATAAGTTATGGGTAGAGTTAGAGATGGGTTAGGACTAAATTTGGTAACACTATATTTTTTAGGTCCCTTAAGGAATGCTTCTAACTCTGCAAAATCAGGACTTGTGTCCGAAGCCAAATACCTTATTTGGAAAAGCTAGAAAATGCTTCAAAACAAATAAAATTAATTACCAAATAATAGGAACATATTCGGCAGACACAGTCATCTCTCGTTTTTGCTGAATAAACAGGTGAGCCATGGGATAGCCTAGCACTATGTTAACACGCAAACCTCTAAAATCACAACACCATTACCCCCGGTTTCACAGACACGGCCTGCAGTCCCAGAACTAAAATGCATGTTTGAGCTGTTTTACCATAGCAACTTGCACTGATTTATCTTAAAATATGTCAGTGCCATTGTTTTGTCTCAGATGCACAACAGAATGTATTTTTCTAAGGAACATTTATGCAAGCTACTTAAATGTCCTTATTTATGGTTTAACTAAGGTTTAATTTAACTAAGGCCTAATCCTGACTTAATCTAAGCCCTGTCTGCTGAAACCTGGGCCCATGTGTGAGTGAATGTGAAGTGAATGAGTGTAAACTTTCTGCAAGAAAACCCCTGCAGATCCTCATGACTGTAAAGTAAGTCCATTGAAACATCAGATAATTTGACCTTTTTTCGACAAGGCAGCTGGTTAGCTGCAGGTTGTAAAATGTCATGTGGTGTGTACTTCTGAAAAACTAATGATATTTACTGAATTTATCATTATTTTCATAAATATTTTGAAATATATTTGTCAAGGTTATAAATGATTAAGATGTATATACCCATTTACTCTGTATACGTGTACTAAAGGTGTAAGAAAAACTACTTTCTACTTGATGGTTACACCACTTGACTCTTTTAGAGTCTTTAAATGAAAAGCATTCTTTTTCCATATCGTTTCTAAAACCAATATCCACACAAAACGTTTGTTTCTAAGAACTTGGGATAAGTGTTTTAAACCAGATTTTCCCTTTCTTTATCATGTATACTCTTGTATGTTATTGATACTCTTTTTACATTTTTCCATATTGTGATGGTTCTAACGCACTAGCTGTTTGTTAGCTGTATGGCTATATGTTCCCCATGAATGTAACGAACATTGTCATTTTGTCAGCTCTTAAGCCCCAGGTCAGAGGTCAGTAATTGCATGGAGCAGCAAAGACTTGTCTCAACCGTTTACAATCAACCCGCAACACGCACACATAACGGCTTTGAAGGAATTTTCAGAGTAGGTACGGCATGGCGTGACTAACTTTGCCAATAAGGACATGAAAAGGAGAAAGAGAGCAAAAGAAGAAAGATGCTCTGGATGTGGTTATCGGGCCGGAGCTGGCATCCATGCAGCCAGGCACATTCGAGAGATAACAAGCCCCAGAGAGCCCATCCACCTCCTAATGGCACATGACCAGAGCTCCAACCGGGGTCGCCAGCAATTGAAGTCCGAGCCAGGAAGGCACATCTGGCCCTTATTTTATTGGTGTTCAATTTTGCATCGGTATGTGGAGAGGGCAACAAACAAAGCTCCAGTCCCACCCTGTTCCCATATTCCTGCCTGCTGCCACCAGGCCCCTATTTCCCCCCCTGGGCCTAAGATTCATTTTAACACACATAGGCTTGGCGCACATTAGCGTGTATAGGTACAGATCTCATATTGAAGTCGAATTCCAGAGTAGCCCCCACAGGGTAGATGACAGGGTTTATTTAAAAGAAAAAAAGGCAAGGAGGAGACTTCAAGTCTGAAGAGGATATTAAAAAAATACACAGGGAGGAAAAAAGCACCCCTCGGCAGGAACAATTTCTGTACCTTTCCAGAGAGCGCGCAAGAAAGAGAGAGATTGTATGCTTGACTGTGTGAAGGTTGGAAAGCCAAGAGAAAAAGCGACTGCAAAAGGACATCAACTCTTACAGTAAGAGTACTACTTTTGTCACCTGCACAATGTGAAGAAAATACTGAAACCAGAAGAGAGAAAGAGAGAGAGTTGTTGAATGTGGCAGAGCACCTGAATGAAAACCAGACTGCCATTCCTGTCACCTTTATATATCACCTATCCACTCCGCTACAGGACGCCATTCTCACTTTCCGTCTCTCTTTCCTCCCCTCTTCGATCTTCCTTTCCTGTCCTTTGATTAAATTTTCAAGAAGGAAAAATGTTTCCCACAAGTGAGAGTCTGAAACCATACCACACGTTTTTGTTACCTTCCATTCTCCTCAAGCACATCAAATGAGTATTGGATGACAATGAGGTGTTTCAGTTTTGTATGTGTGATAACATGTTGCTGACTCCTCCTTTGGTGTCCGGAACGCCCCGCACAGGAAGCTCTGCTGTCTAGTGTTTGATTTAGCAAGAAGAGAACGAGCAGAAAAAATACTAAACAGTGACTTTTTTTTAAGACTTTTTTTGAGTCTTTAATAACTTTTCGAGGCCGGCAAGTTTAAATCCCTGAAGAAGCCTATGGACGAGTATAATAGAGTGATCCAGCTCTCAGATTTCCTCGAAAATAAAAACGAAGTTCTTACGGGGTTGGAACCACATTGGAGGGGGGAGAATTACTGACAGAATTTTCATTTTTGGGTGAACTGTCCCTTTAAAAGGAATAGCTTTATCCCAGATAATGAAAATGCATTCAGTGATTTTTCTCACCTCGATGTACGTTCCAAACCTGTAAGACTTTTCTTTCTTCTGTCAAAGACTAAAAGAAGAGGTTTGGCAGAATGTAACTTTACTTTACGTATAACTTTAACTCTTTGCACAACAACATGTTTTAAAAATCTGCTATTGTGTTCGATGACAGAAAGAAAGTTACACAGGTTTGCAATGACACAGGGGCATATGATGACAGAATTAATTATTTCATGTGAGCATTTTGTTTTATAATTTCAAAACAAATTCTTGAAAGGGGTGCTATTATTATCATGCTATCATTTATTTACAAAGTTTACGAAGGTCTGGTGGAGTTGCATTACTGGTGTGTTGAAACTCGCGGTTATGCTAAGAGGTTTGACAAATTTTGAAACATGCTCAAAGCAGTTGACCAATCACAATGCACTGGTCCAGCCGACCAATCAGAGCTCATTTTTGCTTTCAGAAAGACTGGGCTTCATAGAGCCCAAAACTAAACAGAGAGTTACGTACAGACTGGGAAGAGAGGTGCTGCAATAATGAAATATATGTGAAAAATAATGTTTTTTAAACATCCAAGCATGAGATCCTATTCTAGTATAGCCTGCAATACCAAACTCTGCTTACTTCGCTTTTCTTCGTAGACAGAGTCTGGCGACACGGCACTTGTCTGAAGTATAGAATCATTGGTGACCCGTAAGCGAATCGCATAATGTTTGGTTATTTTGCCAGCTGAGCCGCATCAATCTTCCACTGTAAACACATATATGATGCGAAAACTAAACCATCGAGCAAAATACATGGCTGACCGAGTTTTGCTGCCTCCTTAACCTGATCCTCCATGAGTGCAACCAAGGGGGACACAATCACAACTATCGCCTTGCCGGCCTTTGGCCTGCCCAGTTTCTCGCTGACGATCGGTAATATTTGATAAATTGAACGTTTACCAAAACCTGTCAGGAGTAGGGCCACGACATCACCTCCATTCAAAGTGTTTACCAAACACTCGACTGAGTTCGGCCTTCAGTTTGCAAATGCCCGGAATATTCTCCACAACAGAACGAATTGCATGCCATGTCTCAATCTCTGTGGTCGTTTTCAATTTCCCTAACCTAAAATACAATCTTAAACTGGGCGCATAGCGTCTACATCACGGCTCTCAGCCCGGCTGTTTTCAGGCCGGAGGAAATCTGAGAGACATGTCGATGTCTCAGACTGAGCACAGAAGCGAACTGAAATAGAGCGTAAGTATGAAGTCTGACATAGGCTAATTTTAGTAGACCCTAAAAACTAAATCAAGACTTTAAAAAGGGGATCTTTTTCCCCCAGGAATTCCCCTCTGTACTGTGGCCAAAGACACAAAAAATCTCTTAGATTACATCACAATTGAGATTATCAGTCAGCCACCAGTCATGGTGCCACCAGCCAGCATGCTGGAAAGACAGGACATTGAATCTGTGGAAAGCGAGACTCTTAGACTGAGGGTGGAGTTGCTCAAGAGGGGAGGAAGGATACAGACATGAAACCCTTCTTCTTTCATCCCCTTTCTCCAAACTTCTTTCACTCTCAATCTGGTGAAAGTAGGCTTTTTGGCCGGGCCTGGGCTGCCCTGATCCCTGAGGTTGGATAGCAGATGGAGATAAGAATGGAAAGACTTGAAGTTCTTTCACACTTTTCACTAGTCGCTAATCCGCTCCAGCACAGCCAAACCACACAGTCCAGTATCAGCTTACCTGCTGTGACCAGCCCAAAGAATATTAGCAGGTTTGTTTTGTGTGTGGTAAAAGATCCCAAATTTCATCGGAAACACTTTGGGTCTGTCTATGTGACGGTAGTTGAGGTTTTAGCCATTGCACTACATTTGACCTCCTGGAAAATATGCACTATATCAATACTGGTGTATTAACAAACTCCTATTTGAAGGTTGGATAACAGCCCATCACGATGTACCTCAGCACATTTTGGCCCAAAAGGTGTGCCAACACTTTAAATGGACAAAGGACGATTATTATGTCTGAACTGAGGAAATTACAAGCTAACACCAGTTCCAACTCCATAAACACGATTTTGATCTAAAAAATGCCATTACTTCATCGCACAACACTTTCACACATGTGCTGTCAATACAAAGTTCTGACACTGCACATAAAGTCATCTTTGTGATGTGAAAGCCTTTCTTAAAAGCATTACATCTACAACCAGCTAATAGGCTACTGTGCAGTCTTACCTGCATATCTGCTACCACTCTTTAGTTTCCGGCACACTATAGCCACCAAACATCTCTCTCTCTCCATTTATTACCTTAATTTAATGAGGGCTTTCCCTTCGTAACCTTTCCAGACTGATTTATAGCTTGCAATGCTGAGATCAGAGAACCGGGCGCTATAGGGCACTCTAGGACACCCTGCTGCCCCTTCCTGATTCCAAGCACTTGGCCGATGTAGGATATGTGACTGCAAACGTGGTGTAACTCACAGCTGGGCTCAACATGGTGAGAGGTGTGAACACTCGCCTCTTAATGAGGCAAGAGGACAAGCGGTTTAGAACACAGGTCAGAGGTGGTGGGAGCAGGGCCAGAGAGGCTGGCTCTAATACAGGGGAAGTGAATTAATGGAAAAAAGGAGATTAGGACTATGTGCCGTAACTCTTGAGAGAGACACATTGTAGGTGTGGAGCCGGACTTTTGATGATAATGCGTGCCAAAACTGCAAAGCCATTTATTTTTTTATTTCTAGCAGCTGGAACACAAGAGAGCTACAGTCTTAAAAATAAATGTTCCAGTAAGAGTTTTAAAGCCCTAGGCTATAGGAGAATCATTTCAAGTTTCTATGTAGTTACAGAACCTTTTCTTTAGTTAACATCTACATATTGATGCTTCAAAACCCCATTTAATGAAAATAAAAATTTTCAATCACCTAAAGGATTATTAGGAACATCATACTAATACTGTGTTTGACCCCCTTCCGCCTTCAGAACTACCTTAATTCTACATGGCATTGATTCAACAAGGTGCTGAAAGCATTCTTTAGAAATGTTGGCCCATATTGATAGGATAGCATCTTCCAGTTGATGGAGATTTGTGGGATGCACATCCAGGGCACGAAGCTCCCGTTCCACCACATCCTAAAGATGCTCTGTTGGGTTGAGTTCTGGTGACTGTGGGGGCCATTTTAGTACAGTGAACTCTTTGTCATGTTCAAGAAACCAATTCGAAATGATTCCTTTGTGACATGGTGCATTATCCTGCTGGAAGTAGCCATCAGAGGATGGGTACATGGTGGCCATAGAGGGATGGACATGGTCAGAAACAATGCTCAGGTAGGCCTTGGCATTTAAACGATGCCCAATTGGCACTAAGGGGCCTAAAGTGTGCCAAAAACATCCCCGACACCATTACACCACCACCTCCAGCCTGCACAGTGGTAACAAGGCATGATGGATCCATGTTATCATTCTGTTTACGCTAAATTCTGACTCTACTACTGGATATTTCTCCCTTTTCACACAATTCTTTGTAAACCCTAGAAATGGTTGTGCGTGAAAATCACAGTATCAGTTACTCAGCAGATTGTGAAATACTCAGACCGGCCCGTCTGGCACCAAAAACCATGCCACGCTCAAAATTGCTTAAATCACCTTTCTTTCCCATTCTGACATTCAGTTTGGAGTTCAGGAGATTGTCTTGACCAGGACCACACCCCTAAATGCATTGAAGCAACTGCCATGTGATTGGTTGATTTGATAATTGCATTAATGAGAAATTGAACAGGTGTTCCTAATAATCCTTTCGGTGAGTGTATATTCTTTGTACCTTCTTAATTAAAAAATAATAATCTCAAAAACCTAATGCAATGAGTAATGCAACTTTTTTAAAGAGACCATTATGAAATGTATCTACAGAAGTTGACCAGATGCATTCTGAATGAGAATTAGACATCTCTGAAAACAAGAGCCTGTTTAAAGCCCTGGTAAAGCTGTGCTAAAGATGTTCCTCATCAGTTCCCTAAAGGTTAAGTGTGTGATCAGGTTGAGTTCTGCTTATTTATGGGGGCTGTAAGCTGGCGTAATCGCTAGAGAATGGGGCATGTGAATGCGGTGTGGTTTTTATGGTAGAGGCCTTTGGTTCCTGGCTGTACAATGATCAGCAGGGTTGCCAAGGAGAACTTGTTTGGACAGTCACGCCCCCCAAAACCAAAACTACACCATTGCAATCAATTTTACACTTGAGGAACGTCTGGACGCCCCCTCCATGCATAGATGACACACATTTCCCATGAGCCACTGCGGCTGTGAAATCATGTCAAATCATGATACTTGTGAGACTCATAATCAGACCTAAAAGCAAACTGAGGTTGCTGTTTCTGTAATCAGCAACGATTTGACGCATTAAAAAAATGGAAGGGAAAAACAGGGATGAGACAGGACTATGTCAAAGGGGCCATGATTCCCTGATTTGTGGGTGCCTGTTACCCTTTTCACCCAGAATGCTTAGCCTCTCGCCCTGGATCATCTCAATAACTCCCTTCCTCTGACGGCTCCCAGCAGCACCATCAATCTGTCCTGCACCGGGATAAGAAACTGTCCTGTCTCCTGCCTTACCTCGTCTCTCATTTCACCCGATTTGTGCCGGGGGTCAAATTTCCAATGTGAAAGTTAAAACAACAACCTTGAAACTGGAAAACAGCAGCAACATCTCATTGCCTTAACAACATTTCTTGTAGAAAAAGATCTACCAAGTCATTTTCAAAACAATAAACATGCTGACCACATAATGTTCAGTGAATTTTTGGTTAAAACCAACACAATTGGATTTGTTTTACAACTTACAAATTCCGTACTGTGTAGGGTTTCCACTTCTCCAATATACAATCCTGCAAGCATTGCATTAGGCATTATGAGTGGATTAGCTTAGCTACATGCTAACGCTAATTGTATTGGAAATGTTGCTGTGGTGTTAAACTTGAGACCCTTATAATTTATACTACAAAGACACAATTAGGCTTTGCCAATAAGCTGAAAGACGTTTTTTGGTTGTTTCTCTGAGTATACAACCGGTTGCCGAACAGTGTGTTTAACCGTGTTACCTGACCTGACTCTGTAGTAGTTTTACAGAGACGTCAGGACAGCACTGTTTTCGAGAGGAGCAGGGTTAACAGCAATAATCGCGCTGTGTGGGCTATGAAATACTGTGAATGAAAGCAAAGGCACAAGAGAGAGATAACGAGACTGAGGTATTGAAGGCCGTGAAATACGTGCCTCAGTGGAAAGCGCTCTTTATTTACTTTTAACAGGCCTGTAAACTTACTTTCAATGCCCCAGCCAGAACACCACAAGCCTGGGCTACTCAAGCCTGTGTTTCCAGAGAGTCCGGCCATTGTTTATTCTGTTGTTGCGTTCGGCCACTGGGCAAGTGATACTATCTCATATGCAGAGATATTACATAAATACAAGGACTATCAGGGCTTTTTGAGTTGTTTTTCTTGGTGACCTTCTGTCTTGCAAAACTAATTTGAAACAGAAGCTTCTTCAGACAGTTTCATCTCCTTTTTTCTCTTCTATGGCCGGCTGTCTCTCTATCCACCCCCAGGGAGCTGCAATTTATGCCCTAGGAACAGGCACAGAGAATGGGTTCTGAAACAGGCGCAATGGCCTGGAAGGCTGGAACCGATTGTCCACGGGTTGAGAGGGTCTCTCTGGTGGTGAGTGAGGCTGAGAGAAAGAGAGAAAGCATGGATGAGACCATTACAGAGAGACAGTGGGAGAGAGAGTGAATGGAGATTATTATGAAGACATCAGTCCGGGTCTCCGGTTTCACATCTGCCTAGGATTGCTGCCTCACATCCTGTTGAAGGGAATCTTTTGTCGCCAACATGTTCTAACCTCTCGCCTTACACTTCCTCACGCTTAAAACCCTGACAAAAGTACCATGGTAATACCATTTTATAATACTGTGGCCCATAATGACAATGCCTTATTATTGCTTAAAATACTTTCATGTTTAAATGCCATGGTATATTAGTATGGTTATCATACATTTATCAAAATACCATGGTGCTAAAACAATACTTTTTACAGGGAAAAATTGTCCAATAAAACATGCTAAAAAATGCAAAAGGTAAAAAAAAAACGTAATGTTTTGCAATATGCTCCATACGTCGGAGATCACATTGAAATTATTTAATCTGTTTAATAATTATAATCTGTTAATCTGTTTTATAATTATTAATAAATTATATAATCTGTTTATAAATTATATATATATATATATATATATATATATATATATATATATATATATAAATATATATATATATATATATATATACACTTTACAATAAGGTTCATTTATTAAATATTAGTTCATGCATTAACTAACATGAACTAACCATTTGTTACTGTATTTGTTATTCTTTGTTAACGCTAGTTAATACAAATCTAGCTGTTCATTGTTTGTTCATGTTAGTTCACAGTGCATTAACTAATGTTAACAAGATTTTAATAAAGTATTAGTAAATGTTAAAATTAACATTACCAAAGATTAACAAATGCTGAAGAAGTATTGTTCATTCTTTGTTAATGTTAACTAATGTAGTAACTAATGAACCTTATTGTAAAGTGTTACCTATATATATATATATATATATATATATATATATATATATATATATATATATATATATATATCTTTTTTTATTTTATATTATTTTTTAATTTATATATATATATATATATACATATTTTTTTTAAATTATAAAAAAAATAAAAAAAGTAATTGTATTATATTTTATAGTATTTTTTTATATATATATATATATATATATATATATATATATATATATATATATATATATATATATATATATATATATTTAATTATAAAATATAATTATAAATGATAAAATTATATATTTAAATTAGGTTTAAATTATATATATAATTTATGTAATTTGACATAATTTTTATAATCATGTATAATTTTAACCTTTATATAAAAAGGACATTTTAGGATATTGAAAAAGTTATGAAATATTTATGATTCTGCATTAGGTCATTTATCAAACAAGCACATTTGTGGCATTCCTTTGTACAGATCTTCTTGTTTCCCATTGCTGCTGTCAAAAAGAGACAAACCAAATACTAAAACATTCTGAAATGTACGTTATATTTGTTCAAGCGTTGTTTCTGTTTTCACTCACACTCTGTGCTGTAACAGTTTTCTGTTTGCGCTTGCAATATGCTATGCATGCATTCATGTCTGTATCCTCAGTCTCTGCAATGCCTGCATGTTTGCATATGTTATTGCTTCTCAACCCCATCCAACGTGCCATATCCCTGTCCAACCAAAACTCTGAGCAACAGGCCTGCAGCATAACACTGAGTAAACACGCATGACATTCACTCAGCAGCTGGGAACACTGCTACCAACGCACAGGCCGGAGCAAGAACCATATTTAATGGGCAAAGAAAACATTTGGTCTCACTTGGCAAGCAGGGTGTGTGCAATGCATGAGAAGATGTCTGTTCGTTATGAATATATTTCCATACCAGAGATACGTAATAAAATATTAAGATTTGATAAAAAATGTCAAAGTAAATTTTAATCTGCAGATTATATGCTTTATGCATTCATTTATATTTAATTTAATTTATTCCTGTGACACAAAGCTGTATTTTCAGCTTCAACATGATCCTTCAGAAATCATTCTAATATGCTGATTTGATGCTCAAGAAACATTTGTAATCATTATTAATAAATAAACAGTTGTGGAGCAATTGTTGTGGGAATGGTGATACTTTATTCAGGATTCTTAGAAAGTTCAATGAACTGCATTTATTACATTTATTTATTAAAGAATGTATTAATTAGACATATTTTGTAACATTATATAAATGTCTTAAATGTAACTTTTGATCAATTTAATGCATTCCCAATGAATATAAGTACACTCTAAAAAATGCTGGGTTCTTTTAACCCAATTTTGGGTCAAATATGGACAAACCCGAAATGTTGGGTTAAAAATGTAATGTAAAAATTTAACCCAACGGCTGGGTTAGTCCATATTTGACCCAAAGTTGGGTTAAAACAACCCAGCATTTTTTAGAGTGTATTAATTTCTCTCTTTTTTAATCTCACCACAAATATTTGAATTGTTTCCACCCTTTTTAACGCTGATAATAAAAATTAGAAATGTTTATTGAGCATCAAATAAGCAAAGAATGATTTCTGAAGGATCATGCGACACTGCAGTAATGATGCTGAAAATAAAACTTTGCATCACAGGAATACATTATGTTTTAAAAAGTGATTAAAATTATGGCTGTCAAACGATTAATCGTGATTAATCGCATCCAAATAAAAGTTTGTGTTTACATAATATATGTGGGTGCACTGTGTATAATTATTTTATATATATAAATACACACACATGCATGTATATATTTAAGACACATTTTCATGTATATACTGTGTATAGATTTATATGTAATTTGTATGATATTTAAATATAAATGTTTTAATATAATTAATATTTTTTTTCTTAAATATACATGCATGTGTGTGTATTTATATATATACAAAATAATTATACACAGTGCACCCACATATATTATGTAAACACAAACTGTTATTTTGGATGCGATTAATCGCGATTAATCGTTTGACAGCCCTAATTAAAATAGAAAACAATAATAATATTTCACAATATTCCCCTTTTTACTGTAATTTTGATTAAATAAATGTGCATAAGTTCTTTCAAACACATTAAAAATTGTAATTGACAGGTAGTTTGTACTCAATTAAATACTAAATAAATAAATTAATTAATTAAATAAAAACCTTAGTCAAAACTAAAGTTAAGCTCTGATTGACAGATATCCTGAACTCTGAACTCTCTTCCCCCAGTCCTCGATGGAAAAGCCATTGTTTGTTTAACTACTGTTTTATGGAATACCTAGTGACAGGAAGTTCTTAAAACAGCAGCAGTTACTATTTATATAGTGTCCCTTTTGGAGTAAATACTCACTAAAATCACCTCCTCCCCCCGTCAACCACACACAGACCCAATGGGACACCCCTGCGCTGAGGAATGCACCCATTCACAAGCTGGTGGCCATCTTGAAGGCTTGCCTCTCACTTCCTGTTACCATGACAACACCCAGCCACCTCAGACGGGTGTGAATGAGAGCCGATAAGCCCTCTCTCTCTGAGTGTGTGAGCAGTAATCCCACTCATGTTCAGCCCATTCAGAGTCACAACCACGACGGTATTTAGCCGTGTCTGCCTCTTTTATTGCTTTTATTAGTTTGCCATTGGTCGGCTGCGTGACAGCTTGTATGTGATGTCATCTAATTACTTGACTCGTCCTGTGTGCCCTTCGAATGCACCCTCAGGTTAGGTTCATGCAGAGCAGGTGTGTGTAGCGGGTGTCATCAGCTGACGGATGTGATGAAAAGAAGGCAATACTTCAGTTCGAGGGATTAGCGGTTCAATTAGAAGTGGGAGTTTGAAACAGTATTAGCATATGTGTGTGTGTGAATGTTTGCCTATGTGATGTACTCTCTAACCAACCAATTACTTGTTTTTTTGCAAATGAATGGAGGATTTCAGAGGTTTTAAGAAGAGTTTGTTAGCATCAGGAACGGTGTGAATAAGAGTCGGAATATACATGTGTGTGTGTCGGTTTAGATTACTTCATATTACAAGAAGTAAAACCTGATTTTTATGAAAAAGTAAAAATGCAGAAAGTTGTGTGTGAGGTTTAGGGTTAGTGTAAGGGGACAGCATACAGTTTGTACAGAATAAAAACCTACGTTTATGGAGAGTCCCTACAAAGATACAGTAATGAAGCAAAGTTGTGTGTGTGTGTTAGGTATACTCTACAATCTGGAGACAAAATGTCCTTGTGGGGAAATGTTTTGGTTCCCATGAGGAAAACAGCTTATTAATCATAAGTAATGTTTTTTGAAAATCTATGAATGCAGAACGGTAAAATGCTGTAAAAATGCTACAGTGCAAAACTGTTAATTGGTAAACAGAAAGTTTCCGTACTATACACGGTAAATAACTGTGATATAATTTTACAGTAAAATACCGTTAAATTTACAGTTTTTGAAAGTGAAAAAGAACAAATCATTGTATAATTTACAGTGAAAAACCGTAAATTGACATTCCCACAATTCCGTGTGACACTTCACATTTTATGTATTTTTGTTGAAATAACTTTGGTTCCTCATAGTTTTATTGTTTTTTTCTAATCAGTTATGTACATTAGGGTTTTATGTTACCATGATTTGTGTTACCATGATGGTGCTTAATGTTTGTGTGAATGACATTGTGCAGCTTCTTTGTATTGCTTCATACAATTATTCACTTGTGATGAGCTGTGATTGCTCATGTTACTCTCATCACTGCTGTGATGGTTGTTGGTTGTCAGTGTGGTCTAAAACTGATATCAATACATCAATAAGTTGGTAAATCCACATTTTATCAGAAAATAAAATATGGTTTATTACTGCAGATTTTAAGTTAAGTCTGTAAAACCATTAACGTTCCTACCGTATTTTTAACGGTAAAGTTCTGGCAACCACAGCTGCCGTTTTTTACCGTAAAATGTACGGTTTATTTTTTACAGTGTAGGTTTAGGGATAGAATATACAGTTTGTATCACAGTATAAAATCCATGTCTATGGAAAGTTACCATTAAACATGAAAACACAATGTGTGTGTGTTTATGAGCTCCTAATTGAACTCTAATTGGGGGCAAAATGTCTGAAAAATGTCCCCAGAATTTACCGCTCAAAAGTTTGCGGTCACTAAGATTTTTTAATGTTAAGTCTCTTATGGTCGCCAAGGCTGTATTTATTTGAACAATAATCAGTGTCACATGATCCTTTAGAAGTCATTTTATTATGATTATTAGGTGCTCAAGAAACATTTATTAATATTATCAATGTTGACAACAGTTGCGTTAATTGTTTGTGGTAACTGTGATACATGTGTAGTATATGATTAAAATGAATGTTAATTCAAACTAATCTTTGTTGACAGAATTGTGACATTTTTAATTACCTCAGATTAGTTCACTTAAAAAAAACTTTTGCTGATAATTACTCACCCTCATGTCATCCAAGATGTCCATGTCATTCTTTCTTCAGTTGAAAAGAAATTACTGTTTTTGATGAAAACATTCCAGGATTTTTCTCCATATAATGGACTTTAATGGGGTCCCAAACGGTTCAATTTCTAAATGAGAGTTTCAGTGCAGCTTCTGAACGACACCAGACAGAATAGGGGTCTTATCTAGTGAAAAAAGTGACTTTTTTTGAGTCACTTGGTTCATTTTGTTCGTTTATGGACCAAATGAATCAAAAGATTTGTTCATTTTGATGAACGAGTTCGAACAGGAGAGTCACGAACGCGCATCACAGAACAGAGCAAGGCGACCATTTGAGCTTATAAAACTTAGAGTTGTTCAATTATTTTTAAATGAATTAAATGAATTATATTTTTAAAATTCGTTTTGCTAGATAAGACCCTTATTCATCATCTGGTGTCATTTAAAGCCCTTTGAGGCTGCACTGAAACTGTCATTTGGACCTTGAATCGTTTGGACCCCATTGAAGTCCATTATATGGAGAAAAATCCTGAAATGTTTTCATCAAAAACCTTAATTTCTTTTCGACTGAAGAAAGAAAGACATGGACATCTTGGATGACATGGGGTGAGTACATTATCACCAAAAGTTTTTTTTTTAAAGTGAACTACTCCTTTAAGTCACATTCAGAAGTTAAATTTAGATTTTTGAAGATATTACATGATATCCATCTCCAAAAATCAATTACCCATGATGCAACATTTGTGATAGTACTATGGCTAGAAAAAAAAAGGTTGGCCCTTTTTTTGATGGCCCAAATGATGGCCCAAACCATGCAAATTTGCTATTTTTATAATTGGATGTATATCAGAAACGGTGCATTTAGTCACATTTTGTGATTTAACTAGAACTGGGAGAGAGAAAACTGGACTGGAGCAAAACAGAAATGCAACAGATACATATACATATTTGTATCCAAAGAGCCCTGAACACTGATCCAGATTGTTTTAACCCAGTTTAAGAACAGTTGACAAGCGAGTGTATGCATTTTTACTCCTTCCTGTCCCCCACAGCTTATACATACTTCCATGTGTGTATCTCCACGTGTTCTCACACACATGTAGCCATGCGAGTGAGTGTGTTGTGATGTTCTCAGGAGCCCTGCGCTATAAATCAGCGGAGAGGTCGACTCTGAAGGAGACATTACTGAACCCTGTGACTGTTTACCTGCTTTTTTCCCCTCCATTTCCCCAGTTCCACATTCACTCACTCCATCACGGATGAGCCCTGTCGTGTCATCCCTTTCCAGCTTATCTTTAACGAGACCCTGTCCACAATATCCATCTAATGTCCTCCAGAGAGGAAAAGACAGAAACATTTTTTTAAAGCTGCCTCACGGCTGCATGTATATGTTACACAGTTGCATTCTGGGAAACTTTCTGATCACACAACAATATGCATGTGGTTATAGTTCACATGTGGATTACATGTGTCCTTCGCAGAGAATCCTGAAATGAATTGCAACAAGCTCCGTGAAAAAATAAATCCAAGATGGTGGACGATGATCTATTTTATGTTTTGGGGAAACTGGTGGCTATGAATTCGTATCTCATTTATACGTTTTTGTTCAATGGGTTTAGAGATATACATTCATGATTTCTTCCTAGAAATCTACTTTCCATTCAAATTCATACAAAATCGCTACCTTGTAAAAAAAATTAAAAATAAAATAATAAATAAATAAATGAGAGAAATGTTGATTATAAGCTTTTATTTACTGTAAGTTTTGATAAAATATGTCAGTACAATAAGTTTTTGTTTTACCCAATATTTGTATTAAATAAATGTATGGTAGCCTATTAAAGGATTGTGCCTTTAGCTTAGCAACAAGCTAATGCTATAGTCGAATTGAAATCAATTCAGTCTCCTGCTTGGAGAATTATTTGTGTAGCGCAAAAGTTTCCGCCTAACTATAATGTTCAGAACCTCTACGTGCATTCTGGGATTGCCTCCTCTTTGAAGGTGAGTAGCTGATGCTTCCTTAAAATTTGGCCAAAGCAAGGTAACATACAATGTAGCATAACTTACAGCTTTTGTGATGAAGCGCACCTATGATGCCATAAATCGCTGTCTAGAGTCTGTCTGGTTTGAAACAGAACAGTTGATGTTTCTTAAAGTGTAGTTGGTCCGAACATATGATAGGATGAGGGGAGTACATAAGGCAAACACTCTGCGAACTCTCCAGGGAGAGAAGTGGGGTTCTGAGTGTGTGTATGCGAATGAATGACTTATGTTTGAGGCCGAAAGAATGTGTGTGTGAACAGAAAGAACAGAGTGCAGAGAGATGAGTGAATAAGTGAGATGTAACATACTGATGAAATTCCCTGAGAGGCCAGAATGGATAATACAATCTCAGGCAGTGATGCACAAACCAGATGGGTGGGGGTTTGTGGTGTTTAAATCCCTCTCTCTCTCCGCACTCACACACACACACACACCTGTCTGAGTTAAGATATATGGCCTTTCTGAGGGATATTGGTTACAGTGTGTTGTACAACAGTAAAGGGAGTTTCTTTACATACTGTACTTCGACTTTTACAAAATGGGTTTAATGTTCAAGAACTGAGCTCAATAATTGGGCATTATAGATATGATATGATATGATTGACATTAAATTGGTGGGGGATACTATCACTGTAAAAAATAATCCTGTAAAAAACGGTAAAATACTGGTAGCTGTGGTTGCCAGCATCATAATCGTAAAATACGATGTGTTACTGTTTTTAAAATTAACAGCTAAATACTCGTATTGTCAGCTACAGTATAAAACTTTAATTTAACAGCTATATGCACTAACACAAAAACAGTAACACACCGTATAGTTACAGTATGATGCTGGCAACCACAAGTCCGAACCCTGTGACTGTTCAGTCACGAAATTTCTGCACGTTAAAAAGTAAATAGGACTTTACGTTGTGTCATTCACATTTACACACTGCCTGTGAAACTTTCGTCCATCATAAAATAATTTGGATCGAGTTTGTTTTTCTGCTTTTTGCATGCCGTAGAAAGCCTTTTGAGAGACAATTTAGAGCCACCGAATGACAAATATGAAAAAACGCATATACATTTTTTTGACTTTCTCTTTTAGAGTGTGCAAGGACCTTTATAATAAAAAATATTCTGGCTTTTCCAAGTACTTTAAAAAAAATCCTGTAAAAAAAACGGTAAACTACTGGCAGCTGTGGTTGCCAGCATCATACCGTAACTATACAATGTGTTACTGTTTTTGTGTTAGAGCATATAGCTGTTAAATTAAAGTTTTATACTGTAGCTGGCAATACGGTATTTAGCTGTTAATTTCAAAAAACAGTAACAGACCGTATTTTTACGGTGTGAGGCTGGCAACCACAGCTGCCAGTAGTTTACCGTTTTTTTACAGGAACTGTGTTTAGGCCGTGTGTCCACCAAAGCGTTTTTCCACGCGCCTGGCGTTTTCAATTGTTTTCAATGGGAGTGCCGCGTTTTTAAACGGCATGAGCATAACGAGGTGCTAAGCGTTTTTTCACGCTGAAGCACCGAGCGCCCATTCGTTTTTTTACTGGTTGCCGAGAGTTGAAAAATGTTCAACTTTGCATAAATTTTTACGAGTGATTAAAAAGTGTCTAATTCGTACTAATTCATATGACCTCACTCGTATGAATTTGTACGAATTTGTTTAAACCCACGTGATGGGTAGGTTTAGGGGTAGGTAATTTGTACAAATTCATACGAATTGGCCAATTCGTAAAAAATTTACGATTTAGCAAAAATTGTACTAATTTGTATGAGCTGAGGTCGTATAGAATTGTTACGAATTAGCCACCTCGTAAAATTCGTATCAAATTCCTGTGAGATCGGGTTTATATAATGATTCAATCAATTTCACATAAAATCATGAATATTCTATTTCACAATGCATCAGGTTGCAAAAAAGGTTGAAATGCATTTTAAGTTGATTTGACCCATTTTTGCTACTGCATTTCCCTCTAAAAATGTATATTCAAAGTAACTTTATATTTATATTATTGTGTTCGAAATTCATAAACATTGAAATCCAAACTGTACAGTATGATGAGCTCTTCCAGACAGGATTTAATAAGCTAACCTTTGACACAAGGACACACATTCCTGTGCGAGGCTGAGGATTCTCGCAGGTTTGATTTAGCTGTGTACTCTGACCTCTGACCCCTGAGTCTAACCCAAAGCTCTAATGGCACTCCTGCTATCTCTAATGACCTTTTGATAGTGGGAGAGGAGGACAGACAGTGGAGCATCACGGCCCCCGCTGGAAAAGTCAACACTACCTTGTCTTGCTTTGCAGCTCGTAAACACTCTGCTGACAGCGATCAGATCCTGATTATCCCGGGACACACACTCACACAAAGCAAACAATAAACAGGCACCTGACAAGGATTTGTGATACAGTGGCTAATTTTAAGGTGCTTGAAGTAAGGAAGTCTTATTTTTGGGGTCTGTTTGTGTTTTACAGTTCCATTAAAAAGCAGGTGTGAAAAAAAAAAACCTGTCTAGATCATATTTCATTGAATAAAAAGAAGAAGAAAAAAAAAAGAAAGAAACGATTACTGTAATTAATTGGCATAAAATCAATGCTGCACTACACTAACATAATGCATGAACATTTTACATTTAAGTATACTTCTTTTTTTATTTAAATAACTTTAATAAAATTATGATTCATTAGCATTTTGTTAAAATGTGCGTAATTTTCTTTAAAAAAAGGCTACGATTTCAATTTTAAGCAATTTTTTTCTTCTTTTGATATTGGGGTAAAATACAACCTCAAAATTTTTATTTGCAAATTCAGGGGAGGGGACTTATTACCACAAAATTTCAAATTTATTAATTTAAAAAAATCTTATAAGTTGCATTATTTGATGAGTTCTGTTGAGATTGTAATCTATTCAGTACATTATATTTACAAATTTCTGTGTTTACTCTTTCACCGGATCTAAACTTAAGTACGGCCGTACAAGAAATTAGTGATTAAGTTATAAAAGTTATAAAGTTGGAGCCATATAGATTACTTTTATGATGGATGGATGTGCTTTTTTGGGCTTCAAAATCTAAGGTACCATTCTCTCCCAAATAATCCTGTAAAAAAACAGTAAACTACTGGCAGCTGTGGTTGCCAGCATCATGACCGTAAAAATACAGTGTGTTACTGTTTTTTAAATTAACAGCTAAATACCGTATTGCCAGCTACAGTATAAAACTTTAATTTAACAGCTATATGCTCTAACACAAAAACAGTAACACATTGTATAGTTACGGTATGATGCTGGCAACCACAGCTGCCCGTAGTTTACCGTTTTTTTACAGGATTTTTTTTACAGTACTTGGAAAAGCCAGAATATTTTTTATTATAAAGGTCCTTGCACACTCCAAAAAGAGAGAGTCCAAAAAATGTATATCCATTTTTTATATTTGTCGTTCGGTGGCTCTGAATTGTCAAAACACCTCTCAAAAGGCTTTTTACGAATGCGAAAACGCAGAAAAGCAAACTCGATCCAAATTATTTTATGATGGATGAAAGTTTCACAGGCAGTGTGTAAATGTGATTGATTGATTAAACGTGAAGTCGTATTTACTTTTTAACGCGAGGAATTTCGGACTGAACAGTCACAGGGTTCGGACTTGTGGTTGCCAGCATCATACCGTAACTATACGGTGTTACTGTTTTTGTGTTAGTGCATATAGCTGTTAAATTAAAGTTTTATACTGTAGCTGACAATACGGTATTTAGCTGTTAATTTCAAAAACAGTAACACACCGTATTTTTACGGTATGATGCTGGCAACCACAGCTACCAGTATTTTACCGTTTTTTACAGGATTATTTTTTACAGTGAAAATTATGGGATCATTTTCATTTTTGGGAAAACTTACAGTAATTTTCCAAAACATTTGTTTTGAGAGTGTAGGCTTTAAAAAGTCAAAACGATACCAAACGTTTTAGTTTAGTTAAGTTTAAGATTAGTCCTATTTATGAGGCTTTTCAGAAGCGCACATGGCCATCAGAATGGTTACTCATTCTGAACTGACATGTTGGTATGAGAAACTGAGACTGCAGACCAGAGGGGAATCTCTGTACCGGCTTCACTTCCCAGCATGGCTCCGGCCTCTCTAAGTCTCTCGCTGCTGTGCCTGACCCCCTCCAAACTCTTTTGTATGAAGACCCCTGCTCGCTGTGGACTGCCCGCTTTCTGGCCTTTCACATGAGACTGTGTCAAATTATTCCCCTCGAACTCCCCTCCTCTGAGCAGTAGCTCGCTCTTTCTCACGTGCACACACACACTCCCACCAGCGCAAAACACAAAGCCAGAGACAAGGAGGGCAAAAGAGAGGTAATGAACTAGAGGAGGAAAGATCTCCGACCTGAACGGAGAGATGTAACATACATGAGCAGTGTGTGCAAAGGTCTACACTTACTCTCCAGGAGTCTGGTTCATGCTAACAGCTTTGATTTCATTCCAGGACCTGTTGAATCCACGCAGCCCAATACACAGGCCTTTAGAGTCAGGACAGCATGCTGCTCTTGGCTTGGGCTGAGCTTTCTTCCCAGACAAAATCCCATTCAGGAAGACGAAAAGCTCAGAGAGGTGAGAGGAATGGAACTGTAGTGGGCAAAGGTCGATAATATGGACTGGAAAAAATGTTGAAATCATGTGCAGAAGCACAATGTGTGAGGATAATTAAAGCTAAATTCGTAAAAAAATAATTGATCCATTTGGGTGTTTCGCAGCGATGCCATAGAAGGACCATTTTTGGTTCCCCAAAGAATCCTTCAATGAACAGTTATTGAAAGAACTTAGTATGAAGAACATTTTCATAATCTAAAGAATGTTTTTCCCACTATAAAGAACCTTTTGTCCAATGGAAAGGTTCCATGGATGTGTTGTTGGTGGTGGTCATAGGTGTTCAACTTCGGAGTGGTTCAAAAAAGCCCACCTCAAAATTCGAATAATTCCTAATAGAATGTTGAAGTTATGACATCACTCTGTAGGCCAAAAACGTGGAAGTGAGTTAGCATTTTAGCACTCCTGGTTCCCTCACCCTAAAGTCTATGGGATTTTTGAATGGGTTTTTGCTAAATCGCCTGAAATAAGGTCTGTGGTGACCAAAGCCTCTATATATTTTCATTTTGATCTATGACATAAAACACACAATTCTAACCTGCTTGTGGTTTTTTAAACTTTGTGTTTCTTGTGTTTTTTTTTTTTAATCTTTATAGGCTTCAAAATGTATAAATTTTTTATTAACTTGTAAAGATTATCTTGATAAACTCTTTGTTAAACACAGATCTTATTTTTTGGCATTTTCCATAAGTCTATGGGGAAAATGCATTGCTTTCAAGCGAGGGAACCAACGTGCCGCTAGCTTCCAAGTTGTCCTACAAAGTGACATCATCACTTCAGCACTCTATTGTATTTTATAAAACGGTTAGTTCGAATCCTTGTTTCTGATTGGTCAAGAGCTGTGCTTTATTCACGATAAAACACGGCTACGACCGCTTCACTCAACGGTTCTATTGATCGCTGCGCAACACTGCGGTTCTATGTTGTTTTTATTTGAGCTTTCATGCATTTTACACATTGGAACGTTGTTGCTGTTCACACTCGGGGACTATTTTTTCCAGCGGAAGGTAGGCTTTTAGTGATTTTACTTCAAGAAAGTTGCACTAACATTGTTTTTTACTTAAATATTGTGTGGCAACCGTTTTATAAAAGCAATAGAGATACTCGAGGCAAGTGCGAGAGTGCCTGCAACCCCTTGAGCCGTTACTTATTCATCGATACAGCACAGTCTCTCGTATCTTATTGCTTACATATTCCTATGGCTCAGTTTTCATTAATATTTGCCCTTTTTGTTGCTACCAGGCAAAAAATCTTAATACTAGGAATTGGTGATACATTTTACTTTTTGATCCAACATCAAGTATCAAGAATTATATATTTGACATAAATACCAATACCTGTATAAAATTGTAGAACATTTTAGTGATTTGTGATTAAAATGGGTTATTATGGTCATCAATATTAAAAAGCAAGTACTGACATTACACCTTTGTTTTCAAAGAGAAATAGAAAATATTTAAATTCAGGGCCGTCAAACAATTAATCGCGATTAATAGCATCCAAAATATTTTATTTTTTTATGTTCACATAAAATATTTGGGTGCACTGTGTATAATTATTTTATATATATAAATACACACACATGCTTGTATATATTTAAGAAATATTTTCATGTATATACTGTATATAGATTTATATATAATTTATATTATAAATCATATATAAATATTTTTTTCTTAAATATACATGCATGTGTGTGTATTTATATATACAAAATAATTATGCACAGTGCACCCACATATATTATGTAAACGCAAACTTTTATTTTGGATGCGGTTAATCACGATTAATCATTTGACAGCCCTAATTTAAATAGGAAAAAAAGAAAAAATATTTTACAATATTACTGTTTTAGTTTATTTTTGACCAAATAAAAGCCTTGGTGAGTGTAAGAGACTTTTTAAAAAAAAATATTATAAAAAAATAAATCTTAATTATTCCAAACTTTTGACTGGTAGTGTATGTCTATAGTTTAATATGTACACTACAAAAAGCTTGGTTATTATTTACTATGATAATGCTTATTTTATCACTTTTTTTGATATCACTGTTTCGATTATATGAGCCACTGGAAAAATTGTTCCGTCTGAATGCAATTATAGTTCAAAGTTGCTTGAATGCATTAACATTCAGTTTAAATAAAAAAGAAAACTCTAGTAGGCATATTATATATATATATATATATATATATATATATATATATATATATATATATATATATATATATATATATATATATATATATATATATATATATATATATATATATCATTTTTTTTGTGTGAGGATTGATCTGGTCATCCCTACTTCAACACTCACAATATGGGACAAGTTACATGCCACATTTTAATCACTATGTATGGGCAATAATAATAGTGATGCAACCAACACCACTAACAAGTTTATAAGATTTGATGTATATTTCACAATATGTATTGATAACAGCTGTAAATCTGTTTCAAATAAAAATCAAAAGGGAGAAAAGTGGGGAGCTGGGGGGCATGTTGGCATGTCCAGATCCTCTCAAGCAGAATAAAAAGCAGCAGTTGTCAGAGAGGGCATCACACTCGATCTCTCTCTCTCTCTCTCTCTCTGTCTCTCTCTCTCTCTCTCTCTCTCTCTCTCTCTCTCTCTCTCTCTCTCTGGTTTCAGGAATCTGTAGGCTGTTCAGCTTGGGAAAGACCACAAACATTATGTTTTTCTGCAGACCTGGAAGGAACTGAATCACTCCTTCCACTGGAATGGGCCGTCAGAAGGCAGGCAGCACCTGCTGTCCTCCGAGTCCGGGTGGGCCGTCCCATCACTGGCCTAGTCCAATTATTAAATGTGCAAAGATGATTAAGTTATTTACACATGCCCATACACAGAACAAATGACTGTTTCATACACAAGCTTAGACACACAGCACATTCTGGCTGTACACACACACCGGACAGTTATTCCTTCCACACCTGAACTTCTCCCCACACACACACACCCTCATCTCACAAAATAGTCCCAGCCAAACAACATAAGCTACGTCCAACCCAAAAAATGATCCACAGAATGTAGCTCAAGTAAGGCACACACTCGTTTTAAACAGGCGCTATAAAAGCTAATGCTATAGTGGCATGCTGTTCTTAATCCACATGGTCTTTTTAAACTCTGTCCTTTTTTGTAACCGTCCTTGTTGGTGAATGACTGAGGAATGTGTTCTGTACAAATATATCACATTCTTCCTGAAAACTCCTGCATTGCTGAGGATTATGGAGGCATGTAAACAGGGACACCACCTGCCAATCGCAACCACATCTGTCTCATTATAGCGCTCAGGAAAAGTTTAAATGCTATATAGATGTAAACTGATAGATAAACAATTAGTTGCAAACATTTTAACTGTTTTAACATTTTAAGGCTTTGTCAAACTCACTTGTCATGTTAAAAATTACACATTGCATGTAATTCTGCTTCTTTAAATAAAATGTGTTTTACAATTCTCAATTCCTGTTTCATATTGCATATGAAATTCAGGAATAGAATTAAAGTTTCAAAGACACTCTCAGTACAATTCAAAAGGGCCCTCAACCCAGACAAACAAACAAATAAATACATAAATTAATTAATTGTGGAAACAGTGATGCCATTCAAACATTTGTGGTGAGATTTGAGAGAGAGAGAGAGAGAGAGAGAGAGAGAGAGAGAGAGAGAGAGAGAGAGAAGAGTAATAAATGGTGTTAATTGAACTTTCTATTCATCAAATAATCCTGAAAAATTTTGTATTTCACTACTTTTACACAGCAGTGATTTCAACACTGATAATAAGAAATGTTTCTAGAGTAAATCAGCATATTAGAATAATTTCTGAAGGATCATATGATTGAAGACTGAACTAATTATGCTAAAAATTCAGCTTTGACATCACAGGAATAAATTACATTTTCAAGTATATTAATATCGAAAACATTTATTTTGTAATAATATTTTGCAATATTACTATTTTTCAGTATTTGTATGTACTTTACAAACGTGTAATTGTTTTGTAATAAACCTTATTGCAAAGTGTCACTTTTTTATTAAATAGTATCTTAGTATTTTTATTAATAAATCTTAGTATTGTTTTGTTATTTTAGTTAAGACCAAGCATATACATATCATTAAGTTACATTTAAATAAATGTTGAAGCGAAAATAATTCCAGTCTGACAAACGCAAGCTGAGGATGATTGGGGTAATGTTGGGCATGGTGAATATGCATTAATGCGCGCGCGCGCACACACACACGCGCACAGAGGCAGTAGAGTCAGGGCAACCCCCTGCATACTGAAGCTCTGCCCTGCTGCTGTAGGGCTGGAACATTCCTGCTCTGACGAGCTGCAGAGCAATATGATCCCCTCTCTCACTCTCCGTGTGTGTAGAAAAAGACAGTAGTAGTAGTAGTAGTAGTAGTAGTAGTAGAAGAGAGAGAGAGTAAATGTATGCAGGGAAAGAGAAGACCAAGTGAAACAGTTAGACGAGTAGGGTTCACTAACTACTAACTTCACCGGGACCTGAAGGTTTGAGTACGTACTTTGACTCGGCTGCGTTCACGCGTACGTTCTGGACAGAAAGCAACGCAACGGCATATCGTTGCTCCTTTTCCCGTTGTTTTGCACTTTGCGCCCGCGTCTAATGGAGGGCCCCGTACGGATCTGCTATCAAGATAATGTGTTTCACTTCTAGTGTGTCCGGCTGCCCGCAGCTTTTGCCCTCCTGTAAAAGGTAAGACAATTTGGAGAGACTTCACACACCGCCACAGTGACGAGCTTCTTCCGCTGAAGTGTGTAACAGTGCGAAGAGTTCATGTGTATTCACTAATTTATCCTGCACGAGACGCACTACAAACACCATAGATGAGGAGAAAGTGTAAAGTGTTGAAAATGATTGTTCTGGAACGCGTGAAGATCATTTTTCCCTCAGAACGTGTAGTTTTACACCAAACTCGACGTCACTGTAAACTGTAGATGTCAAAGTGTAATGTATTGGCATAAAGGTTTGTTTTGGCATACAGAAACCCTCTTGCCATATTGTAAAGAGTGTCCAAACAAAGTTTAAAAGTGTAGAAATAAAGTTTCAAGAGTTAATACAAACTAGTTGAGTCTTACAGGATGTACAGAAACAAAGTATTTGAATGTAACGTTACAGTGTAAATTGTAATGGATGGAGAAACAGAAATGTAAAAAGGCTGCATTAAACAACATTTTTTAAGTTTATTAACAAAACTTTCAAGAATTAGTGTAAATACAAGTTTACAGAGTGTAGGCTACGTTTAAAAGATTTTATGTTGGAGTATGAACACCTTTTTACTGAGTGTAAAGTGTGTTGAAAGTTTCTAAAGTCAGACTGTTTAAACCGTTCCTGTATAAAAGTAGTAAAAAAACTTTCTATTCCATGAATGAAACCACTTAAGTTTGAGTTGACTTTAGGTTTTTTTTCCTGACAGTGACTTTAATCATAGCTATAACCGTATGAACACAACATCATGTTCTTGTTTGCCTTGAGAGTACTCAGATTTGTCTATGTAAATATGAAAACATAAAACTTTTGGAAGTGTTTTCCTCTGTGACAAATGTTTTGTTTGTATTGTTAGTGTGGTCATAAGCACTTGTGTGTCTTCTAGGGAAGGTTTGGCTGTTGAATGCGTAAATAAAACCTTAAACTAGTGTGCATAATCACTTAACATAACTGCTTTTTTGCTGGCATCCCTCTGAAGTGTCATCCATCTTATGTAATGAATGTATTTCTAATGGTATGTCTTTATTATCATGGAGAGACGGTTCCTCACCTCTATTGCAGTTTGATTTGAGCTATTTCTTGATGAAAACAAACCCCACAACATGCATCAGTCAGACCCAAACACTTGGCTCTTTGAAACTGAGATACCTGTGAGACTGAAACCATGGCTTTTTTTCTGGATATAGAAATAAAAAAACATTTTCTTAAATAAATAGCAAAAGCATGAAAGACAATAAAATAGCAAATTTACAGTGTCATAATGACCAATTAGTTTATGTTTTTTAAACTATAATGCATTGATTGAAATATGCTTAAGATGAAAATGTAAGTTTTTTTTAAAGAGACAAATCGATGGAATGTATTAATATGTTAAGTTGTGCCGATAAGTAGCGATTTAAGAAAATATGTCAATATTTAGAGTCTGTAGAGTTTACTGTAGAGTGTAATAGATTGTCTTATATTTGATGGGTTGTCATATCTTTGGTATAGTCCTAGATTATAATAAAAAAAAAAGATTGTTTATTTGCATATATGTTTATGATTCCAGGAGCAGATAGAGGTTTGTATCTGTGTATTGTTCCTCCTGTGGGCGTAATGACTCTTTTGATCTTCTGCTTCTAAAGAGGCGTAAATGGATGCCTACATGTGGCATGTGAGTGGCTTTTGTGTGATCAAGAGAGGTTAGGACAACATGACTGCTGGGTAACAAAGCCCTCATGCTTTCGGCTCGGAGAGAAAGAGACTGAAAGATCGTCTCAAGATACCAACACAATAAAAGATTTAAAAAGTGCTTTCCAGGAAAAGGCAAGTGTAATGAATGATCGTCATTTTCATTTTCGCTACATTCACAGCCATTTACCAAACCATATATTTAGCTGAAAAGTGTTGCGTTACGGTGGTATTTTATGGGACGTGAAAGGCGTAGAGAATCAAGGGATGAGAGACTAGGACAGCGGAGTGAACTTTTATCATGTCTTTATTTTTGTCCGGGCAGGAATGTTGAGCTTGGTCTCTTTCACCTGTTGGCTCTCATTTTTTCTTCTCAGAATAAACTATGTCGAGAAAGACATGGGTTAAACATATGCTTATCATCTCATCATAAACATAATCACTACACAATAAAATCTCACTTTGCACAGTTGGAACTGTCTAAATTGTTTCCTGTCGCTTTAGTTAGAGATAAAACAATGTTTAGAGTTCATAACCACAAAAACAGTTTGAGTTGTTGTGTTTTATGTGTATTTCTGTGGTAGAAAGTTTAGTTTTTTCCGTCATATTTTTGGTATGTGACCGTATAGTTCAGGATGTCACTTTCCCTTCATATTGGGAAGTCGCCTAGTTGCTTTTTCTGTTATCTAAGCGAGTAGAAACGTCACGGTAATTACTTGTTCACTAGCTTGACAATGTCTCAGCTCTCCTCAAAACAGTAACTTTTACAGTACTTTTTTTAACGAGTTGCCTTTAATTTTCTAATGCTATACATCACTGTTTTTATGTGTTTGAATTGCACATAGCTTTAGAGTAAGAGTGAGCTGAAATAATTCAACATTGTATTGCATTTGAAATTGATTTATTCATTCTAGCACTGTGAAAAACTGTGGTTTAACTTAAAAATTGTAATTGTAAGTTGATTGAAATGGAAAAAGTGAGTTAATACAATCAGAAACTCAAAATAATAAGTTATCTGAGCTAAATAAATTAAGTTGATTTGACAAAAGAAAAAATTTTGTGAAAACAAATCTTGAAAATATTTTTTTTACAGTGAGGGAATCAGTCTGTTCACATAGTAATGTAAAGTAAATTTAATTTGATACCTTTTTTCTGGTTAGTTTTAGTTTAAGGCTGTCACTCAGTTTGAGAAACCCTTATTGTTTTGTTGCCACACTAAAAAAATATTGTTGGTTTAACTTAAAAAAATAAGTAATCTGGTTGCCTTAAAGTTTTAAGTTGATTGAACTGGAAAAAGTGAGTTAATACAATGAAGGAGATTGATTTAATCATCAGAAACTTGAAATAATAAGTTATCTGAACTAAATAAATTATTTGTTGAAAAAAAATTAAATATAAGTTGATTTGACAAAAGAAAAAATGTTGTGATAACAAATATTTTTTTTACAGTGCAGAAAAATACAGTTCTGATAAAATATTGTATATTTATATAGGTATAAAAGATAATGTCTTTTATCTTTGAATATACCTTCATGGTGATGTTTCAGCATCCCTCTTATTGTGTTTTATCAGCCTAAAAAGAGAAGGATGAAAGGAAGTTTTCCGGTCCTCTTCCTCTGTCACATTTGATCATTTACTGATAGTGTTTATTAAGCTCCCACATCTCAGATGAGATCTCCTGTTTCTGCCTGGTACTAGAATGATGCCCGTATTTCTTCACTGTTTCAAACTGACTTTTCTTACATAGGGGCTGCACTTAGAATCTGGAAGAGTTGATGTTCCAGAAAGCAGAATATATTCCTGAATATGTTTCTTTGACACTTTGGGCCAGACGGGCACCCGTGCTCAGAGACTCTCAATCTGTGTTTTGCCCTGAAGGGGGGAACAAAAAAGCATTTCCTGTTAACTCATCCACTCATTATTACTAGTTCAACTTTCGAAGGTCACTCTTTTTGCTCAAGTTTGCATTTATCTTGCTAGATAATTTGAAGTATTCGTCTTCAATTGATTTTGCTTTCTCATTTTGTTCCTTTTCATGTTTGTAGTCAAAGCCCTCCTAATTAAAGTCCCCCTGTGGTGAAAATCAAGCTTTCAATGTTATGTCCATGTTGTGTTTTTAATCGGCTTTAAGGCAAACCATGCGCAAATTCATAAGTCAACAACACCATTGCTGAGTATTTTCTTCTTAGAACTGCAGTGAACCAAATACAGTCTCAAAACGTGATTTGAAGTCGCTGGTGTTTCTGACGTCACAAACAACCTTGTAACCAATCAGGTCAACGTGTGATCGTCAATGAGTGGATCTCTGAGCTTGTGTGAGTGAGTGGAGGCGGGGCTAATTTGCGTATTCATAGAATCACGTATACTAAATGACTAAAGTGTGTTGAGTTACATTCAAGCTATTTTAAGGCATGAATCTTTTTTTTTCCTCAAAGAAAAAACATTGAAATTAGGGCTGTCAAACGATTAATCGTGATTAATCGCATCCAAAATAAAAGTTTGTGTTTACATAATATATGTGGGTGCACTGTGTATAATTATTTATTTTGCATATATATAAATACACACACATGGATGTATATTTAAGAAAAAAATATTATATATAAATCTATATACAGTATATACATGAAAATATTTCTTAAATATATACAAGCATGTGTGTGTTATTTATATTATATAAAATATAATTATACACAGTGCACCCACTTATATTATGTAAACACAAACTTTTATTTTGGATACGATTAGTCGCAATTAATCGTTTGACAGCCCTAGTTTAAATATGTCATTTGGTGATCAAAGATGAGTTTAAGGGATTAACATTTTTGACTACAGAGGGACTTTAAATGGCTTGATGACATTTTGTGATTGTAAAGTCATGACCCATCAGTGTTCCTTCACTAATTACGAGCATTTATAAATCATTAGAAGGGCATTGGTTATCCAGTGTGGACTGGAGCTAAACGCTGCAGTTCTATTTAGAGCGCTAGAATAATGTTTGGCCGTTTAGAGAGTTCTGGGTAATGATAAACACATGGGGCTGTTGAAAAGGTATGCTAAGTGGCCAATTTGAATGTAAGCATGTGTAATGATTGGGACCCAGTGATGGCCTTTCCAGTCATTCTGGTGGTCTGTCGTATTTTGTCGCAGTTAATGGGTTGAACACTCTGCTTTAGATCAATACATGGGCATGCACAAACCTTGTCTCAGTAGCAGAGGTTGTTGTGAAAGATCAGGCTGGCTAGTTTTCATGAAAGTGGATTGAGCAATTCAGAATACGTTTTCTGTTATTTCTGTTATTATGTTTGGGCTGTGGGCAGGATAGAATGTAAATGCACATTAAAAATGAGTGATGAATGTGTTTGAGTAGCTGTAAGCGGGCGTCCGGGCGGGCGTGTTGGCGTGGGAGACTAGAACGAAGAGAGAGAAAGTTGGAGAGTCAGTAAGGGGGTATTCAGTCTCAGCCTCTGTTGCCCAACAGATGTTAGGCAGCTTTTTTTACCCCCACCCCGGGTAGGGAGGGATGAAAGGGATTTCGTAGGGTTGTGTGGTTCGGTTTGAAGGTTTATTTAGCTTTGGGCCATGAACTTTGCTCTCAGCGTCATTCCGAGATTAGCTATTGGATGGTGAATAGGGCTGTCAAACGATTAATCGCGATTAATCACATCCAAAATATAAGTTTGTGTTTACAAAATATATGTAGGTGCACTGTGTATAATTATTTTGTATATATATAAATACACACACATGCATGTATATTTAAGAAAAAAATATTATTTTTATATAAAATATTTATATATAATAAATCCAGTGTTGGGGAGTAGTTAACTACAAGTAGCGACGCTACTGAAACTAAATTTGTCAGTAGCTTGGCAGTAGCTCAGTTGCTTTTTAAACAGTGTAGCTTTTCCAGTAGCTAACTACTTTTAGCAGCAAGTAGCGGTGTAGCGCGAGCAAAAGCTACATTGCGTTTGTCGAGCCTGCGCGAATCAGCACGATGCAAGGATATTCTTCTTGTTAGATTACGAACTAATTTTTTGCCATTACCGCCACCTGTTGTTTAATCACGGATCTTTCGGCTAACGGTTCACTGACGTACAGAAGTGCAGTGACACCCATATGGAGCAAAGACGCGACGGCAGATTTGGAGGATGGAGAAACAACCATAGACAGTAAAACGTTAATTACCCATGGCCTTATTTGTCCAAGTTCAATCGGTATTTTTGAGAAAATATTCTACATGCAATTATATTAATAATAATTAATGAATAATATTAATAATAATTATATTAATTAATAATTCTACAATTTACGTTAGATGTATATTTTGTTCTTGCAATGTTGTAGGCTATTTGTTGCAATTTTGACAAACAGTCTGAGATATTTGAGTGTTGTGTGTAATAAAACAATACTCTTTCAAATCATAATTGTATTGCATTGTTTTAAACACTAAATATGTTACTTAAAACATTCTTCAGACACTTATTCAGTTATTTATAATATACGTTATATAGCAAAAGTAGTTTCAATGTAGCTGAGCTACTTTTTGATAGTAACTTGTAGTGTAGCTAACTACTTTACCAAAAGAGTAGCTTGACTGTAGTTAGCTTGTCAAACTACAGTTTCAGAGTAGCTTCCCCAACACTGTATAAATCTATATACAGTATATACATGAAAATATTTCTTAAATATATACAAGCATGTGTGTGTATTTATATATATAAAATAATTATACACAGTGCACCCACATATAATATGTAAACACAAACTTTTATTTTGGATGCGATTATTCGCGATTAATCATTTGACAGCCCTAGAAATTAAATTATTTTGTTTTATATAAGTGATCTAATTTGTTGGCATTTGTACACACTGTTGCTTAATTTTATGAAGGTCGATGTGAGTAATGCAAATGCATATGATGAATTTTCAATATATTGCCCTGCCCTCAATCCATGCAGACAGGACAGATGTGGCCATGCAGTGTGGCAAGCATACCGTCACACTGCATACTTAATCAGCCTCATTCTGATTAGAGGAACCACCAAACAAATTTGAGGTCATTTTTAATTGCGACCATGACGTCTGACTTCAAATAGCATAAAGGATATTTCATAGAGTTGGAAGATTTCATGATGGTACATTTCACCTACCATAACTGTAGTGATACTGAGTTGGTCCACCACCCGGAACAATTGCCTTTAATCCCTGAAGTCCAGGACTCATTAGTTCGGGTTAGCTGACAGCCGCCATCCTTTTTAAAGGGCCATAGGAACTGGAGAAGGATTACGGCTGGCTGCTAAAGCTTTCCTGATGTGATTTAAGGCCCTGGCAGCGGTGATGGAATACCGTCCAGCAGCTATGTACATCGGGTGAATGGTATATCTCACAGGTTTTGCCTCTCGCTCAACAGATTGTAACAGATTAGAGCAAATTTTGCTCTAAAAAGATGATCCTAACACAATGGAATTCACTAGACGGAGAGCGCCAAGGTCGTCTCCCACTGGTCTGAGGCAACAATAAGAATTTGTTTCTCGTGATTCATTGCCCATCATAGTTTTAATGACCTTGGAGTTAAACAGAAAATGTAGACCCATCTTTAAAATCTACTCCTTAGATTGTACGCATAAATAATTGGCATACTAAACAGAAAAGCTGTACCTTCTGCTCACCCATTATGATTAATCGAGAGCAAAGAAAAGTTAATGATGGGCACAGTCTATTAAAATGTGTACTTTTGAATCCTGTATGAAAGTTAACAGTACAACTATACAGGAAGTTTACTCCTGTGAGATGTGTTGTCATTTAAACAAATTATGTTTCATTGTGTGTGTGGTAGGTCTATGACTTAACATGTTTTTCTTTAAAGAATGACTATTTTCACTGTAATCTAATCTTATTTGATCAGGTTGTTCAGTTTCTGTGACCTCTTGCATTGCTTTTAAAACTTTCTTTAGTGAAATATCCAAGTGTTGTTAATATACCTTTACCGAAAGGACACTGTTCTGTTTTTTTCAGATTAGTTTGACAGGTATTTTTTAAATTGAAAAAGTTATAAATTCAAAATAAGCATGTTTGATATTTATTAAATTTGTTCATTTATTTCGGATAATTATTGAGAAGAATGCATTTCTCATTATTGTTTATCTATTCACCAATCGTCTTTCCCAATATCTGGGACAATTAGAGAATACTCTTACGTGGCGTTGTTGGAGATGCATTTCTGAACTGTTCACAGGAGAGCCCTGACCTTGTGCAGAACATAGGAAGGGTTTTCTGCATCGTCAGCACCTTCCTGTTTTTAAGATTATTTTCTCTGAGACTTCCTGAGCTGACCCTTCTTCACCAGCTCCTGTTCTCAGTCCAGCCCCTCGAGCAGTCAGAACCCTTTCTTGATTTTATTTCAACTTGTCTAGTACCAGCCCAGCTACACCACAGCTTTCTATTTCAAACCCGGCAGCCCATAAGCGACATCTGACATGGGTTTTCTCCACAGCTCAAGCCAGGCAACAGATCAGCAGGACTATATTAAGGCAAAAGCGGCCGTGGCTGGCTCCCCCCCATGCTCCCGACAAACAGACTGTTTGTTTGGAAGGTCTGCATAACTGGCAGATCAGAGCCTAAGGCACTGTGGGTACTACTACTACTGTAGTTGCCTGTGGTTGCAAGTGCCATTTTGAGCTTCGCAATGCGGGACGAGGCAGCCCTCTGGGGAACAGAGTTACACGGTCATTTATAGTCTATTTTACAACTGCTTCAGGAAACAGGAATTAATTACAGGGGTTAGCCCAAAGAAGGCCCTGCATTGTTACGCCTCTGACCCATCTATTTAGGACAGCCCAGATTAGATTGAGATACAGGATGGGAGATGCATAATATTTATGATTCTGAGACAGACAAGCTTCCTGGTCTGTGTTCGTAAAACCTCATCCATATTTACTCTGAATGAGGCTTTTTATAAGCTTTCCCCTTCTTCTGAAACCAATGTGCCACCATTGTCCTCCCAGCAGTTGGAAGTTGTATTGAAAAAGTACTGAATGTAATCTGTATTATTATTATTTTGACATTTTAAGATGGTTATGTGGGTATATGCCTTGTCCAGAATCTGCTCACACCTCCCGGTTAAGAGAACGGCTGAAGCCCGACATGACTGAGAGTTTAACAATCTGACATGAAGCCAGTGATAGCTATCCAGACAAGCACGTTTGTTGAACTCGCACCACACAATTTGTTTTGTTATTTTGGAAGCGCTAGACAACATGACCCCTTGGCTTGCAGAGGACTACAAGACAAGCCAGATAAACATTTAGACAACCTAAATAGATTCAGTCAGAAGCGGTGTTTGGAGTAGATATTTATTTCAGAGCTCTCAAGCTTGTACATACAAGGCAGAGAGTTGGCCTTATGATTTTGGGGGGGTTTCAACACACTCGAATAGAATAATTCGGTCTTCACAGCCTCTTAGATCTTATTTGTTTTTGTTTCAGGAGGATCATTTTTCAATTTGGAAAAATCAATGGTCGAAAAGCGCAAGTTCTACTCTTAGCCTAATCAAATAATCATGATGCATCTTAGTACAGTTACCAATATTATAGCTTATAGATAATGTAGTCTATTGTTCCCTTTAGCTGAGACACTTCAGATGTGCTTTATTCACCATGATGGTTTTGCAACATGTGTAACATGAAGGTATATTATGTAAGTCTGTCATATAGGCTGCATAAAATTATAATGAAAACACTTCTGTAAAAGAATGTGCTTGGGACATGGCTTTTAATGGTGAGACTTTTGCTTTTCTATTCAGGCTCTCAAAAGATTATAGAAAAATTTGGAGTTAGATTTATTGGCTAATATATCGGTTATCAGTTTTCAAAATAAAGACATTTTGGTGGTTGTTATCAGCCAAAATGTTCATGTTGGTGCATCCCTAGTGAATTTACAGTAGGGTGACCAACTGTCCTGTTTTCCCAGGACATGTCCTGTTTTTTCTATCCATACAGAGGAGGCATAACCTACTTTAAATGTATTGAAATTAATAAGGTATCTTTGAGTAAACTTCGAGTATCATTTGAGTAGGCCTATCTTTTTGCCGGGCCAAGTGTCCTCGTTTTTGGTAATCAAAATATGGTCACCCTAATTTACAGTACATGTCTACTTATGAATTTATCTCTCACATTCTTAGGTTTTGGGCCAGCATGGATGTTAGGGTGACGGTCCTGATCTTCATTATTTTCCAGTGATGATTTCAAGTCCTGCTGTCATCTTGTTTTTGTTTTGTACATGCTCTGAATTGCAGCTTCTAATATATGTCCCTTCCCTGTGAGTGCTTTTGGTACAAGGCCAAAGAGCCTATCGTTGGGATACTGAGCAGGACCTGTTATGGATGGAGAGGTGATGGAATCCAGGAGGGTGAGGGAGGACTGAATCTAAGCAGAAGCAGAGAAAGAGAAAGAGCTAGGAGAGCAGAGATATGCAGACTTTAGATGGAAAACCACTAGCTGCCTCCAACTTTTCTGCAGCCTTTTTCCCTTTTAAAAATTGAAGTCCGTCTAAGTTTGCAAAAGAGTATGTACAGACAGAGAATGCAGTACATTCCAAATTCAAGCTTGCATTTCCCACATGCGCAACCATAGCTTATCATGTCTGGAACATGTGCAGATAACAAGGCCACAGGTCTGACATGTTACTCTTTTCTCAATTCAAAGCTTTTGGAATTTAAGTGCTTGGCATCTACTGGAGAAGTCATCTAATGCTCTGCTGAATCTAACCTCCACACATACACACTTGCTCTCATCCTCCACTGCTTGCCTGATGAATCAGACACTCTTGGCACAGCCTGCCTATCAACTTTGTCTCTCAGTATACCCTCTGGGCAGACAGAACCGCTGTCTCTCCTGTCTCTAACATTCCACCTCTCTATTAGAATTACCCTTCATGTGTGCAAACGTCCCCTCAAGTGTTCTGAGTAGCTGTGAACTCAGCTGGAAGGATATTCTTTAGCTCCCACAATTCTGTGGGTGTTGTTAGCTATGCGTGTTGCTTTGCCACAGTTTTGGCTGTGGCCTTGTGTGGTGGGATACCCTGAGATCCATTTCCAGTGTCCGAGACGACCCTATCTGAGTTTCAGTCCTCTGCCTAATCCCTGTTGTTGAAAACCTTGGGAAACAGCCCCCTTACCTCTGCACCCCTCCTCTCTCACCACCTCCCATTCCACACTACCTCCTCCTTCTATTCCCAGGCAAACAAGACACCACAGAACAAACTCCAATTAAGAGGGTTCTTCTGTACTGTACTGAGGCTAAGGGTCTCCCTCCCACTCTGTCTCACCGGGTGATCTGTGTGCAGAGTGTTTGTGACCAAGGCCAAGCAGCCCGAGGCAGGAATTAGCACTGTCTCCCTGGTCTGAGGCCTGGAACTCATGGGAGGAAGGCGGAGGTAGAGCAGGGTTGTTGCTTCTGAAATCCCCCGGGAGGAGAGGAGGGAAGGAGATGTGTGTTCTTGGTAAACAGTGCTTTGTTAGAGGTGACTGTCTGATCCCTGGGGCCTCTGTTCTCATTCCTCTCTTCTATCCTCCCATCTTTCCTTTCTCTGTTAACCACACCGCGGTCTCCCAGGCTGTGCCCTGTCACCCCACGAGTATCTCACCCCAAGGTTGCATGGACTTTGTAGACTCTACTGTGATTTCCTGTCAACAGAGAAAGTCTGCGTTTTATGGCTTTGGCCTGCGAAGTAGAATCAGACTCCTGACGTAATGGCTCTACCCACATACACACTGACCCACTCTTTTACAACGCTAAAAAAGCTGTTAAAAGTTAACCTATGTTTGCTTTTTCTTTGGCGCTGGCAGCCTTTTTCTAACTAGTCTGATTCCCATCTCTGTTCACTGTAAAAGAAAGAGAAATTGCTCCAATTTTAATGTCTAGTACCTTACAGATGTCTCTGATTCTTTCTCGTTTTCCTCTTTAATAATGTCTGCTCCCTTTAATCACTGCTCAGTTCAGAGGCCCAGTATTTCCATTCATTAGTCCCATCTGCATGGCCTGGAGCTGCCCTCATTCCTGCCACTTGGACCAATAGTTGCTTGTTTTTAGCCCCACTCGGGCCATCCATACTGTGCCTGGTTTCCCACCCCCACTTTCAGTCGCCCAGTCCTTCTCCATCTCCTGACCTATCTTGCTAGTCAGGTCTCTCTGATTGCACCAAGTCAAGACATTGTGCTGTCAGTTGACTGGGAGGATTACAAGCAAGGTAGTATGAATTTGTCCGTCAGGCATTATCTGGGGGAATGAGCTGAGGTTTGGCAAGTATTCACCTTTTTTTCCCCACCTGGCCCTCCCTTTCTCACAGTCTCCTTGTTCTTCCTGTCTCACTTTTTTGTCTTTCTCTCACTGTTGAGGGGCTTACTTCAATCATTCTCACCTCTCTTTTTGTTTCATATTTTTCTTATTTTATTTTTGTAACCTTTGTGCTGCTTAATTTGCTCTCCTTCACCCCTCTCTCTCTCTGTGTGGAATGTTTGTAGAGTGACGACTCTGTCAGTGTTTGTGGGGGGCAAGTGTGGACAGGTTTAGGATATGGCAGAGTATCAACCTCACCACATAGGGTCAGATCAGACTATCAGAAAATATATTCACTCACTCTTGTGTTCTTCTCCTGCTTTCATTGTGTCTTCTGTTCTTTCGGTCTCTTCCTCATTATGGTGCCCACATGTTTTTGCTGCTTTGTGTGTTCTATTTTTGGTTATTTCCTGTAGTCCCTAATGACAATAGCCATACCACTTAAGACAAGCATTTGTGTTCATTTAGTTAATATTCCACTGCTAGCTTTCTTTGTTTCCTTGCTGTGATGTTCAGGCCTCTAGTTTTGTGCCAGTCGTGACCTGTTCTTTCAAGCCTTGTGGGGTCTTTTGTCCATGTTTATTCAATATGACAGGAATCTGGGCAGAGGACTCATCTGAGCACTGCCTGCAGAGAGAGACTCATTTATTCCCGTTAACACCTTTTTTTTATAGGACTGCAGGTGCCACTTCCCGCCTCTTTACATGCACACACCTATGATTTTGTCAGAGTGTTTATATTCCTTGCTGTCATTTTTTGCTTACTTTGCATTACATCTTGCTGCAATAGTACCCTGCATTCCAGCAGAATGTTATTCCAGAGGCTATGTGTCACATACAGATATGAGGGTATCAGAGCCACCTTTTATTTTCAAGTATGCTATGCTACACATGAATTAATGTCTGGAATAGTCTTGGTAAAACGGTAGAAGATATCATTTATAACGACAGATGCTTTTAGACATCCTAAAGAGATGAGTCTGCACATTGGTTCATCTCTGGTATGACCCTGAACTTAACTCCCTCATTCCAGATAGAAAACAAAAAGGAAAAACAGTTTTTGCTCTGACAACTGATAAGGATAGATTTACGATGATCAACTGTCTGTGGGTTTGCTGAACTACTTTTGGATCAAGCTCTCTGGAAGCCTCTCAGAAAAGCACTCAAAGTGTGTGAATCCTCTCTACTGGCTTGAGAAAGTCCTGACTCAAGTTTGTAAATGCAAAACAGAATTCAGAAGAGGGCATGTATGAGAGGTCCTCCACAACTTTTGGAGACTCTAGGGAGGCAAACTGACCAGAGATCTGTCCCTGTAAATCAAATACTCCTACTGACCAGCATATGTTGCGCTTTGGGACTGGGATACTGGAGGGCTATTGTCCCCACTGAGTCTTGACATTCTAGCTTGAGGAGACATCTTTTCGGTCAACCAGCTTCGCAACCTTGAGAAAATGGCATGCTCTTGCCAACTAGCTTGGCCAAAAGCCAACCAGCCTCAACCAACATGGAATTTCATGCTAAGTCTTAGCTCGTCTCTTTTCAGCACAAAAACTCTGGACATCAGCTGTGTATTATTTACTAAAAGTAACACACTACCAATATACTTAATCTTCAGTAAATTGTTTAATAGAGCTAATCAAGAAGCTAACAATAAGATTCCTTGTCTGTTAGTGTTTCAGTAGAGGGCTGCTGGTGTAGTGATATGGTTTCTAGTTGGTCAAAGCTGGTAATTTATGGCAATTTGCTGTTCCATACTTTTGGGCAGCTTCTTCCAGCAAGGACTGGAATGGCCAAGAGTGAAGCTTTTCTCAAGCCCCTTTCACACAGAGATTCCAGAAAATACACGGATAATGTGACCTGGCATTTGTTCCGGGATTGTTTGATTTCGGTTCATTCACACTGGCCAGTGATTTGCCGGGATCTGTAAATGAGTTCACACACAACCCGTAAAGATCCTGGAAAGACACATGACGTCAAGATGAGAGCAGCCCGTTCTCATCCAAGGCGTCATATACTGACGCTTTTGACATTTCGTCTGTACATCCAACGCATATGGCACACTTTAGCGTCAATATGAGATGCAGATATATATGGGCCAGAAGGCACCCCCTAGTGGTGTAACGCTAAACCTACCCCAGAACTAAACCTACCCTAACAGAACAAAGCTCTGTGCGTGTTATACTGACGCTAAAGGGTGCCATGTGTGTTAGATTTAGATGAAATTTCTAAAGTGTCATTATATAACACCCTGAGGATGAGAATTCGTTGGATGAGATGTGTAATGTATGCATTGAAAACATGTACACGCGCATACCGTTTCACAAAAGCTCGTGAACGATCTTAGCTTCATCACGAATAGATAGTGAGGAGCTCCTGGTCTCTGCTTCGTTCCAGTTTGCAGACATTTTGCTCGTCCTTTCTTTGTTGATGATGAACACAAGCGGTCTTCTTCAGAGTTCGCGCGTATGGCACGAGCGTCATTACTACTGACACACCCCTTACGGCATTGGTCCTGGCTTTTGTTCACACAGCGCGCGTTCCGGGACTGATTCCGGCAATGTTACTAGGTCCCCAACCCTGGCATCAATGCCGGTATCAATCCCGAGTCATGTTTGCGTTCACACAGAAGGCGTTCTGGCAATTTCCCGGGATCAACGTGCTGTGTGAAAGGGGCTTCACTAATTGGTTAAAGAACTGCATTAGCAAACATTATTGCTTGAGACATCAGTAAATTGATATCACATAAATAGCACTGTCAGGTTAATGTTTGTAATTCTCTGTTAGCCCATTTAATTGCGTCCTTTTGCAATGTGTTACCTTTGCCCTTAATCTTCTCTTTTATGTGGCCTGTATGATGGATATCTTCAGCAGGTATAGGGGACTTCCCTTTCCTTCTGCCATCAGACATGTCTCGGCACTTCGTTACCTCTCTCTGTCTCTCTTGTATACTTATATCTCTGTTATTGAAGGCTCTAGACTGATCTAATTCCCTGCTGTCTCTCTTGCCTGCATTTAGTTGTAGCTGCCTCTCTCTCTCTCTGATAAAGGACAGCAGATATCCTACATAGTGTCTCTCTGCCCTGAGCCTAGCACATACAGGCGGATGTCAAAGGAAGGCACAAAGATAAAACATAGGAATGATGCTTGTGTTTCCTCTTCATGCCAGATCTGTTGCAGAGATAGCAAGAGGCACAGCGGCACTCAGATATCTCGATTCCAGGGTTATACCCAGCCATCCAAGGGTACATACCATCACCTTTTAAGCATACACTCGTACACATGTTGCCCATCTTTGTCTGTGTGTTTCATTCAAGACTGTCGTTGTTGTTGTAATTATATATTATTATTCTGGGAGTGAGAAGATTGTTTCCACTGATGGCATAGGGGCACTGCGGAAGGCTTGTTGGGACTCATGGACAAAGACACGCTAGACTTAGAATCATTGGGCTGAAGAGCCATGTACTCACACGTTCATTGCCACTTCATGCACATTTACTCTCTGAGATCTGCTTAATTTAGAATAACTTTTGTTTATTAAGTTTCTATGAAATTTGTGTTGGTTACAGAAGTGTGTAGATGTATTTTATGGCCTGTCTGTCTTGCTTCCCTCTTGCCTGTCGTGGTGTATTTTATGTTTGTCAAGTGCAGACCCTTTTCTCACCCTGCTTTTGGGGTGACCCCAAGGGTGGGGTTATGATTGGCTGACACCCACTGACTTTCTGCTCTCCGGTGACCCTTGACCTCTGGTTTAGAGGTGCGTGAGCAGGAGGCTGGAGAGCTTATTATTTCCTGTGTTTCCTACTTCGTCTTCCTCTGAGTGGTCCCGTGGGGGGCGGGGGAGACGATATATTTGTATATGTTTGATGCTTGGAAGGAGTGTTTTTAGCTCACATTGTAGCATGTTGGGAAGGTAGATTCATTCATAATGCAACAATTAACCCTCTGGGATTCTTCGTTTAACAGTCACACTCAGGACCTTCGGTTCAAAATCACCAATTTTCTTCAGGTGAAAATTGAAAATCAAGGGCGGGATTCATATTTAAAAAAGAAATTTATAATTTTTTTTTTACTTGTTTTTTATAATATTTTTTCTTTTTCTTTTTTGGTGTTTTGAGAAAATTTCAAAAATCAAAAAAATTATAATTAGTATTAATGCAATAATTATGACCACATTTTTCCCCATTGAATATAATAGAATTTTTTTATTTTAAAAAAATATATATTATTATTTTTTTTTTAAAGCTGTATTTCATTTTGGAGTCAAGCCTAGGCCTCATAAAAGCAATTTTTGAAATTAGATGGATGCCATCTCGTGGACAAACTGAGCTTTTAAAAATACAAAACACATGTATAGTCTAAATTTTTTGGTGTGTTTGTGTATAAAGGTGTGTTTGTGTGTGTCTGTTTTGCACTCTTGATGTTTTATAGATTCCCCCTTCACTGTTGTGTGCTTTTTTTCAAGATCGTTGCTGATTTGTAGATTGTACTGCACAAAAAAATTCAGTATTTTCACATTTTTGCCAATTTCCCATTCATTTCCTATGCGGGTCATTTTTGACCCAAAGGTCCTGAGTGTGACTATTTTTTTTACGACCACTTTGACTTTTCAAATCCTGTCCCCAATTTTTTGGGGTGTTCATATACCAAGTACCATTAAAGTCACCAAGTTTCGGACCATTCCGAATGAAGCTACGATTTCTAATTTTTTTTAAATGCTTTGGGTCATTATTGACCAAAAGAACCCCAGAGGGTTAACTAGATTTTTATCCAACACTCATCCAAAGCCTGCGTCACAATGTTGTGGGTAGTTGACAAGGCTTTGCAGTGTGGTCGCTAATGTTCTTGTGTTTTTTAGCACAATGCTATTGTGTGTATTGGGTGCTCTGAATAGGGTTGCAAAGTTTCCAGAAACTTTCCAGGATTTTCGGAAACTTTCCAGGATTTTCGGAAACTTTCCAGGATTTTCGAAATCTTCCAGGATTTTTGGGAAGTTTCTGGAAATTTACTGGAAATATTCAGCCCCTTTGCAACCCTAGCTCTGAATTATTGCAAGGGACTTGTTATGTGGATTGTAGGGTGTTATGAGTGGTTGAACACGAGCCCACTCCATAGTTCTCAAGATCGCAACTCATGCAACTCATGCTTCTGTGTAAGTTTATGGGATTTTTATTTTATTTTGCTCTTTTTATTGTTTAATTAATAGGACACTTAATCTCAGCAATGTGCATAATTTGAGCTATCATGTCTTTAGCACACTATAAGAAATAGTAGCTAGTAATGATACTTGTCATAGCAAGCGCTGCTAAAGAAAAATGGTGTAGAGAAATAAGCAACACAGGAGAAGGTATTAGTACGCTTGAGTGTGAGTAAATTTGAGCGTGTGTGTCCTGTCACAGACCTGTTCAGCTCTAGTGGTCTCACCCAGACATCACTCCTTTAATTTGACCCAGTCGAGTGGCCTGTCCTTTGGGGTGATGTTGGGCTGGGCACAGAGCCCCATGGCACCCACAGTGTGAATATCACAGCTGGGTGGCCATTGTCCTCCAGCCCCTGGCCCAAACTACACTCACAACCCCAGGAGCCTGTGATCAAAGGCCCTCCGGATTAACGCAGCCCAGATACAGAGGACCGGCGCTAGGGGAGGGATGGGTTCAAAAGCAAAGAAGAATGCTCCTAAATTACACTCCTTTCACTGCTTTCCTTGTCTCACCCTTTGGGTGCTCCCCTTGTCTTCCCTTTAGGGCGTTTGAGATTGTGTGTGAGTGTGTGAACGCCATGTGTAGACTCTTCAGGCTACAGTGAGTCTGTGAGAAAGCAGTGCACTGTGACAGGATAGTGATATTAAGAGTAGGCCAGAGCAGACCCTTCGAATGCAGTCCATCAGAGATGAGCAGAAATTAATGGGGCAAAAGAGAGGAAGGGAGAAGACGGATTGTAGGTTGAGGATGGGTGAGGAGGCATAGAGGTTCACCAGAGAAGCACTTTGTGGGAATGGGTCATAGATCAGCAGAAATGCATTTCTCATTGGAGGAAGTCTGTGTGAGAGGAATGGCTTCTATAAGGAGATGTGTCATAAAGACAATTAAAAGTATTGTTTAGGATTAACTGTAAAATGTTTGGGGTTGTTATTGCTACAAGCTGAATCCCTCAGCCAGCTACAGATGAAAACGGTGCTACTCGATATCTGTATAAAGAGTAGGCCTATATGTGGGTAGCTTTAATTATTGATGTTTGTTCAGGAACTTCAATTTTAGCGATCTGAACAAACCCCTGACCCTGAGTATTAAAATTCTGGACACTTTATCCCTCATTATTTGTGCTACAGTCATAAATATTACATTAATTTGTGTTTCTTTTTAAGAGAGGTGTGCTATGACCTCTCTAAGTGATAGACTTACGTTTTCATCTGGTAATGTTAATATAAAAAAAAAATACATAGACTTGCATTGAAGGAGTAACCTAAACCATATCTTGGGAAGAGTATAAGTATTGTAAACTTAAGACCCACAACTAGGGCCCTATGATTTCTGTGATCATGGAATGTAAATAACAGTCAAGATTATAAAATGAATTCCTAAAAATTAAAATGGAAAAAACAGAATTCGGGAAAAAAATAAAACGGATTTCATAGGGCCCTACACAACAGCCTATCAACCACTTAGTTAAAACTACTCAGAACAACCATAATTTAATATTATGGACATTGTTTTATTAGTTAATTTCGTTCATTCTTTCTACTAGCATTTTGTATTGTTCTTTCTGATAACATTAGTTCTCACAGCTCTTTATGACACATTTTATCTGATTTAGATACATTTTATGAAGACAATATTATAAAGATTTTCCTTCACAATCAACACAAAATGTGGCAAAATTCGACACATTCTGAACCATGTTCAGCCTTTTCAGACATCGGTATTGGCCATGAATGTTTTTTAAAGGCAAGAATGCAAGAAATTTATTTCAATTAATCATACATTTTCTCTGAAATATCACTAGACATTAAGAAATCATGTTCGTTTCAAATACTCAGACCACTGACAACAGTAGTCCGGCCAGGATATTGTCATTTAACAAGTGAAGTCGCAGCCCTTGACTGATGTTGATGTTGTCATGTTGTGTTTTGTGATGGTCTACCCTCATCGATCTACCAATCACGGAGTCAGTAGTGTTGCGGCATTCGGGTTGCCAGCTCTCTCTAGTAACCACAGCTGCAGATACAAACGTGTCGGAATCGGATAAAAAAATTATAACACTGCAAAACCCCCAAAAACTCGAATATGAATCCGAAATACTTTGTTACAAAGTCCGAAATAAATAATTAACAGATATAAAACTCACTGTGTAGGACTCATCACTTGCCTTCTTGTAGCAGCCTATGTTCCTGCTGGAACCTGCAGCATATCTGGCAACTTCTGAGTCATGGGGGAAGGGATATACACCTAATTTGAAAGTGATTGCAGTACCAGTTTTTGCCACAATCTTGCCTACAGCTCCTTTAACATTTCTGATTTGTCTTTATGCATTTCAGGTGTGGAGTGTGTGTGGAGGGGGTGTGTGTTAGGCCCCAGGTCAGTACACAAGAGGTGAAACAGCGTCATGGAGGACGGTGGACTGAGATTATTGTCCGCTGTGCTGTGTGTGTGCCATACCCTCCTACTCAACTGCCCATGTGAGTACACACACAAAAAAAAAAAACCGTTAGCACTTTTTGAAATTGAAACCACGTACAATGGTCTAAACTAGCCTTCTCAGCTGGTTTGAAGAAATAATAATTATGGATTATGGTCTGTTCATCTATTTCCTTTCTTTTCTGTCTTTTTCAGCTGTTCTGTCTCTCTCTTTTCTGTGGAGCTCTCTCTCTGTGGTTCAGAAGCAAGGCGGAGCTAGGTCCATCTGCATTGCACGGCTGCGTCCAGCTACAGCCAGACTCAGCTGGCTATTTCAGGGTCGAACCACTAGACCCCAGCCACCAGTCTGGAGTGGAACTTAGTCCAGGCTCCCTCTCACTGCCATCCCTCCAACCGGCTTTACAGGGCTCCTACCAGTGCATGGCTCACTCCGAGACAGGCTCCATCATCAGCCGCCATGCACGAGTGCTCATTGCAGGTAGGCGTCTATAATCACACGCATAGTATGCTGACAAATACACTTTATGCGCAGCTGTAAGAGCAACACTCCTGCAATAATGCAGCTTCAAAGGGGTTGCTGGTGAAGAAAGACAGGAAGTATCATGAAGGCGGATTTCTCGAGCCATTAACACTGTCAGAATGGCCAACCATAGCTGGAGTGTTGGAAGGGAAGGAAATGGGTCTTTCTTTTAGTCTGGCACTCATCCAGACACCTCTTCAGCAGTATCCTTAATGAGCCCAGGGTCTTCCTGTGTTGTACTGAGAGCTGATGCCGGGAAGGGCGACCTCTGATCGTACGCGTTTCGACCCAGGGTCTGATCAGGGTTGCAGATAAGGCTGCATTATTCAGTGGAAAGCACATGTTCTCTGCCACTCACAATCCAATATAAACACCTCACTGACTGAGGGTCTTTGTGTGAAGTGCTGCTGCTACGAATGGATATACCAGTTTATTACACAGTTCTCACAAATGTTTGATTCTGATTGGTCAGTTGCCACATTTTTGGTTAGATATTTTGTTGAACTTTATATTTTACCATCTGTGCTAGTTTCCTGTCTCTGATATAACTCCACAACTTCCTCCTTCTACATAAAATCAATATTTTATTTTCATTTATTGGTTTACTTCATAGGTAGTCTTCTAAAAAGTAGCATAATGTTCAATCAGCTGGTCATCTTGCAAAAAAAAACCCTTCAGAGGTCTTTTACACATCGCTGTGAAGTGATTGAGTACTCTTTCTTCATTCAGATATTGAGGAGTTTGCGAGACCCATCGGAAGATCATTTACTGTAAATAAGGGAGACACTGCTGTTATTGAATGCCCACTTCCTCGCAGCAAGCCGCCTGCTTTGCCACTGCTACCGGATACGGGGGAAATGGCTGGAACAGTCTACAGGTACAGATGAGACTACCGCAAATGCCAAACCCTCCAGAAGCACATGAAGAAGCAATTGAACAATTCGAAAGTTTGTTTCTTTTGTCTTTTTTTCAGATGAGTATTTAATCCTACCCTTCGGGAACCTTCAGATTGTGTCAGTGTCTTCAGAACATCAGGGAATGTATAAGTGTGGTGCTTATAATCCTCTAACCCGAGAGACTCAAGTAGAAGCTCATGGCACTAAACTCATTGTCAAAGGTTGGTTTAACCAAAACTCTATTCGTTTTTCTCTCAGGTATCACACAGTCTTGAGAGTTTAACATCTGATTTTCCCAGCCTGTTCTCATCCCAAGTGGTCATCTAACTGACGCTTTTGACCATACATCAGCATCCAACATTTTAGGGTACCCTTTAGGGTACCCGTTAATGACACTATCTAGAACTAACCCTATCACACTATGTAGAACTAACCCTACGACACTCTGAGAACTAACCCTACCCAAGACCTAAACCTACCCACGTTATCTAACTGACGCTAAAGGTAAAGCGTCAGTTAGATGACAACGCCTAGGATAACGCGTTAAAGGATACCCTAAAACGTCGAATTTTGACGTATTGGTCAAAAGTGTCCGATTAGATGACGTCTTGGGATGAGAATGTGTTGATTTCCCACATTGTTCATAGTTTTTATACATTATGATGCGGTAAAAATGGGCTTCTAATATATTCTGAATATTTTTTTCTGGGTGTGTACTGTATATTAGACATTGTATGTAATATATCTGAAAGAATGAAGAATTATGTATTTAGTAGAACAATCTTGCTAATACGATGACTAATAAAACCTTTGCATTCTTTCCGTCATGTAGATTCAGAAGGCTCTTCACCTGTAAGGATTGTCTATCCCATCACGCCTCGCAATCTTACAGTGGACCAGTCTGGATCTCTGACCCTTGAGTGTGTTGTATCAGGAAGTGTTTCTTCAAAAGTCAAATGGTTTAAAGATGGGGCGGAGCTTTCATTGAGCTCCAAATGGATGTTGTTGCATAGAAACCTGGTTTTGAATGACGTTCAACTGAGTGATGGAGGACATTATTGCTGCTCTGTTCTGACTGACCATGGAGCTGTGGTCAGTGTCAACTACACTGTGAATGTGCTTGGTAAGGAAATATTATTAGTAACCCGTCATGTTACCAAGGTTTAGGGTAGCTTAGTCCATGTAGTTCAGGTTTCTCTCAAGTTCCTCAACCATGAAGGGCCTTAATTATTATTTTTCTACTGGAAAAGTCAGAATTTCCAATTTCCTACTTGGAAAATATGCAATAAAATAAAACAACGTCAAACTTGGAAACTTTTCCTTATTTGCTTAGTAATAAAACCTGTTAGCAAATGGAAGCATTGCCAATTTGTTTCTTTATACATCATTTATGAACAATGACCAAATGACCAACTATTCAGTAGAAATATCCACATCCCATCAGCAGTAGTTCATGTGGAGTATTATTTCAGTATGTGTATAATAAATCCAGTATGCTTCTCCTCTTTACAGCGCAAGTAATCGTCCTGCGAGGTTTGTCAGATCAGGCTGTGACTGTGGGCTCCTCTGTGAGATTTACCTGTGCTGCCAGTGGTAGTCCAACCCCCAAAATCACATGGCTCCACAACTCTGTCCCGCTCTCGTCTTCTTTACCCCACCTTCAAATCTCTGGCCTCTCCCTTCATATATCTTCAGTAATGGTTCAAGATCAGGGAATCTACCAGTGCCTGTTTGACAATGGCATTAGGTCTGCACAATCGGCAGGAAGACTCAGTGTTCAATCAGGTAAGACGATACTCTACAGCACTCTATACACTCTAGAATGCAAGAATATATATATATATTAGTGCTGTCAAATGATTAAAATATTTAATTGTGATTATTCACATTAATGTCATAGTTAACTCACGATTAATCGCACTTTTAATTGCATTTTATCTGTTCTAAATGTCTCTTGATTTCTTTTTGTCCCATTGTTTTTGTGCAATTGTTTTTTATTGAAAACAATGTTGGCATATACAGTGTTCAATTTCACACTAACATTCTCACTTGGAGCAAATATTCTCTCACACAATGTAACACTGTCCATCAATAGACATACTGACAGGTCCTGATATTGACGAGGGGCGGAGAAAAAAACGACAAAGTTTCCTAGGCCAAAAAGACTGTTAATCGCGCGATAAAAACATTGACGCCGTTAAAATTGGTTTGCGTTTACACCATTAATAACGCGTTTAACTGACAGCCCTAATATATATATTTATATATATATACACATTTGTTCTGTAATTAATTGCAAATAAATAAAGAAAACCTTCCCAGAGTTAAGTGGCTTAAAATGATCTGATTGGGTTGAAGGGTCACTATAGAAATTTCTTCATACCTGGGTTACAGTACTTGCGCCATTGTAGATGCTCAGTTTGTCCCAAGTTCATCTAACTGTGTGACGTTAATGATACAATTTCACATGCTTCAGTAATTTATTTGCATTAATTGATTTTGAAATAATCGCATGCGTCTTTAAAGTAGTTCACTTAAAAAAAAACTTTTGCTGATAATTTACTCACTCCCCGTGTCATCCAAGATGTCCATGTCATTCTTTCTTCAGTCGATAAGAAATTAAGGTTTTTGATGAAAACATTCCAGGATTTTTCTCCATATAATGGACTTTACTGGTAACCAAACGGTTCAAGGTCCAAAAGACAGTTTCAGTGCAAACTGTCAAATGAACGAGTCATTTGGTTCATTCAACGAACGAAATGAACAAATTGACTTGGAAAAAGATTCGCTTGTCAAATTTGATGAACGAGTTCGAACAGGAGAGTCATGAACGTGCATCACAGAACAGAGCAAGGCGACCATTTGAGCTTATAAACTTTGTTTTTTATTTTACTTGACCGATCGTTTTGCTTGATAAGACCATTAGTCATCGTCTGGAATCGTTTAAAGCCCTTTGAACAGTTTGCAGTTTGTACTGAAACTGTCTTTTGGACCTTGAACCGTTTGGTGCCCAGTAAAGTGCATTATATGGAGAAAAATGCTGGAATGTTTTCATCAAAAACCTTCATTTCTTTTCGACTGAAGAAAGAAAGACATGGACATATTGGATGACATGGGGTGAGTAAATTATCAGCAAAAGTTTTTTTTAAAAGTGAACTACTCCTTTAATATTATATTATATATATTATCTATATATGTACACACAAACACATTTAAAACAATGTTTTACTGGCAGAAGATTCAGGTTTACTGTACAGTGAGTTGGGACAGTATATCCTTCCAGCAGGGCAGAGAGTTTAGCTGGAGTTTAGTTGGAGAAGGGGGAGTTGGGGTGTGTGTATTTGGCTGGCAATGAGAAGGCTGTGAGAGTGAGCTTTGTGCGTGCTGTTGGGGATAAGCTCTTGGACAGCGGAATGTAAGGAGTAACTACACAAGGTTATGACGAGGACCAGACCACCCAGCTGTCAACATCACACACAACTAGCCCTATATTTATTAATACACATCTCTCTCATACACAGCCCTCCCCTGACCTCCTCTGAGGCCATTTCTCAGCCTCGTTTTGTGTCTCTGAACATGATTGATAAGCTTAGAGATATGCAGACTTCAGAATAGATAAAATATGATGGAGGTCTTTTCCAAATGTTGGCTGTTGGCTCATATCACTTTTTCCTGGCTTAGCTACAGTACAAGAGTGATTTATTTTGCACTGATAAAACTCAGGTCAGTGTAAAAGCAGAGTTGTTTATGTTTAACGGCAAGATTTGAGATAGATATATGATCCGTAGGCTACGTGATCTGCTATTTTGTGAAGAATGCTGTATGGACTCGTGTTCTTAAAGACCCGAAATGTCTTGACGTGTGCTGTTTAATTTCCTGTTCTTGATGTGGTTTAATTTCCTTGCTGTTTTATAGGCTTTAGTTTGTCACAACCATTGACAATGCTATTCCTATAGCCTTTGCTATTTAAAGGCAGACGGAGGGGGGCATAATTAATGTAGAGCGCATTTGATTGGACAGAAATTTGTATGCAAACAAGTAGGGGTGCTTGATATAACGGCCACCAAATCGGTATCGGCCGATATTTGCTCATTTTTATGTTATCGTTATCGGCCCGATAATAAAATTTGGCTGATATATTAAAGCTGATAAATAATGAATTATTTCCTTCAACACTTGACAACTGAGCCACTTAAGATGCGCACTGCTCAACATGATTGATCTTAATTGCTTGAAATATGAGTGAAATCAAAAATGAAAATATAAGTGCAAAATGTGCTGTCATATCGCCTACATGAAATTATAATGAGAAAATTACAATTGTGTTAGGGGATGGATTTTAATTGTGAGACTTTTGTTTTTGCAAACAGGCTTTTAAAAATTATATAAAAATTGGATTTAGATTTATCGGCCGATATATTGGTTATCGGCTTTCAAATGTAAAGAATTATCGGTTATCAGGTATCGGCCAAAATGTTCATATCGGTGCATCCCTACAAACAAGTGTGTTTCAATGTTTTGCCCTCAATATTTTCCCGGTAGATAATTAAATTAATTTTTAGGCCAATATGCCTAAAATATAGCCTTAGAAACCTTAGAAACATTAGGCTACTCGCTAAAACATAAAGACAAAAGTACAGAAAAAAAGACAAGATCAAAGCATCAGAAAAATATTTACTGTGTTTTGCTTTCATTAGTGGTATTTGCTATGGCACGCATCACTATTGTTCATACTTACGGTTAGGTTTTTGAACAAACCCGTAACTTAAGTAGGTATAACCTAAGATTTGGCTCCAGTACTGTTTGTGTTATGGAAATGAGTACCTCACATCGCCTGGTAGATGATATAATGGTTGAAAAAGAAAATGACTGTGGGCCAGTCCCAATACCCACACTTGCAATCTTTGTTTACATACATGTAGGATTTAGTCCCAAGTGTTTAAGTAGTTGTAAAGACCCAGCAAACAAATTTAGGTTCTGGGAACGTTAGTTTTTGGTTCCCAGAACATTCTTACAACTTTCCCTTAAGGTTAAGGGAACGTTCTCAGAACACGTTATAAAAATGGAACCTAAAAATAACCTACATGGAACGTTCCTATAACGTTCTTGTTTGGTTCCCAAAAAATAACCTCATGGGACCATTCGGGAACGTTCAGGGGAACGTTCTGTGTTTGCTGGGGACCACATGTGTGTAGAACTTTTGTGGAGCTAGTGTGGGCACTGAGCTTCTGTATTGTCCTACCCATGACAGTCTTGCACATTTGTTTCCTGTTGCTCGCATGCTCTTTCAAGTGGCCTCGGCCACAACTGTGGGCATTGGGACAGTTCCATAGACTTATTTTGAAGGAGGAACTGGAGTCAGACCAGACTTGGAGGTGATCGGGGTAATTCGTGCCAGTAAGCAGCTACACAATGTCCCAGTAGCAACCATGCAGATCACCTTAGCACAGGGGTGGGCAAACTTAGTCCTGGAGGGCCACTGTCCTGCAGAGTTTAGCTCCATCTCTAATCAAACACCCGAGCAAGCTTTTCAATGTTTTCAGGAAAACCAGAAAGCTATAGGCAGGTGAGTTTTATCAGGGTTAGAGCTAAACTCTGCAAGAACTTTGCCAATCCATGCCCTAGGAACAGCTTGGCGACCTCAAACTGAGTCCTAGCATTGTTAGTATTACTCAAATTCTGTTCATTCTTTTTATATGCCAGGTGTAAGACAGTGGCTTACCCTTAAATAATTCAGGGCTTGCCCTATGGCTCAAACAGGACATGATTGGAAGGTGGGTGTTGAGCTGGTGTTGAGCTGGTGTATTCTCTCTGGTATTTTAATGGCAGATGGGTGGAATGTGTGGTGGCTGGCTGCAGGCCCAGTTTGAGCTCTAGTGTTACCGACTTTGAGGCTGTTTGTTTTGTAAGGTAAACCAGTGCCACACACCCAACAACTGAGAATGAGACCCCAAGAACCAGCAAAAACCTCACCTCTCTCCTTCAACTGCTTTTCAGCTGTTTCGCTGGGATTATTCAGTTGCTATCTGACTCTTACTCTGCAGTGACTTGAATATTATAATGTGTATACAACACGCACAGTTCACAATTCTTAACAATTCTATATACAGTACAGTACTTTGCTAATGCTTGAAAGGTAAAGTGGTAACACTTTTAATGTGATGTAGTTACACATTACATGTAGTAATAAGACTCTCTATAGTTATAACAGAAAAGTATGCTTAAGTAGTTAAAGGAGTAGTTCACTTTTAAGAAAACTTTCTTCAGTTGAAAAAAAATTAAGGTTTTTGATGAAAACATTCTGGGATTTTTCTCCATATAATGCACTTTTTTGCATTTTACTGGGCACCAAATAGTTCAAGGTCCAAAAGACAGTTTCAGTGCAAACTACAAACTGTTCAAAGGGCTTTAAACGATTCCAGACGATCAAGAAGGGTCTTATCAAGTGAAAAAAATAACAAAGTTTAAGTTTTAAAAGCTCAAATGCTCGCCTTGCTCTTTTCTGTGATGCACATTCATGACTCTCCTGTTCGAACTCGTTCATCAAAATGAACAAAACTTTTTTGACTCATTTGGTTCTTTCAACGAACGAATGAACGAATTGACTCAAAAAAAGATTTGTTCATTTTGATTAACGAGTTCGAACAGGAGAGTCACACAGAACAGAGCAAGGCGAGCATTTGAGCTTATAAAACTTAAACTTTGTTATTTTTTTTTAATTGACCGATCGTTTCGCTTGATAAGACCCTTATTCGTCGTCTGGAATCTGTTTAAAGCCCTTTGAACAGTTTGCAGTTTGTACTGAAAGTGTCTTTTGGACCTTGAACTGTTTGGTGCCCAGTAAGTGCATTATATGAGAAAAATCCTGGAATGTTTTCATCAAAAACCTTAATTTTTTTTCGACTGAAGAGAGAAAGACATGGACATATTGGATGACATGGGGTGAGTAAATTATCAGCAAAAGTTTTTTTAAAAGTGAACTACTCCTTTAAGAATGCTCAAGCAACTAACCTTAAACCAAACTCTAACACTAACCTTACCCTCTAGGTAGTAAGTAGTTAATTGATATTACATTTTTATTCCTCTACAGAATCACAGTCTAGTTCCATGTCTGGAGTTCCAATGGAGACACAGCCTTCTGTCCTCCCTATCCAGAGTGATGAGGGTGATGAACTGTTCCTCTCCATGGGCGAGGAGGGGCTTGGAGAAACTCTAGGACAGCCCACTGAGAAAATAAACGACAAACCTACACCAGAAGCACCAATCATAATCAGCCCACCGCAACGCACAAACCCAACATGTATGATCTAGAGTGGCGTGCAGGTCGGGATTGGGGCATCCCTATCAATGCATACTTTGTGAAATACCGCAAGGTAAGAAATCATAAAGTATGCTCATATATTTTCCATTATTAATGTTTAACTGATGTACTTCTTAAGAGGGGCACAAAATGTAGACTACTCCGTCAATAATGACTGAATCTCGCTCCACCCTCTTCTTTTTCCTTGGCGTTAGTTATAAGGTCAGATTTATAGCTATTAGATTTGAGAATGAGCACATACTCATAACAACGCCCTGTGCCGTTTACTGCAAAGTCAGTGCTAACACAATTCTTTGCCAGCCAATAGCGTTTTGGTAAGAAGTTGGTCATTTCCTCTTTAAAAGCCTGTGTTTTCTTCAATAATAAGCTCCCTTGACTAATAAAATTGCTCTGGTTCTTTTCAAGATTGCATTGGCAGAGCTTGTCACATTGGCCCAGGAATAAATGACATAGCTTGTGCTCTCAGGAATAGTTGAGTGGCTTTATCTTTTGTTATGATTCAGAGTAGGAAAACAAGAAAGAAGTTACTGTTCTTTGTTGAACTTTATGTGCAGTATGTGCAAAGTCAAACACAGAATTTGAGGGTTGAAGCGATACGGCCATGTGCTTGAGGTCTCTGCTAGCTGTAAGACTGTTCCCTGATTGTCCATGTGCTGCATGGCCCTGTAGGTGGACGACATGGGGAATGTGGTGGGGAACTGGCACACAGTGCGGGTGCCAGGCAGTGAGAAGTCTTTGCCCCTGTCTGAGCTGGAGCCGTCCAGCCTGTATGAGGTTCTGATGGTGGCCCGCAGCGCTGCAGGAGAGGGTCAGCCCGCCATGCTGACCTTCCGCACTGGAAAGGGTGAGACATATATACATAGTACTTTGCAAAAAAATATACACAATACTGTGCAAAAGTCTTGGGCAAGTTAGTATTTTCACCAAATTATGTTCACACTGCCCGGCCAAAAAATAAATCGCTGTTTTTTGGATCATTATTGCAGTGAGTATTTTTCTAGCATGTTAGATGTTTGCCAACAGTTCATCTAACTCTAACTGATGGAGTGTGTAGCTTAAATTTCTTAAACAACCATGTAGGAAGTAGCACATCATGGCCATATTGCAGGATGAAAATGCCAAGATTTGTCAGGCTGAAATTATGAAAGAGAATGGTTTGGAGGGAGCATGAAGAATTATTAAATTCTTAAATTAAAATCTTAAATTTATTGGGATGTAATTTTTTTTATTCATCAAAACATCCTGAAAAAAGTAGGGCTGTCAAATGATTAATCGACGATTAATCGGCATCCAAAATAAAAGTTTGTGTTTACATTATATATGTGGGTGCACTGTGTATAATTATTTTATATATATATTCATGTATATATTGTATATAGATTTATGTATAATTTATATTATATATAAATATTTTATATATAAATAATATTTTTTTCTTAAATATACAAGCATGTGTGTGTATTTATTTATATATATATATATATATATATATATATATATATATATATATATATATACACAAAATAATTATCCACAGTGCACCCACATATATTATGTAAACACAAACTTTTATTTTGGATGCGATTAATCACGATTAATGGTTTGACAGCCCTAGAAAAAAAGCGAACACTAAAATATGAACCAGCACAACTGTTTTAACCATTGATAATAATAAGATAATTGATTAATAATAGATAAAAATATTGGAATGATTTCTGAAGGACCATGTTGGCACTTGAGCTTTGCCATTACAGGAATAAATTGCAAAAGATATTAAACTAGAAAACAACTAATTTAAATTCAGTAACTGTTGTTTTTATTTTATTTCTGAGCAAATAAATGTAGCCGTAGTGAGCATAACAGACTTCATTTAGAATTATATTATTAATCATAATGATAATGCTATCAGCTTTAGTAATCAAATCGATTTATTTCACTTTATTTCTCTCCCTCTCAGAGAGAACTTCCCTCAATAAGAATCCCTCCCAAGGCTCCAATCGTGTCTCTTCCAGAGAAAGTGCCGGAAGATAAAACCACCAACACTTATTATGGAGTGGTCATACATGACAGAGGTAAGAGGACATTCCAAAACCATATTGTACCACTTCGGCTTACTAATTATCAGTGATATGCTCAAAGAAATTTAAATCCCGTCATGTGTCCCCTGTTGAACATAAAAAGATATTTTGAAGTGTGTTCATGCTGCTTTTTTCCCCATATAGTGAAAACATATGGTGACCAGGGTCTGTTAAGTTCCAAAAAACACTAGTCTACACAACCTATGTTTTTGTTTTATTTAAAGTCTTCTAAAGCCATAAAACAGCCTTATGGTCACAATAGAGACGTGCGGGGATGACAACACAACCCGGAAGACTAATTCTTCCCTCGATCCCTCTCGATTTTCCCTTGGGGTTTTATAATGGGTTTTTTTCCTTTTTCTAATTTATGAGTAAAATAAAGCCTGTGGTAAACATAACTAGACGGTACTTGGAATTTTTTTTTCTACATCGTAAATTACACCCATACTGAAAACATTTTTAAGCAGTTAAGTTTTGTTTCTTTTTTAAAATGTATGTTGCTTATAAGTCGCTAGATAAGAACGTTTGGGCTGTGAGTGTGTGAACAAATTAAAAACACTGTTATAAAGCACTGTCTTGAGGGAACCAGCGCTAAATTAGTCTTTCAGGTTTTGACTTCATCCCTGCACAACTCTGTAATAAGAGTGCATAAAAGGGTTGCAGTTCCATTACCAAATACGACATAAGAGAAAGTAAACGATGACAGAATCATATTGGGTGAAGTATTCGTGTGTGTGTGTGTGTGTGTGTGTGTGTACACATTTAAATCCTAATGGGTTTGGCTTCACTGTTATTTGCCACATAAATTTTGCTCTGTCTTTCTCTCTTTGCTTGCATCTCTGTGTCTATGGCTCAGAGCCCATTCAGTAAGTACTCAATTGACTCTGGCATGCTGTGAATTTGTTATGTGTGTTGGTTTATTTTATCTTCATTTGCTCTTTTGGTCTTTTCACTGATTGGATGTTGAGGTCACATTTTGCACTTGACTTAAAAGCTGCTGTTTGTTTTTGGAAAACAAAATAATTAGGGTTTAGATCGCATTTACTAACTTCTGATTGGTTGGTTTCATCCCTAAGTTCCCGAGGCCCCAGATCGCCCAACTATCTCTATGGGAACAGAAAGCTCTGTCTATGTCACATGGATCCCACGAGCCAATGGTGGCTCTCCGATCACGGCCTTTCGAGTGGAGTACAGGAAACAAGGCCGCAGTGGTGACTGGATCGTGGCGGCCGATATATCTCACCACTTAAACTGTCTGTGGAAGTGCGTAACCTGGAACCAGGTGAGGGGAAAATTTGTGAAAACTTGGAAAAACGGATTCCCATTCCCCGAAACGGCCTAATTAATATTATTTAATAATATTATATTTATAATATTATTTTTGTATTTTGTTTGTAACAACAATTGGTTTGTAAATATTGTTATTTATATTTATTATAGTTTTATCAAAAAGTCATGAAAATTCAATTTTAATATATTAATATAATACTTATTAATATAATGCTTTTTTATTGACTAAATTATTAAAAGTCCTGTTAACATGCAACAAGAAAACATGCAAATCTGGAACATCCAAATTTGCATAAAAGTGTTTTACTGGGGACATAACCGCATGATGGGCTTAATAAATCTTTTCATGACAGGTTCCACATACCGTTTCCGTGTCATTGCCATGAATATCTATGGTGAAAGCCCTGCCAGCGGCACTTCCAGGCCATATCAAGTCTCCTCGTTCGAATCCACCCGTCTCGAACCGTCCGGTCACTGGCCCTCACATCTCTTCCACTGACGCTGTCAGTGATACTCAGATAATGCTACGCTGGACTGTGAGTATACTTGTAAGCAACCTCACGAATGCATTAAAATCACATTCTGTAACTCTAAAATTCATTAGTTCTGACACAACCTCAGCTGCCCATCTAGCTTTTAATGCAGGGCATCTTAAAGTCCAATGCTGACACAAGCTTTCACTAACAGTAGGCAACAAAATATGCAACTGTTTTGGCTAAAATAAAGGCAGCTGCCTATATAGGCGGGTAGACAGTGAGGCAGCTCACTAGGTTTTCGGCACTCAATAACTCATCACTGAATGAACTGAGTTTTTCTATCATTCTACGCTTCTGTATGTTTATTATTAGCACATTAATCTTTTGAAAGGGCCTCGCTACTTGTACAAACAAATGTTGTTTCTGTTTCGGGCCTGTTGAAGGAATAACGCTGAACCTCACATTAGCAGCTCAAGGGTTTAAACTAGTGTGTGTGTTAATGGTTTAGACATATGCCTTTTATATCTAATGGCCAATTTAATTATACTCACATTTCACACTTAATTCGAAAATGAGAGTGTAAAAACTGTCCAGAACTAACCACATAACAAGCCTCCCCGGTTTGTTCTCTGCCGGTGCCAGTTGTGCCGAAGTGTTTTTCAGCACGTTAGAAGAGTGTTTGTGCGTGCACTTTTCCAGGCGGTGTATGGTAGCTTTTCCCATCAGCCCCTGAGAAAACACCTCAGAATGCCCACTTAGACTTATAATTGGCAGAGCCAAAAAGTGCAGTTTTTCTGGAAAAATGTGTGTGGGGGTGGAAGTGGGGCGGTAAAGATTAGGAGGGCTTATCCAGCTCTAATGAGTGGAACGGAGTGAGTGAGATGAGCTATTTTTAGAAGACATGCATGAGAAAGAAAAGGTTTGATGTGTCTTAAAGGAGTAGTTGTAGGAGTAAATAACAATTTGCCATTTACTCATCTTTGTTATTTGACTTTCGCATTGTGGAAAAATAAATCAATTTGAGGATATCATAAAAGTATTCAACTTTTGCAGTATATTGCAGGTCTTCTGAAGTCATGCAACAGCAAAATCTATGTCATTATTTTTGAAAATCTGGATCCTGGATTGCATTTAGAGTTAAGGCCTGTTCACATGGGACGAATTTCGCGCGCGTTATTCGCTGACGTTTAACGCCTCGTGACTAAATAAAGTCGCACCAATGTGAGTGTTCACACCCACGAATGCGCGTAAAAGCGTCATTTTTTTTAAAAACGCCTCGGGTTAGTTTTGTTTAACTTTCCAACCAATGAGATTAGCACTTTTGCTCACGTGTTTGGAGCTTCTGAAGATACCGTAAAACACAACTTGGGGGCCCTCAAACACAAAACGGTCTTGCCGAGCACACAAATGCAACGGCGAAGAAGATATATGTGTCGCCGTCTACACAGCCAGGAAGAAATAAGACAAGGAAGATGCAAGGCAAGATGAATGTAGAGCTGCTGGTCTCGTTGGTGCTAGAACATAAAGAACTATGTGACAAACGCGACAGGGACTACAAACATCTTGATAAAAGAGAACTGTTATGGAGTGGTATTGCAGAGCAAATTGACGTGATCTAATGTCAGGGAATGGATTTGCATGTTCACTCGGCTCATCGTCAGCGAAAATCGCTTGGGTGTGAACACAAAAAACGCATTGAAAAACGCTGACGAATAACGTGCGCTGAAATTCGTCCCGGTGTGTACGGGCCTTAAAACTTAAAGGGATAGTTCACCCAAAAATGAAAATCATGTCATTGTCAATTAGTTGGTCAGAACAAAAGTGGATGTTACTTGCTTGTTCAGATGACATTTTCCAGTGAAAATTATTATGTTGGTCACACTTTCAAAAAGAATAACCTGTGATTCTGAATGCCAGTATTGGCACACGGCACGGCGACTGACAGTGACACATTCTCCTCAAAACACTGAATTCATCCGTGCTGTGCCATGCCGAGGCACAACCCACATAAAGTTGATAATTCCACGAATAACTGCAATTGCAGATTTCAAATGGATATGGCGAAAAAAGAGGAATAACTACATACTGCATCTTTAAACTTCTCTTTATGTTCACTGATCAATGTTTTCACGTTAATAAAAGCCTAAATTCAATCTGTTCATCATTTATACCAAACGTGTCTCTTCAGAAAACTTGGACTAAGAATGGTTGCTTTGTGAATTAGGTCAACCGATTCTTTAAAAGGATCAGACTGAAAAGAATTAATTGTTTTTACTAATGAGGGTAAATAAATAAAAACAGAAATTAAATGTTTTGGATAAACTAACTCTAAAATGTTAGCTATAAGGTTAGCCAATCACAACAAATGTCATTGTCGTCTAGTCTTAAAGGTACTGTAGCCAAAAAAAGGGTCAGAAGTGTGGCCTCTTCAAGTAAAAATGGATATATATTGTGTATATTAATGTATATTGAGGATACAAAAAAAATATGTAATTTGCTTTTTCTTTCACTCTTTTTCATAGTACACTCCCTCCAGCAATAACAACACCCCCATCCAGGGATTCTACATCTACTATCGGCCAACAGACAGCGACAATGACAGTGATTATAAGAGAGATGTGGTAGAAGGTAAGATAATGGTGTCCAGTCTTTCCTCTGTTGTTGCTCTTATTTACACGGCTACTTGCACAATAAATAAATAAATGTGCATGAAGTGTTGAAATTGAATTATGTGAGAAAACTCTGCAGAAAAGATTACAAGAGGGACATGGAACAAACACAGCCGTAGAGTGCACACACAAACTCTGCTGAAAAAGTTTTCTGCAGCGTTTGTTCTGGAAGTAATTTTTCCATTCATTTTTCCCATTGGGATTTAAAAAAAGTCTTAGTGTTACAAGCCATGAACCAAACCAACCAGCTATGAGGTGAATTACAACTTTAAAAACTTTAGTTTGAGGCAAAAATCACACAAAAAGACAAAGGTATGTATGTGTGTGTATGTATATATATATATATATATATATATATATATATATATATATATATATATATATACTATATAATATATAAAACTATTCATTTAAAGTTGTTGATTATATCTAAATCTATATATACAATATATTTTAAGTTTATTGAAAACTATTATTTATATATATATATATATATATATATACACAAATATTTAAATATTTTGTGAGCATAGGGCAGCTTATCTTACTAAAACTATCATTTTCGCAGTGCTTCATGGGAGTGGTCGAGCTAATTTTTGGCTGTAATTTGCTCCCTGTTGACTCTGATTGGTGGAATAAAATTTAATAAAATAGTTTATTGTTTTTCACCATAAATTCTAACATGATAACATGATTAAACATGATTAATTTAAAAATAAGTTGAAATGTAGACAGATTGCTTGCACAAAAGCCTATACCATCGATTAACAACCAGACAAAGGTCTGACTTTAAACATTACATTACAAATCCCTGTGGAGTTTTTACCTCTGAAAACTGATTGCTACACTCTGCAGGAAATCCGTTGCATGGGACAATGGTCAGTAATACAGTTTAGTAGCCATAACACACAAATATCTGAAAGATAAGTGCTACGATCGACCAATCAGAAAGAAGCATTACAGAGTGTTTAATGTATATTCTGTCTCAGAGGGGGAGGGACAAGGAAAGCGTAACCTGTTGATTGATGTGTAGTGAGTCCTGCGCTCGAGAGTAATGAGTCAGGGTAAAATGTGTTTTTAATAAATGGCTGCCGTACTAATGGGCCTGAACTGAAACCCAACACTGACCGTTCAGAGAGGGATTCGAGTTTCTGAGAGGAATGTTAACTGCCTCGCCTCTTCTCCGCCTTCCTATTTTTACTTTTTGCACCTTTTCTCTCTATTCACATTGGCCCCTCAAACCTCTCCTCGTCCATCCAAACAACAAGCAGTCAAGATGACCTCATAAGTCTCAGCTTTTACAGAAGTACCTCAGCAGTGTGTTCTATAGACTGTTGGTCTTAAAGGGGTCATATAATGGTAAATGCACTTTTACAAGTTGATTGTACTGAAGTGTGTGTTGGCAGTGCCTGTACACAACCATCATATAATGATAAAAATCCATCCAGTGTTTTTGTTTTAATCTCCTTATTTGTGATGCAATCTGGGAAAACCCACCACATGGTGAAATTTGACATATTACAGGTTTTAAGACCATATTAAAGCTGGAGTTCAAGCCCAAATCTGTTTTTATTTCTTTAGTCGTTTGTCTGTAACAAAAGTTATGGTTATCTAAAGTCGGCTGATCGCTATGATTCTATGCAGAAACGGAATTTAGAGAAAAACAGGTTTAATTAACGGTCACGTCCTGCTAGCGGGACGACTGGCGCTCCCTTTCTTATTGCCTTTTTTTCATATCACATATTTTAGTAATTATCATAGATTAGGTATCAATCGAAAGCTTACGAACTCAATATTCAATCTGTGAAAACCGTTTTGAAAATTGGATGATTGAGAGGCAAGGTCTTTTAAACGAGCAGCTTTAAACTCTGTTCTCTTGTGCTCTGCATCACACCACACGATAACACTAGATAAAAATAGATAAATAAAAACTTGCGTGCCGTTGTAGTTCACCCAGGACTGGACTTTATTCTGTTATGTGGTTTATTTTGATAGGTGAACTGTCTTTGTAGTGGTAAATACCAAAATCCGACGTGGAAAATGCACATGAACACCCCCTCATGTGGTATTTTCCACTGGGCAACTCGTAGAATAGTTTGATGGACGAGTTGCCGAGATGAGATAACCTTTGAACTTTTCAAAATGGCAAGAGCAACGCGAAGAGTCATGAATTTTAACTTTTATGTTATATGATATGTACTATTGTACTATTCAATATCTAAATATGTACTATTCATGGTCTAGATAGAAAATATACAGCATATTATTTACCGTTTGAGTTTTATAAATCATTTTCTTGCTGTTGCAGATGACTTAAGCAATCTTAAATAGTTTTAGCTAAATAACAGGTCTGGATCCCCATCTTTTTACCAGATTACGACAACAAAAGCACTTGAACGCAACACACTGGTAAATACCAGTTCACAAGTGGAAAATATCATGATATATAACCAATAGCTCGTGAACGCAACATTAGACCTTTACTGAAAACGTACCAGCGCGACATCGATGGGTTTTCCCAGAATCGCATCACACATGTTTCCGATACACAAATTCAAGCCGGATTCGACCGTGTAACGTCACATGGTCAAACACCCCCTCTCACGATTGTTGATTGACAGCAGTGTTTCAGCACAAGACCCGCCCCTCGGCGAGCTGTCATCGTGCATCCGCCACTGTTGATACACTCAGTGTTGGGGAGTAGTTAACTACAAATAGCGTAGCTCTAACTTAACTACATTTTCAGTAGCTTGGCAGTAACTCAGTTGCTTTTTAGACAGTGTAGCTTTTCCAGTAGCTAACTACTTTTTGCACAGTACATGAGCAAAAGCTACATTGCTACATCTCTTCTTCTTGCTAAATACCAAACTCATTTTTTGCCATTGCCGCCACCTGTTGTTTAATCACGCATCTGGCGGCTAACGGCTCACTAACGTACAGAAGTGGGTTGACACACCGATATTATGATTATATAGCAAGACATGAAACAACTAACGTTAATTACCCATGGCCTTATTTGTCCAAGTTCAATCAGTATTTTTGAGAAATGCTCTACATGCAATTTGCGTTGGATGTATATTTCTTTCTTGCAATGTTGTAGGCTATTTGTTGCACTTTTGACAAACAGTCAGAGATATTAGTGTTGTGTGTAATAAAACAATACTCTTTGAAATCTTAATGGCATTGCCTTGTTTTAAACACTAAATATTTTACTTAAAACATTCCTCAGACACTTATTCAGTTATTTATAATGTGACGTTGTTCAAAAAAGCAAAAGTCATTTCAATGTAGCTAGCTACTTTTTGATTGTAACTTGTAGTGTAGCTAACTACTTTTCTAAATGGGTAGCTTGACTGTCTGGTTAAACTACTTTTAACTTCCGAGTACGCTTGTAGCTTATTCAAACTACAGTTTCAGAGTAGCTTCCCCCAACACTCGGATACACTGTGGAGCAGAATGGCGTACTAAGCGATCTGTGTTGTTCTGTTCTTGGGTGTAATAACAAACACAGTCATTTTGATGTTCCTAAATCTGAACCGCTATAAAAGACGCAGTGGCTGAGTTTTGATTTCTAAGGGAATATTCTACCACGATCAACGTAAAGTGATTTCAATGTTTGCGCGACTTTGGCATTTAAAGGCATATGCACTGAAACGGCGTGCTGAAAAAGAGGTGTTTTTGACCAGGGAAAATTTGTGTTTTGCTTAAAATACTAATGAGAATTTTTAATAAAAGTATATTACAAAGTTTTCATTTAGTGTGTAGGCTGTACCTGCCCCATGCTCTCACACAGATTTTTTCTTAAGGAAAATCAATGAGATCAGCGGGACTTTTGCCTTCAAAATCAGTCATGGCATACATTACAGTCAGTCAGTTATGTTATTACCCGGACAGATCGAGTAGAGTTACATGACTCTGCGTTAAGCTGGATAAGGCTAAATAATGGATTTTTTACGGTACGTTTGAAGCTGCTGGGAGTCAAGCAGGAAAAGAAGCAATAATTTGTGGGTTAAAAAAATGATTGAACCTACAGGAATATATTTTAGTTTATTCAGTTTGCTACAGACGTGGTTAGCTAGCTCTGAAAACCAGTAATAGTACGTGCTATGACCATCCAATCAAAGGACGTCAAAATGCAGACATTATTGTATGCATGCTATATGGCCCCGATGCAGTTCGAATTGAAATCTGATTGGCTGATTAAATCTGACTGATTATCTGCTTGGTTAAAGCAACAGTTTAATTGCCATTCATTTTAAGCTTGCACATAATAGCTATTCACAAAAATAAAAAAATAAAAGTCTGATTCAGAAACAAATGAAAAAAAAAAGAAAGAAAAGTTGCATTAGTTCATAATTAACCAAATTAAATGCATCAACAAAAGTAATGTATTTGAGTGGTTGTTTATAATTGAGCATAAGATTCTTTAATTAAAATCTTTGTTAGAAAAAAAAAGCAAACAAATGACTCTAGTGAACCGATTTTAATGAATCAGTCAAAAAGACTCAGGTTTGAATCAGACTGTCTTATATACAGTGTATACAGAGACATTATGCAAACAAAATCACAATTAATCAATATGACATTGTCTACAGATTCAATAAACTGTTCTATTTTAGAATATCAGGCTTTCATATGTCAGAGTCAGTTTCAACAGGGTTAACTTCAAATGCATGGGAAATAAGACCTTGTGAGTCTCTTTGAATTATTCATTAAAATCGGTTCACTAGAGTCATTTGTTTCTGAATCAGACTTCACTCGCTGTGATGTATTATTTTTTTTAATTATGTGTGCAAGGGAAAAAACTGCTTTTCTTGTGTATGTGTCAGTCTGTAAGAGTTTGTTTTTGTGTTTTCCTCTTCCATTATGCAGTACAGCATCTGTTCGTTTAGTGTACAGTATGCCTTCACTGTATCAAAAAGAGAAGTGAGCTACACAAATAAAATATTGTGGAACAAACTGTAATTAGAGAGCTGGCTCTCAGCATACATGTGTGAGAGGCTGCGGCGAGCGGCTGCTACGATCTGTGTGTGTGTGTGTGTGCACAGGGCCCTGAGTGTGTTCAGTGGGAATACTGGAGCCAGGCCAGAACAAACGTTAAGCTGCCTTATAAGGAGCCTGTCTGCAGCAAAGCAACTGTCTGAATCCGTCTGGGACACTGTGAGAATGAGAGTGCGAGAGTGTGTGTGTGTGTGTGCAAGAGAAAAATGAGATTGAGCAAATGAATTGTGGTTTGGAGAGAACAACACATGCTTTGAGAAAAGCCCTTCTCATTCAATAGTCACTCTCATTGCCTTCCTTTTCCCGCCTCCTCCCCCAGGCTTCAAATTCTTGCATATGATTGGTCAACTCCAACCTGAGACGTCCTGACGACATCAAGATGCAGTGCTTCAACGACGGTGGCGAGAGCGAATATAGTAACGTAATGATCTGCGAGACCAAAGGTGAGAGGCTGAAGTACTGTCACAGGAATGCTATACTTAACATGTAGACAGGAACCCATAAAGCCCCTGTGGTAATGACAGAGGAAAGCGAGCTATCGTTTTATTAGTAGCTAGACAAAGAGAGACATTGTGCTGCGTCTACTTGACATCATTCACTGATAACTGCCCTTAATGCAACACTGTTGAAATCAAACCAGAGCGTCATTCACAGCCAGAGCAAATACAAATCATGGAGTGCAAACAGACCTGCTGCTACCGCAAACTTTAGGACTGACAACGGATGCATTGTTATATGCCAGCACTTACTGTAGCACTTGGTTAGTGGTGCTTTAATATTGCTTATACTTGGGGTCAGAGATTTGAACAAACCCCTAATCCTCAGTATTAAAGCATTAGTATTAAAGGTACAGAGTTTATCCCACCCCATTAGTTCTACAGACATGAATGGTACATCAAATCGTGCAGCTTATTGAAGATAGATCCACTGTTTTAAGCAATTGGCTCAAGATTGTTCACCTTGCTCACAATAAATGGGAGGACAAGTAATCCATAGAGTGGAGGGCTTTCTTGTGATTTAGAAACCACTGATAACACTATAGAAATTATATTGTAAATGTGCTAAAGCTCACTCCAAATACTCTAGCAACCACCTAAGAATTTGCATAGGAAAGTGCTAAAATCACTTTAAACACTAGACCTAGACCTATAACACTAGATTATTGTCTTTGAACTTCCTTTTTTTTGTATATCTCGATCACTGTTGAAGAGCAATTAGCTGGTGAAGTGGATTTACTTTATTTTAGAGTTAACGAAAGTTATCATGAGTAGTGTAATGTTTGAAGCGGACGTTGTAAAAAATGTCAGTAGGGCGGCAAGCGCTGAAAAGGGGGCGGGGCTACATCATGTCTACATGCAATGGCAGACTTTGAAAAGGTACAAGGCTGTCCATTTAAGCATCGCAAATGATATAATCAAATAAAAAATGATGGGGAATATAAAACTATTGAATAAAAGGTGTTAATCATGTATATAGTAACAGCATATTTTATATGGGGGACTAAAAATGACAAAAGGAAAAATAAATAAATACTGTAAAAGTATAAATAAATAAAATGAAGAAATATAGTGAAAATAAATACATTTTTGGTAATATAAATGGCTATTTCTGTATTTTTACACATATTTATTTATGTATGTATTTATTTATGTATTTATGCATTTATTTATATATATATTTATTTTAGGGCTGTCAGTTTAACGCGTTATTAACGGCATTAACGCAAACCCATTTTAACGGCGTTAATTTTTTTATCGCGCGATTAACGGTCTTTTTGTCACATGCTTTTGCAACAGGACGCGGCATGCGTCCTGATTTATTTTGCGTCTGCGCCTCGTCATCCAGTCAAAGCTCGAAACGTGTGTTTGTGGCATGCCTGTTGTTTTGTTTTCGATCTGAGCTAGATCCGCTTGCTCTTTGGTTCGAAGAACAACAAAACGTCCTCGCGCTGCGCAAGCCATTGAAATGAATGGGTTTCAGAGCGCAGCGCGAGGACGTTTTGTGCCGCACACACTCGTTTGGGCTTGCGAGCCGGCCAAATAGTAACGTTACGTTTTGAGTGGATGACGAGCGCAGACACCGAAATGGATGCCCTAAGATTCTGAATTGGAAAGTTTACTTTTAAAAAGTTGCCAAACTGTCCCATTGACAAGAACAAGTGATCTGTGTGTTTTGTCGTTGTGAACTGAGCTATCATCATCGCAGCACGTCCAGTCTGAAACACCACTTGATGGCCAAGCACACACACAGCTGATGCGAATTCTCCACCCCTCGTCAATATTAGGACCTGTCAGTATTTTTTTCACCCTTTTATTGGTAGACATTGTGTGCGAGATTATTTATATAGTGTGAAATTGAACACTATTCCAATGTTATTTTCAATAATAATAATAAAAAAACATTTGCACTAAACAAGCCAATCCACTTTTCCATGTTGATAAGAGCATTAAAATGAGAAAATAATGTAACAAAAAGAAATCAAAAGAAATCAAAAGATATATAGAATATAAAAATGTGCGATTAATCGTGAGTTAACTATGACATTAATGCGATTAATCGGATTAAATATTTTAATCGTTTGACAGCACTAATTTATTTATTTATTTCTACATTTATTTATGTATTTCTACATTTATTTATTTATGTATTTCCACATTTCTACATTTATTTATTTATGTATTTTCCACATTTATTTTTCCCTGCGTCTGTATGCTAATTGAGTGGGGGGTGCCAACATCAGTCTGAAGCAGGATTGGTTACAGCGATGTGATCAAATCTACTACTACTGCCTTAATTTCTCATTTAAATTATTTAATAATTTTATGCTTACTGCAAAATATGCATATTATTCATAGAAATATTGAAGTAGTTTGAGAGCGTAGGGAAGTGTTATGGGCGTGGGCAGAGCTAAAGAGTTCATTTAACGTGATTCGCTTCGCTTTAAATCGTGACAGTACTGAGCCGGTCTCTACATTTGAATTTGAATTGACTTTGCCGACGTTAAAAAGTATGCTCTATGTCGTATGATTATGTGTAATAAGAATAAAATTCGAACATCCGCCATGTTGTTAATGTCACATGACGGTTGCGTCGCTTCAGTGCCATTCACAATTCCTCTCCCATGGCCTCATGGGATAGTAAACTCTCCATCTAATGCACACTTCAGAATCTCACTCGAAGTAATAGGTCATCCAGAGACCTTTCATCTACTGTACAGTTTTTGAATACCATGTATGAGTAAAAAAAATGAAATATACTTGATTTTTTAAATCATTAACCAATAAATTTAGAGCTTGTGCTATATCTTCTTGAAAGACATCCAGATGTTTCATCCCCTCAAACTCACTTTCTTCTCTTTCTCTTTCTTTCCCTCCAGCCCGTCAACTTCCAGGTGTGCCCAGCCAGCGCCCCATAACCCCTCCAGGGTTTTCCCCTGCCGATACACCCAGCCAGCCGGGCGGCCTGCTCTACCTGATCGTGGGATGTGTCCTGGGCGTCATGGTGCTCATTCTGCTGGTCTTCATCGTCATGTGCTTGTGGAGAAACCGTCAGCAGAACAGTCTTCATAGTATGTGCCACTCTTCCTGTTTACTTCCTAGTGATTACTAAGAAAACTATTGAATTGCCATCATTGTAGTGTCCAAAAATCATTACAATATTTTGTTTCCTCATAATGTATATTTTTATGGTGGAACATGTTACTTTAAGTATCGATTTCTTTTGCTGCTGCCGTTATTATTTTATTTAGATATGCAGTAATGAGCCCAGCCGCGCTGTGTTGTTTTAGTTTATGCAGTATTTCTGTAAGGTTAGCAGAGGTTATGCTGTGTCAATAATGTCTTTATGAAATTGAGTTAGAGTCCATCTACTGATCCAGGCCTGGTTTTCATTGCCTCTCCTCGACTGCCGGCCCTTTGAAGTTTTCTTTCTTTCTCTCTTTTTTCCTCTTTTCCACTCTCAATGAGATTGAGTAACAGAGTAAACAGTGCTGGCCACAGCGGTGTGTATAAGTAGTAACACAGACACACCTCCCCTGAAATAGGGCCACAAATGGCCTGCTAACTTTCATCACACACACTTCAGTTCGCTGCTAGTCAGTTTTTCATGTCTGTTTGGCATAGAGGTATGTTATGTTTCATATTCATGCGTTGTTTCTTCAGCATTTTTAGTTGCCTAGTATATTTTCTGTATAGTGTCTACATTTGACTATCCATGTCGTTCAAACGTTGGTAGTCGGTAAGCTTTTTTAAACGTTTTTTGCTTTAGAAGTCTTTTGCTCATCAAGGCTGCATTTATTTGATCAAAAATACTGTGAATTCTGTGAATTTGTATTGAATTTCAAAATAGCTGTTTTGTTTCTTTAATATATTTTGAAATGTAATTTCCTGTGATGTAAAGCTGAATTTTCAGTGTCACATGATCCTTCAGAATCATCAGAAATCAGTCTAATATGCTGATTGTACTAAAAACATTTCTTATTATTATTTTCAATGTTAAAACAGTGCCGCCTAACATTTTGGTGGAAACCATGGTAATTTTTTTCAAAGGATTATTAGATGAGTAGAAATTTTTAGAAAATATAGAAAATAGAAACTTTAGTATAACTTTGAGTTTGAACAATTAAATACATCCTTGTTCAATTCAATTATTCACTGTAAAAAATTATTGTGATTTTAACGGTAAAAGACAAAACTGTAAATTTTTTAACAGAAAGTTTCCGTAATATATACGGTAAATAACTGTGATCAATCTCATGGTACATTTAATGTAATTTTACTGTAAAATACCGTTAAATTTACAGTTTTTGAAAGTGAAAAAGAACAACTCCTTGTATAATTTACAGTAAAAAACGCAATTGACATTCCCAAAATTCCCTGTGTGACACTGACACATTTGATGTATTTTTGTTGAAATAACTATGTTTCCTGATTATTTTCTTGTTTTTTTTTCTTATCAGTTATGCACATTATGGTTTTATGTGACATTTAAGATTGTTAAATTAATGTTTATTGCTTTTTTTATTACACATTTTTTTATTGCTTTATTTTGTTACAATAATGGTGTTTAATGTTTGTGTAAATGACACTGTGCAGCTTCTTTAAATAAGTATTAACCTACTTATAGAAAAGCTGTTTGCAATGAGCGTTGATAAATCATGTGACTCTCATCACTGCTGTGATGATTGTTGGTTGACTTGTCAGTGTATTACAATGTTACAAAACAGAAATTAAAAAGTCAATAAGTTGGTATTTTAACATCATATCAGATAATGAAATACGGTTTATTACTGTAAATTTTAAGTTCAGACTGTAAAACCAATAACGTTGCTACCGTATTTTTGATGGTAAAGTTCTGGCAACCACAGCTGCGTTTTTTATTTATTTTATTTTTTAAAGTGTTAAATTCTTTAAAAAAATTTAATCTTTTGAAAGGTAGTGTATAATAATTACAATAGAATTTGCAAATAGTTGTAGGAGTTTAGCATGTCACACATGCCATTAAAAATGTACTAACGTAAAAATATTCTGTCTAGAATACGACCCCCGAGTTACCTGTACCAGTCTGCCGAGATGAACGGTCATGTTCTGGAATATTCCACACTGCCTGGCTCCAGCCATGTGAATGGAAGCGTGCACACGGGCTGTGGTCACACCGCTCCCATGATGCCCCAGGCCTGCCATCACCTCCACCACAAATTGCCCAACGGTCTGGCTTTACTAAACGGATCAGGAGCCCTCTACCCTCCCGGACATCCTCACGCACACGACGCCTCTCTGCCCCACAACACTATGGAGTACGATCACCCACACCCTCATCACCTTCGGAATGTGAGTAGATGTTTGTGCATTGTGCGGTTGAATTTTAGTTTTTTTGGTTCCCGTGCAGTAATATGCATTGACCAATCGGCATCCAATATTACTAAAAAACCTTGTATAATGTGTAGTATAGTATGAACTGTAGCATGTTTATTTTGTTTATTTGTCTGGGTCATATTTTCTTTTATTTTGTGCATTTATGTTCATGCTTGTCTCAAATCGACCTCTTAACAAATGAATTTACTCAAATTAAGTTTGATTAGACGATAAGCTTGAAAGTGTTTTCTCCTCCCTTCTGAAGGTTTTATATATATATATATATATATATATATATATATATTAAGGTATATATATATATATATATATATATATATATATATATATATATATATATATATATATATATATATATATATATATATAATACAGTAACAGTAACTCATTTGTGAACATTACTTAATGCACTAACATGAACTGAGTGAGCAATGTATTTGTTACAGTATTTATTCATCTTTGTGAATGTTAGTTAATAAAAATTGGCCTGTTCATTGTTTATTCTTATTAGTTCAAAGTGCATTCATTAATGTTAACAAATACAATGTGTTGGATTTTAAAAGTGTATTAGTAAATGTTGTAATAAATATTAACTAAAATGAATAAATATGTAGAAATATTGTTAATTGTTAGTTCATGTTAACTATTTTGTTCAAACCTTATTGTAGTGTTAAACAAAATCTCTGTTGTCCAATTAAAATGTATTTTATTGTATTCCTGTGATGGCAAAGCTATCGATTTCAGCATCATTACTCCAGTCTTAAGTGTCACATGATCCTTCAGAAATCATTTTAATATGCTGATTATTATTGGTACTCATTTAATAATAGGTCTTTGTTAGTTGTCATAATATTTAATAATATAATACAGTATGTGTCATAGGATGATGGAGTGATATTCCCCGTCTTTTCCCCTGTATATTTTTTCCCTTTGCATAGGATTCGTGAGACTCTGATAGTAACACAGTCATGTATAAGTGTAGTGTTTGAGTAATGAGAAATGAAATATGTTTTTTGTTGTGGCAGGGAGGGGGAAGATACACGGCTCTGCCCCAGAACGATTCGTCGGACTGCATGAGCTGTCAAAACTTCTGCAACAACAACAGGTGAGAGAAAGGGAAACGCAATACTTAAAGTCCAGCCCAGTAGCTTGTTAATGTTTGGTGTTTACATGCCTGCAGAATTATGTTTTGCGCAGCACGCCTCCAGTCAGCAAACCAATCATCTGTTCCATCTGGTTCTCATTTCACCCCTGACCTGAGCTTATTCTCTTCTGGGCTAAACACACACACACATACACGCACTGGCAACTCCTCTCGTCGAGGCTTGTTTGTGTACTCTAGTGTGTCCGGCAGTAACAGTTTACACTGAACGCACCCTTGCTACAGTCTTAATGAGCGGAGTGTTTCATTTAGCCTGCGCCGGCGGGGAGCAGAGGGAAATCCTTCTGAATGGAGCTGATATCAGCGCACTAACTGTGTGCATCTGTGCACACTTTATATCCCTGATTACTTCTCAAGTGCATGTGTATTTATACTCACAGGTATTGTTTGTTTATGTGTTTATGTCTACGTATGTGTGTGTTGAAGCCTCTCTGTCTTATCAGCATGTGCAAACACACAGAGACACAGGCTGTTGAGTCTGGTCAGGCAGCGTAGAGACTTGCGGAAATAAATCTGTGATCTCAGATGCGATCAGAGTTTGAATAAAGCAGGGATGCTTGTTGCAGCTGGTGCACAGGCTCGAGCTGTACTGTCAAGAAGAAATTCATAGAAAAATTAAAATGTTGTCATTTAGACATCCTCTTACCAAACCTGTATGATTTTCTTCTGTGAAACATAAAAGGAGAAATTTTGAAGAATGCTCATGCTGCTCTTTTGCATACAACAAAAGTATATTGTGACAAGAGCTGTCAAACTTTACAAAACACACCTTTGAAAATATAATAACGGTAGGTATGCATGATTTAAGTCAATTATTTGTTTACAATTACCATATTTTGACATTAAATTACCTTTGCTGTCATCAAATACTTAAAAAGAATAACTTTAATAACATGTCAAATGTATCTTTACGAAATATAATGCAATTAAAAAATGAAATGCTTAAAATGCATATTCAAAATAAATATATATTTTATACTGTGCATTATAATGTTGTGATGCCTAAATTTACTGCAGTGAAGTATTTTAAACAATTGATTTGAATTTTTTGCACAATATAGTACAGAATTTGAATATTGCTCATTTTAATAGTTATTGGTCATAACATGAAATAATAGCATTAACATGTTGTTATGTCTATGTATAGATGTAATCTTTACCATAATATAAAAGCAATTAAAATAAAATAAATGCTTAAAATGTAGGGCTGTCTCAAACGATTAATCGCGATTAATTGCTTAGCAAAAAAAGTTTGTGTTTACATAATATATGTGGGTGCACTGTGTATAATTATTTTGTATATATATATACAGCTACTGAAAAAATTAAATAGACCACTGCTAATCAAGTTGCTCTGGATTTATTATTTATATTAAAAATAATAAATCCAGACAACTGCTGATTTGTCGGTGGTCTCTTGATTTTTTCCATAGCTGTATATATATATATATATATATATATATATATATATATATATATATATATTAGAGCTGTCAGTTAAACGCGTTATTACGGCGTTAACGCAAACCCATTTTAACGGCGTTAATTTTTTTATCGCGTAATTAACGGTCTTTGTCCTAGCAAACTTTGTAGTTTTTTCACATACTTTTGCAACAGGACGCGACACTCCTTTCAGCTCGCGAGCCGGCCAAATAGTAACGTTATGTTTTCAGTGGATGACGAGCGCGAGACGCCGAAATGGATGCCAATGAGATTCTGAATGTAAAATTTACTTTTAAAAAGTTGCCAAATTGTCCCATTGATAAGACCAAAGCGATCTGTATGTTTTGTCATTACTGAACTGAGCTATCATCATCGCAGCACGTCCAGCCTGAAACACCACTTGATGATGGCCAAGCAAACACACACACAAACACAGATGATGCAAATTCATCCACCCCGTCAATATCAGGACTCGCCAGTATTTCTTTCACCCTTTTATTGATGGACAGTGTTGCATTGTGTGAGAGATTATTTAGGCTATATATGTTAGAGTGAAATTGAACACTATTCCAATGTTATTTTCAATAAATAATAATTAAAAAAAAACATTTGCACTAAACAAGTCAATCCACTTTTCCATGTTGATAAGAGCATTAAAATGAGAAAAAAATGTAACAAAAAGAAATCAAAAGACATTAAGAATAGATAAAAATGTGCGATTAATCGCGAGTTAACTACGACATTAATGTCGATTAATCGCGATTAAATATTTTAATCGTCTGACAGCACTAATATATATATATATATATATATATATATATATATATACACACATGCATGTAGATTTAAGAAATAAATATTTATAAATAAATCTATATTAGTAATAAAAGTAATAATAAATAAATCAGTAATAATTAAATAAATCTATATACACGTATACATATGAAAATATTTCTTAAATATATACAAGCATGTGTGTGTATTTATATATATATAATAATTATACACAGTGCACCCACATTATATTATGTAAACACAAACTTTTATTTTGGATGCGATTAATCGCTATTAATCGTTTGACAACCCTATTAAAATGTAATAAAAATATGTAAAAACAATGTATTTTATTTCTTGTAGTTTGCCAAGGAAACATTTGTCATTTTCATTTAATTTGACCTTGATGTACTAAAATCTCAAACTAAACTGAAATAAAACTTTTATTTAAAAAAAGTATATAGACAGAAAAAGACAAAAACACAAATTACTAAAACTTTATCTGAAAAAAACTAATTTAGACTATAAATAAAAAAATGTTATAGTATCTCTATGATCTAAAATTTCATGTGTCTCACACACACACACAAAATTAAAATTCCATGGTTCTTTTTGGTCAAAATGATGCAATATTTGAGTAGAAATGCTTCATATATTGAAATCTTGGCAAGATGACATACATTTCTAACTTTGTTTTCATGGGAAGATCTATTTAGTTTTAAGTTTGGTTCAAGAAATTCAAAGTTTGCAGTGCAGCGGCCATCATTTATGTCTTGCGTTTGTGTTTTGTGGACAGGTGTTACACGAAAACCAATGGCACTTTCTCGGGCGGCACTCTCCCCCTAATGCACCGCGTGGCAGCGCGCCAACCCGACGGGCTCGAAATGATGCCCCTCAACCCCGTTCTGTCTCGCTGCCATGGACGTGGACAGTCCACAGCTCAGCTCCCAGGAGAGAGATCCAGCCCAAGTGGCGGAGGAGAGCAAGACTCCACCCCTTTCCCAGAATTCCCCTTGTCTGCCTGTGGAAACAAAGTCCACCCTCGAGCAGCAGAGAGGTGAGAGAGTTTCAGCGCTATAAAGAGCTCTCTGATTCCACGCTCCCTCTGAATGAGGAAAGTCAGTGTTTCCTCTTGCTGTTCAGGAAATTACTGCATTGGCAAACTGTAAATTACCCATCATGCAATATTATTTTACCTGACTAGACTGCTGCATGCTGGAGCTGGTGCATAAATCTTTTCTATCTATTTGTGTGTGTAACAGGAGTTCAGCCCGTGCAGCATGAAGACTCCGAGGGTCCCGTGGTGTGTTGGGAACGGCTGGGACTGCCTGATCTGGACTGTAAGGAAAAAACAGCCTGGATCTCTACCGGAAGCTTGACTGGAGATTTCATTCAGCAGGCAGTGCAGGAGGTCTGAACATATCAAACATGCAGACACTCTAAACACAAAAAAGAGTACGGGAGAAATTGGGAACATGGACACATTTAACAAAAAAGGAAATGGCTAGTGATGGAATGGTCAGAGACATTGTGTGATTTGAAGTGGACACCAAACTGACCGCTTTCAGAGCTGGGAAAGCAAGATGGAAATAAACAAAATGAAAAGAGACTTTTATGCAAGGATGCGCGGAAAACTCAAAGGCTGAAACGATCCCATTTGTGGGAGGACTTTTAAAAGTAAAAGCAAAAACTCTTTAGATGACTTATTTATTTTTTTGTAGTAGTAAAATATTATTTCATATGAATGTATCTGTTTAAGAAAAAAGTTTGTCTTTTATATTATTTATGCTTTTTTTTTTTTTTTGGATGAGAAACTTATTTTTTGTTCTTTATATATTTTTTTGGTCCACACAGTGTGGAGTTTAGCCATTGTATGTGTAAAGTTTTGTTATAATATAAAGAGAAGATTAAGTATTATGTCTATCCGTATCCTTCTCTGAACGTTTTAATGCTCTACCTTACTATAGGGCTCTCAAACTACAGAAAATAGATTTATAGGGCCCCTCAAAATGGCCACCAAAGCACATATGATGCACAATTGGAAGGTTCCAAATTTGATCGCTTTACTATAATCGATAAAGCAGCCTGAACTGTCTGTGCCTGAGGGATATCAGAAATATCTCCCAAAGTGTCTGGCAATTGCGCAGCTCTTTAAAGTTTTCCGGAGTCAATCCGGCAGCCTCCCAGCCACACCTCTTATCCATGCCTCTTTGTTAACCATACACAAACTTGAGTGCTTGAATGACCTTTGACCCTCCCAGAATGTGTTGAAGGGCGCTGGTCGTGTTCACGTCACGTGAGTGTTTTTGTTTGGTTGCTTAGAGGAGCTCTTTACTGCGGTCTCCTCATTTCAGCTTCAGATGTGGTTTGTTCTCAAGTTGACTGTCTATATAAGCAGACTGCCAAAGGGTGGATGGTGCATTGTCATGTTTTGCGGTCTTTTAACAGCTGATTTCAGGCAGGAACTGATGGATGGTTGGATTAAGACGATGTTTTCATCATCATTTTTCTTTTTTTTTTCCTTTTTTTATGTACTATGAAAACACACCATCATTTTCAGATCCTCCCTCATCCATAAAGAGTATATACAGAAACAAAGCTTCAAAAATGCATTTTTTTGCATTGACTTTTTGGCAACAACTAGATTTAAAAACACATTTTTGTCATGCACATCAAGGACACCTATTTGGTGTGCACTCAAGGTGTAGTGATAAGGCGGAAGTTGGACCTAGACACTTATTTCTTTAATGTTAAAGATCCCCCAAGGAACAACCATGATGAAAAAAATAATAATTATATATCTCCTCTATGTCGATACCCTATACACATAGTGACTCCAGGCTACACCCTTTCTGTAAAAGCACATAGAGTCAAATGCAGACACTGAGAATGTGGTGAGACCATTGGCATTAGTGCGTGTTCGAATTGGCTTTCTTTTCTTTTTCTTTTTTTGCTGTGTATGACACAATTTTCTCTGCTATACAAAGCTTTCAGAAACTCCATCTACAGCTCTTCCCGTATTAGAAAATAAAATGCAAACATATCGAGTTGCTGATATGAAGTATATCCACTAACTTAGTTAAAAATGTTTGTGTATTAATGCAAAAGTTATATAATGCATGATTGTCAAGGATGTGTTGCTTTTCACTCTTTCCACAAGGGGCAGTATAGCAGGAATTAGCACTAATCATCTGGTTTATGGTCGATTTTTTCTGTTGTCGTGGCAGTCAGTGTCAATGTTTACAGCAACGTACATTGATATTAATGCAGACATTTCACAGTTCTGAGGTTTCTTTCTTCCAGAGCCAGATGAACGCAAGAATGCACATCAAGTATGTTTAACCAGGCCATGTGTTAACCAAGCGATTGTGTTCACGTATTTGCGTGAACATTGATAGAAAAGAATGATTGCGTCCACAACTTGCAATCATTCAATGTATTGTTGAAACTGTTTTAATTCATATTTCCATTTCACAGCTAATTCTAATGTTATTAACTCTTTCCCCACCAGCGTTTTATAAAAATTTGCCTGACACCGCTAGCATTTTTGATCATTTTCACCAAATTTTCATGGCCCCCAAAATGTTTTGTTGTGTTCATATCTGTCTGAACATGCAATATATCAAAAGAAAGAACAGTCTCTGCTCTGAACAAAAAAAAGTTTATTAGGGCTTTATCAACACTTCGGTACCAAGTCGGTACTATATTTAAAAATGTGACGATTTGAGCGGTGTTGTGCGGAATCGTATACACTTCTAATTGGCCATTGTTTTCACACACTCATCGGATATGTCTGTGATTGGCTACAATCATTAACGCACGGGAGAGTTTGAGAGCACCCGGAAGTGTTTACAAGTGTTTTGAAAGAGGGAGTGGGAGCGTTTGAGAACACAAGCAGGCGTCTGGACTGGTCCGCTGATAGACGCTTGCTTTCAACGCTCTCATGTGTATCTGTGCCATTGATGTACATTTACAACATGTTTTTGAAGCTCTGTTCATTGTAGCCAATCACAGACATAATTTTATATGCGTGTGAGAACAACGGACAATCAGAGGTGTTTACGATTACCTTGTTTCACGCTTCACGCATTTCCTTGCGTGTTTACTTTCGACAACACTACTATGCATATTTTTAAATATGCTATCACTTGTTTCTGCATCTTTTTCAGATGTCTTTTGATCAGGAGATTCAGTACTTTTTGAGAAGATGCGACACAGCGCTCCCTACCATATAACAGTGAAAGCGTTGTTTCACAAAGGGTGAACATTTTCGTCAAAGGCAGGGAAAGAGTTAACAAATGGTTTATGTTCTTATTGTAACTTGTAAATAAGCTACATGGTCTAAAATGCATAAGGGGATAATGGAATGTTACCTACCTAACTTAACCATTTGTCATGTCATGTTATCATAACTTGCTCACTCATGACTGAGATGTTGTAATCTGGTTAGAGTGGTTAACAGAGCTGGCAGCTTTTAGTCTCTCAGTCCTTGGTAAACCTCTTCACTATCCTTCCATTATAGTGCCAACAGACATCCAGGCCGACTGGATTGTTCCCCACAAACCCTCTGACACCATGAAGATTCCATCTGTCATTTTTGGTTGGAAAGAAAAATGTAGATGGAGGAAAGACAGGAGGTCTTGCTGTTTCCATATTGTGGCAAACCGTTTAGCGCACAATCCAGGCCATTTCAAGCTGGTTTCTTTAATTCTGGCTGGGCTTGACAGTGTCTGGACATTAAAATATCCCTTCTGCTCCACTGGGCTTTAGCTGGAAAACCAAAGTCAGGATCTAAAGAACAGGCATAGGTAAGCCCAGAGATCTGAGTCGTATCAGATCACACAAATGATATCAAAGCTTATCCTCCTGGACCTGTGAATTTGCTTTAATATGGTGAAGATGACTTTTAGAGTCGTCCTGTATAGCTTGAGCCATGAAGTCATTGCTGTGGCACACATAGTAGAGGACGATGCAAACAACACCAAGGTCATGGATTCAATTCCCAGGGAATCCAAGAACTGCATGCAATGTGAATCATTTTGGATAAAAGTGGCCAAGAGAATCAGAACTGGTGATTCTAAAACCAATTGATTCATTAATCCTGTCAGTCATATCCAACTCTTGGTGAGTTGTGTGAGTCTATTTACAAGAGACTATCCATTAAGTTTCTTGGTGATGACTTTTTCCAGGGTAGGTCATCAGGTTTTCCCCAACCCCTCCCTATTACATGGCTTGGGACTTACACACACACATTCCCTATACTACATGTTTTTTATTGGTGGGGAAAACGGAGCACCCAGAGGAAAGGGCCTTCCAAGGACCAAGGACCTTCTTGCTGTTAGACAACATTGCTTCCTACTGAGCCACTTTGCCGCCAACCATTTGATACTAAAACTATTTGATATTTTCCGGCAGGGATGGGCAACTTTGGTCCTGGTTGGGCAACCACTATTTGATATTGTCCGGCAGGGATGGGCAACTTTGGTCCTGGTTGGGTGACCACTATTTGATACTGTCCTGTAGGGATAGGCAACTTTGGTCCTTGTTTGGGGCCACTGTCCTGCACAGTTTTGTTCCATCTTTAAAAAAACATACCTGTCTCTGCAGGACTGTGGACGCCCATCCCTGTTCTACTTAGAAAGATTCCAGAAACAATGGATGGGGAAAGGACACTGAGAAAGAATAGGGTGATTGTGACAGAGAGAGAAAGAAGAAGGGATGTTGACAGAGGTCTCAGGTCATTTGATGAGATGAAGATAGGTTTTAGGACCTCCTGATAAAGACCTGCTTTTAAGTCGCTCTTTACTTGGCCTGCCTCCATTCTGTCCTTTTGCAAACTGCACCGCACTCAGAACCCTTATTAAGGACACCATGGGAACAAATGTACCCATTGTCCACCCCCAAAATTCCTCCCCCAGTTTCTGAGTGGACCTGTTAGCGCCCTCTCCAACCCCCTCCTCCGCCCACCATTCTTCGCCTGTCACTTTGGCACACCCTGAATGAATGTAACACTCATGAATTAGGCCGTGTTTCTTTCTCTTTTCTTGTCTCTTGTTCTGAGAGTAGCCTGATTTGACTCAGCTTCCAAGCCGTTTATCCATGAGAGATTACAAAACTGCACAAAGACTCTGGGACTCTGGCCCCAGCCCTCTATTATTTTAGCCAAATTTTCAGCCCCATAATCAGTGTTGAACAAATAAACTACCATTTTCCTGACCATGATCTCCACAGCCAACAGGAAATGTATGCACGACTTATGATGTCAGCTGATGATTGGGTTGTTATTTCATACAGGGCTTAAATTATCTATGGCTATCAGTATATTTCTGTGTGGAAGGGATTAAGGTCAGACCGGCTTTACACTTCTGGATTCCACGTGTCTGTTCTCCAGGTCATAATTAGACCAATGACGACAAATCACTTATACATGCTGACAGGATCAGCCATTACCTCAGGCAACCTTCACAACATTTTCCGGTCCCAACTGACACTGTGTGAAAATCAATTCTATTATTTTTTTCTTACTTTGTGAGGTTGGGAGTAAGAGCATGTCTTTCAGTATTGTTGCTTGGTGTCATTTTGCCAAGTATGATATAATTGTTTATCCTGGAATAATTTTAATATCAACTAACCATGTCTTTCCAAACCTGTATAACTTTTCTTCCTCTGTGAAATAGAAAAATCTCCTCTTTCTGCTTTCTTCTTTTACTGCCACCTGGAAGCTTGTTTCCCCCACTGATTAAAAAAAAAAAAAACGAAAAAAATATATCTCACAATTGCGAGTATGAAGTCAGAATTGTGAGAAATAAAGTCGCAATTGCGTGTTATAAAGTCAGAATTGCAAGATATAAAGTCGCACTTCTGTCTTTTTCTGAGAAAAAAAGACAAGTGCAACTTTTTATCTCACAATTCTGACTTTTTCTCACAATTGCAAGTTTACATCTCACAATTCTGACTTTATTACACATAATTGTGAGTTTATATATCGAAATTCTGACATCTTTTCTCAGAATTGTGAGATATAAACTCGCAATTGCGAGTTATCAGGCTAATTCTAAGGGAAAAAAGACTAACTTTTTATCCTCAGAATAGTTTAAATCTCACAATTCTGACTGTCATGCATTTCTGACTTTATAACACGCAATTGCGATTTTATATCTAGCAATTCTTACTTCATATCTCGCAATTCTGAGTTTATATCTCGCAATTCTGAGTTTATATCTCGCAATTCTGACTTTACATCTCGCAATTGCGACTTTATATCAAGCAATTCTGACATTATATCACGCAATTCTGACTTTATATCACGCAATTCTGACTTTATATCTCACAATTCGGACTTTATAACACGCAATTCTGACTTTATATCTCACAATTCTCGACTTTATAACACGCAATTCTGACTTTATATCTCACAGTTCTGACTTTACATCTTGCAATTGCGACTTTATATCTCGCAATTCTGACTATATCTCGCAATTTTGACTTGACATCTCGCAATTCTGACATGACATCTCGCAATTCTGACTTTAAATCTCACAATTCTGAGAAATAAAGTCAGAATTGCGAGATATAAACTCGCAATTGAGAGAAACAAGTCAGAATTGTGAGATAAAAATTTTTCATTATGTTGCGGAAACAAGCTTCCATACTGCCATCAGTTTTTTTGGCACCAAAACTTATAGGATTATGTTAAAAATGGCCAGCTAGTCGTATGTACTTGCGCTGGATAACTTGAGTGCTTTTATTAAATGGTAAAGTGAATCACTGTGTACTGCAACCGGATATAACCGGCTTATCAACCTATCATTTCCTTCTGATTATGGGTTAAGGTTAGGGTTGCGGTTTTGCAATAGAGTTAGCCAATGTTTGTTGATTCAGGACCATCTTCTATAGTACCTTGCAAATTCACATTCATCAATATGGTGAGTCCAATAAGAGGAAGCAAAAATATTGAAAGACACAAATTTGTTGTTTATAATCTGTAGACATATCATTTTGGATGTGTTACAATTGTGGTGAAATCCCGTTGCTTTAGGATAGCAGTTGCCAAGCCTGAATTCCCCATCATAAAAATAACTGAGTTATGTGACCAATATTTATATCGGTACTTCTGGTTTTCTGACTGATCTATTGCAGCATGGAAGCCCAGACATGGTGGTTTATGGCTCCATAACTCAAGGCCAAAAGCTGTTTATTTCCCACAGTAAGGAATAGTTATTTTCCTGGTGGTGTCCTACAAACAAAATATTTAGCAACACAGATATTCACAGACATATGACTGTGTTATTGGCACCTTGGATGGAATGATGGAAACTTGGAGGACAGTGGAGTCAGTTTGATGTGGGAGTTTAGGCCCTGAATTTTAGTTCAGTTGAAAAAAAGATGTTTTGGTTGAATAAACACAGCAAAGAACATAATTTTATTCGTATTTTAAACTCATTTATGAATATGTCACCCTTAGGGAGTTGCCCCTAAGCCTAACTGAATTACCTTCACACAAATATTGAATGCTGTCACAAAACATGTTATATTGTCCACTATAGAAAACTGTGATTAGTTACATTCTACCGTTCTTGTTAGTTAACCGGCCCCTCAATCACTCTCTGGAGGCAGGGACCCTGACCCCCTGGATCTCTCTTCCTCATCCTGCAGATGCAACTGGGTGTAATAAAACGTAACCTTAGGCGGTTCATCCATATCGTATAGGGCCTGGCAGGTGTAGAGCCCCTCGGCCTCATCCGAGACCCCCTCGATCACCAGAGTAGTTGTGTTGGTGAGCAGGGAAATCTCTCCCAGGGTGCTGGCTAAGGCCAGGAGTTTGGTCCCCTGTCCGTGGTTGTAAGCCAGAGGCTCATTTCTCTCTGTGCCTGGCCTGGAGAAGACCCAAATGAACAGGGTGGGCATTTGGGATCCACAGTAAAGGTGCACAGTGCTGTTTACTGTCGCCTGCACCTCTTTCCTGACCTCCTCGATTTCATCAGGGTCAGGGATATCTAGACCTAAGCACACAAAAAACACAGTCTAACTGTAAATTTGGCAGTAAAATTCCAGAAGTCATATACAAAAGTTGTCCTAATATAAAGTTTTATACCCAGTACTTTTGACAAATATAATTAAATGAGATAAAGTGAAAAAAAAAATCTTCTGTAAGGAGTAGTTCACTTTAAAAAAAAATGGTTTGGTTACCAGTGAAGTAGTTCACTGGTAACCAAGCGGTTCGAAGGTCTAAAAGACCGTTTCAGTGCAAACTGTTGAAAGGGCTTTAAACGATTTTAAACGATGAATACGGGTCGTATCAATCGAAACGATCGCTCATTTAAAAAAAAAAGTTTAAGTTTTATAAGCTCAAATGCTCGCCTTGCTCTGTTCTGTGACGCATCTTCGCGACTCTTCTGTTCGAACCCATTTATCAAAATGAGCGAATCTTTTTTGTCATTTGGTTCATTCAACGAACGAAATAAACGAATTGACTCGAAAACGATTTGTTCATTTTGATGAACGAGTTCGAACAGGAGTGTCACACAGAACAGAGCAAGGCGAGCATTTGAGCTTATAAAACTTAAACTTTGTTGTTGTTTGTTTTTTTAAATGAGCAATCGTTTCGCTTGATAAGACCCTTATTCATTGTCTAGAATCGTTTAAAGCCCTTTGAACAGTTTGCCGTTTGCACTGAAACTGTCTTTTGGACCTTGAACCGTTTGGTGCCCAGTAAGTGCATTATATGGAGAAAATCCTGGAATGTTTTCATTAAAAACCTTAATTTCTTTTCGACTGAAGAAAGAAAGACATGGACATCTTGGATGACATGGGGGTGAGTAAATTATCAGCAAAAGTTTTTTTAAAAGTAAACTACTCAAATGACAATCATTTTCAATCATAATCAAAAAATGCATAATCTGCTTTACCTTATTCAAAATAGGAGTATATAAATGCACTAAACTAAAACCTGCAAAAATACAAACTAAAACCGGTGATATTCTAATTGGCTCAGTTTGCTTTCATCATTAACAACATTCCCCCCAAGCAAATATTATTGCATTAATAACTAACAGAACACCCAGTTCTGTTTCTCTATTTACGACTCGACTACACAAACTCTCTCCTCTTGCATTGTTTCAAGAACTTTCTTGAAACACAAACCAAAAACAGACATTATCCTCCATCATCATATACCGCTCCTTACCGTGTACAAAAACCAAGAGGAAGCAACAGAGCAGGAGGAATCGTGCGATCCCCATGGTGCCACAAACTTCAGGAAATGCTGAAAGCAGACTTACAGACGACAACAGGCATTCAGACAGTTTCTCTTCTGTCCCATCTAAACCAGAACCTTCCAATGAAGAGACTACTGGGACTCAGGTAACTGACAGAGTACTTCATCTCAGTTACTTTAAATAATTTATTAGTGCCTCGCACTGCCCTGTTCGCATCGGTTCCTTTCATTCTCTGCTGGTAGAGCGGGTATAAGAGTGTCTGGAGATGATACTGCATAATTCATTATTGAGCAGGGTGAGGGACTGGACTTTCTGAAATCCCATTTGACTGTCACCTGTTCAAATAAGTTCAAGTTCAGAGGAGTTCCACACATCTCCACACACTATTTACTTTGGTTGCTGGGTAACAATTTACATTTGTCAAGATAAATTCCTTGTTTAAAGGGTTAGTTCACCCAAAAATTAAAATTAAGTAATTAATTACTCACCCCCATGCTGTACCAACCCCGTAAGACCTTCGTTCGTCTTCGGAACACAAATGAAGATATTTTTGATTAAATTTGAGGTGGATCACTGCTACATAGACTCCTAAGGGATTGAAACTTGACGGCCCAGAAAGTCAATGAAGAACATGTTTAAATATTCCACGTGACTACAGTGGCTCAAGTATAAGTTTATCAAGCGACGCCAATACATTTTGTGCGGAAAACAAACGAACAATAATAACGACTTTATCCGACTATTCCTTTTCTTCCTTCTGGGCCTGAGACGAGAGATCAAGAGATTTCCACGACGCATGCGCGCAAACTGCGTTATTTTTCTACTACTTCTTGTTCAGTTCTCGCGCATGCGTCGTGGAAATCTTTTGAACTCTCGTCTCAGGCCCAGAAGGAAGAAAAAGTACATGTACAGCATGGGGGTGAGTAATTAATGACTTAATTTTCATTTTTGGGTGAACTAACCCATTAAAAGCCTGAATGTTTAGACCAAAGATCTCTCTAAGAAAGAAATGGTTATTTTAACCCTATATAATTTTAACCCCCAAAAAAAGTTACACATAGATCTATGGATGTCCAAAACTCATAAAAATGTGAAGATTGGGAGCACAGACTTAAGTCTGGTCTCATTTTAAAGAAGACCCTTGGCAGATTATTGATAACCTAAGTTTTATAAAGTTAAAGAAAAAAGTTGTAGAGGTTTCAGCATATGAAAATAATTGATTATGATTTATGATGATCTAAAAAAATGATTGATGCCAGCAAATCTCCACTGGTACACAGTGGATTTGTGATTTGCAGTAAAGTTTTTCTCTTTCAAATAAAAACCTGTACACTGAAAGGTTCTTTGTGGAAACAAAAATGGTTCTTCTACAGCATTGCAATGAAAACCTAATTTTAACAAAGTAACTTTTGACCAATTTCTTCAATTTTAGTCATGACATTTTTATAGTTTTTGAGGAGATATGCTGAAGTCAGCTGATTTGCACATATTGTATTGAACAAAATGTTCTTGGCAGGAACGCCACAATTCTGCAAGTTTACAGACAAAAAAAAGCAACCCCTGCCGTTTTATTACAGCAGATCCTGCATCACACAACGACAATGATGAAAGGTAGATAAAAGGCAGAGATTCCAAAGCGGAGTTGATTTGTGATGAGTAGGATGAGTAGGCCTGCTTTAGATGGGGCGGACTGGCTGACCAAATTCCTTACCGGTGAAACACATCCCTTATTAAAGCAGTCTGAGACTGCGGAGGCCAGACACATCTGCTCCTGCAGACCTACAGCCCTGGGAGAGAAAGAGAAAGAGGCTGGAAAATGTGAGCAGTAGAAAAACAAAATGTTTTGGGGGTGTTTTTTTTTTTTCAAGAGGGGGAATGGCAATGAGAGAAGATTGGATTGGAGAGATTGGAGGGGAAGGTACAAGTCTCTGGGTCTTATCTGAGGCCTGTTTGCTGGGTAAAAGCTTTCAGGTGTGGCGCTCTTTCAACAGATCCGGCTGTGCCTAGTTGGGGTGGCTGGAGGGGGGCTGGCAGCACTGTAGAGTGAGGCCTGAATCCCTATTGCCCCTTTTCCATCAAAGCATTTTGGGAATCTGTCCTTACTCGAGAACCAGTTCTTTGTCTTTCGACAGCCAAAGAACCGGTTCTCGGCCAGGAAAATTGGTTCCAAAGCGGCACCAACTGGACTAGAAACAGAACCATTTTTTTTACCATGTCACCCTTATGTCGGGGGCTGGGGGCGGGTGACCAACAACACGACGGGAAAGTTGTGACCGTCATTGCTAAAAATACAGTGCTAGTAGAAAGCTGACCCCAAAATAGGATCGCAAAGCCAGGAGAAACATTTGCAGAAAGACGATGTAGTCCGCCATTGTAATTGTTATACTTAAAGTTGTCGCAAGCTTTTCAGGGAAAGCTAAGACATATGGCGACGTACACAGTGATGTAACGACGTCATTCGCTGGGGTCTCTAGTATAGGTCTTCTCGGGTCCTAAAAATGTACCCAACCCGAATTAACCCAAATCACTACTTTCCCGAATCCCGACGTGCATAAATAATTTTTATTTTTAAAGAAAAACCCGACCCAAGACAGACCCGATAAAATTAAACTCGAATCCGACCCGACCTGAAGCCATTTTCTATAGAACCCGACTGTATCCGAACGTAAACGGCATTTCAACATGACATCATGACTTTTGCGGAAACATACGCATTTTGCGCATACGCGTAGATAACACATACGCGTTATCTATACGCATTTTGAGCTATCCGCGTGTATCCGCGTGTACGTCTACGCCATTAATGTCTGAGTGATTCCGCGTGTATGTAAACGCCGTTAAATGTCCGAGCGGAAACGAAGCAAAATGTAGATCTACATCTGGGGAGCGATCTTTTTTTCCTGAGGATGGTAGGGGAAGACTCATAAATGCTATTAACCCCAATGACGGTTAAGTTTAGGGACGGGGTTGGGATAGGTCATATATTTATATATACAGTAATAACGTTAAGTCAACGGCGTTCATAAACACGCTGAAAAGCGATTATGCGTGTTGATAGCACACCAAAAATGCAAATACGTAATTGGCGTGTCATACACACGCAATTTCATGAGATCAGTCTGATTTTTTCTCAAAAATGCACTTAACATAGACTTGCAAGTGAGTGCTAAAATGTCAATCACACATCACTGTAACTTATTACGTCCAATAAAATTTGGCATAATGTTATTTACCAGACCATATGATGAAGAACCACTACAGGGTAAAATTTACCGATGGCTGTTTTTAAAATGTAGCCTATAACAGATTTTCAATTAAATTCTCCCAGTCATTGACTTTTACTAAAATTGTGTTATTTAGCCTACAATCCCGTTGTTACAAAGTTGTTTAGATAAAATTCGATTAAAAACAGGGCATGAGAACCGCAATAGCAGGTCAAATTGGACGTTCTGAGTAACGTTATTGCAGTCAACGCATTTAACTGCACCAGTCTTTTTTCCTTCCTTATCAACAATGATCACAAAAGTTGTGATCAAACAACGATGACGACCCTGGATGTTATCTTCTACATATTCGTTTTCCTTCACCTTTTTCCGCAATATCTGTTATCTGTCTCCATGCTTGTCTGGAAGTGTTGCGTATTTTTGAAATTGATTGACAGGCCTAGCTAAATGTCAATTCAAATACTTGCATGTAGTCAAACATCCATCCACATGATGGCGCACTAGTTCTTCTTGGCAAATGGAGGGGTTGGTTTATGTGGAGTGAGCAACTGAGTAAATAAATGCAGAGACAACCGTGCTTATATCCCAGTGCACATAAAAGCGCGGATTCGCTCTCTCACTTTAAAAAAAGTGAGAGAACGGTGTCATAGAGTTGTTTTAAATACTGCAATTTTGTTACATTTGGAAAAGACATATTTATTTGAAGTTACCCAAGACCCGAGGCCACTAATACCTAACCCGACCCATGTCTGAGACACTTTGGACCCGAACCTGCTCGAGTCTCGGGTCGGACCTCAGGTTTACGGACCCAAGTGGACCCGTGAAGACCTCTACTCTAGTCAGTGGAAAAACAAACACCGTTTCTAAGGGTCGCAAGTTGAACCAACTTTGAACCAGCACCAGTTCCGAACCTGTTACTTTTTTGCTGGAAAAGGAGTATATGAGGAACACAGGTATGTTGGAGATGATATAATGATGAATCATTATTTATTCATGAAGACGTTTGTACACAAATTTGTGCATATGCATGCTTAGTGATTAGTGAATGAGAACCAGTGATTTTATGAATACTATGGGAGGCCTACTGGAAGATTGCTATATTCAAATACCATTGATATTATTTACCTATAGGTACATCAAAATGCCATTGTATTACTATGGTAAAAATGTTTTTTAAAATGGAGAGTTATTTGATGCAATGTACTAAGAGATAAAGTCAGTAAGACCGATCTCTGCCATTGATTTCCTTTTCAGCGATCACATGATCATATAATGATTTCAATGTCTGGCCTCAGCTAAAAGGATTGCATCAGGATCTGTGTTTACACTGACTCAAGAATGCCGTATCAGGATCAGATGGTGTTTGTGCTGTTATTGTTGAGTATGTGCAGATACTGTGTGTGTCATTAATGTCTCAGGCTGAGCTCTGTGTTTAGTTAATAATGTGCGGCGCTGCACAATCTCCCTCTGTGTTCTTCAATATGTAACCTGGCATTTCCTCCCCTAGCCGAGAGCTCAGTGTGTTTTCTCCTTCTTTCTTGTATCCCACAGTACTTTTATTTGGGTTTGCAGTGTGTATTCTCACACCTCCTCTCCTTTTCTCTCATCTTGTCTGGACTTTCTTTTATTATTCAGGAATTCTTTTTGTCTCATCTCTTCTAAATGTTTCCCTCTCCTCTCCCATTATCGTGTCTTTTCTCATTTTGTACGCATTGGCAAAAGCGTCAGTATATGACGCCTCGGAATGAGAACGGGCAGGATCTCCTCTTGTCTTGTCTAGTTCCTTGTCATATTATATCATCTTGCATGGCCTCCTCTTGTGTGGTTTCTTCTCCTGTAGTCTCTTCTTCTCTTCTTGTCATCTCATTTTGTTTTTATATATTCTCCTCTAGTCTCGTCTCGCCTCATTTTGCTTCTCTTGTTGTATCTTCTCTCCACTTGTCTCTTCTAACCTTGTCTCATCTTGATTTTAACATCTATTCTTAAATTGTCTTGTCTCCTTCTGTCTCACCTCACCTCATCTCCCTCTTCTCTCATCAGATATCTGATATTGTTTTATCCCTCGTCAGACTGATCTCATGAAATGGCGTATGCATGACACGCCAATTCGTATTTCCATTTTTTGCGTGCTATCAACATGCATAATCGCTTTTCAGAGTGTTTATGAACGCCGTTGACTTAAAGGGATAGTTCACTTTGAAATTATTTTTTATATGTTTTAGCTTACCTCAAGGGGCATCCAAGATGTAGGAGTCTTTGTTTCCACAGTATTTTCGATTTTGACATTTTTCAGTCAAAACGTTATTGTCTATCAGTCATACACTGGAGGCTAAGGGGGCCCACCAAAAAGCATGCACAGAGAAGTCAAAATTAAACATGATTTAATGACTCGTAAATGTAAGTACACGTTGATGGCCTAAGACACGGAAACGAGCAGTTTGTGTGAGAAAACGAACAGTATTTATATCGTTTTTACCTCTTGTAATCATAGCCATGACAAAATGATCTGACGGCACGGGCGCTTTCGGTCTGCGCATGCGCTGGAAGTGATCGCTTGCTCGCCTACGCTGGCCTACGCTGGCCTACGTCACTCTTTGTTTATACAGAGATTTCGGAAGTTTTACCTTTCACTAAACATATTTAGATATACGGGAAACCACAATGGAAGACGATTTCGGTATATCTAAATATGTTTAGTAAAAGGTAAAACTTCCCGAAATCTCTGTGTAAATATTGAGTGACGTCACAGGCAAGCGAACACTTCCGGCATAAAGTTGAACTGATTCGGTTCGGTTCAGTTGGACATTGAACAACTGATTCAGATCGCTTGGACGTCACTGTGATTACACGAGGTAAAAACAATATAAATACTGTTCGTTTTCTCACAAAAAACGCTCGTTTCGTGTCTTAGGCCATCAATGTGTACTTACATTTACGAGTCATTAAATCATGTTTAATTTTGACTTCTCTGTGCATGCTTTTTGGTGGACCCCCTTAGCCTCCAGTGTATGACTGATAGACAACAACGATTTGACTGAAAAATGTCAAAATTGAAAATACTGCAGAAACAAAGACTCCTACATCTTGGATGCCCTTGAGGTAAGCTAAAACATATCGAAAATTAATTTCAAAGTGTACTATCCCTTTAACATTACATTACTGTATATATAAATCTATGACCTACCCCAACCCCGTCCCTAAACCTACCCGTCACTGGGTTAAAAGCATTTATGAGTCTTCCCCGACCATCCTCAGGAAAAAAATATCGCTCCCCAGATGTAGATCTACATTTTGCTTCGTTTCGGACATTTAATGGTGTGTACATACAATTTAACGGCGTAGACATACACGCGGATAGCTCAAAAATAGCTCACTTGACTTGAAAGTGGCGTGTATGTTTACGCAAAAGTCATGATGTTGCTCTCGTACTGGCAGTCACCAGCTGTGCTCTGGTTCGGTCGTCTTGGCCCAGTGTTTGAGGTTAGGGACAGAAATACAGGCATGATGACAAAATAGAGGACGCTTGACGGCAAAAGTGGACGGCACAGAAAAGGCGGAAAAAAATAAATGTTCATAACTTGTAGCCACAGAAGGATTACAGAGGAGCCTGATGGGACATTCCAGCAGCATCAGATTAATCCAGACTAGCTTCAGGGAGAGTGGCGGACAACCCCTGCTTTGTTCATTCCTACCGTAGCTGCTGACAGCTTCGTGTTTTGTCCTTACTCTACACACAAACCACGTTTTCTCAGGCTCCACGCTCAAAGTTAGAGTATATTGCGTCATATCTTTGGCTGTCGCATCAAGGGCAATACCGTTACGTCTTCTCACAGGCCCTCTCAGCCTCCTAATGATGGAGAGGGGCTTGTGGCCTGTCAACAAAGTGTGTCAGGCTCGGAATGGATGAGCTTGACTGCTTCTCAAAGTGCCGTGGATGTTTTCTGTGGCTCTGCCAAGCGCTGGACACACTAGAGTGAGTTTTACAGGTCAGCTGACCTGCCACAGAGGGAACGAGAGACCCGTGACACAGCGAGACCGGCCTGTGCGCGTACATGCGCAAACCGCAAAACCCCGGAGACGTTTGCTTATGTTTCGGTGGAGCGGCTGTGAAGCGGAACGCAGGTTCACGTCAGGGATCGTGCGCGATGTGTGTGTAAGAGAAGGGGCGGTCCAGCTGACCTAGAAGAGCCAGATGGGAAAAAGCACCACAGAGGCCTTCTGCAAACAACATGTGGAAAGGCTTTGGCTTCTAATGTAGCGTGGAGCGTTTACTGATACTTCATGCAGGCCGCTCTACTGTCCATCAGAGAGAAGAAGCCTCGGCGCTCGCAATCACGCCCGCGGTCGAGACGACCTCATCTTCTGCTTCCTGCTTCCTCTTAATCTTCCAGACCCCCAGTCGGAGAAAAGGACTCCCTCAGGGCCGTTTGCCTCAGCGGCTCCGCTTCAGCTGTTCAGTGTGCGGAAGTGCTTACCCACAATCCTCCCTGAGCAGGTGGCCCTTAACAGGCCTCTTTGTTTTCCTGTGTCTTGCCAAAAGAAGCTGAAGGAGAAGCTTGTGAAAATTAATTTCTCCCCCTTTGGTTCACGTCTTGGCGCTCTGCTCTTGGCAATTGCCGGCCTAAACGTATATGAAGCATTCACAGGTTCCAAAATAGGATTTCCTGCACTTGTGTGATGTCATATTTCTCAGGATCCAAGGAAAAACGAGAAGCTCAATTTGGCGAAACACAAAGCCGTCAGGGACGTGGGCATAAACGCTTTTGCGAGCGTGGCCGGTTGACTTAATCTTCCATGCACTTTTCTCACATTCTCATTGACCCCTTTGTGATCCCTCAAGATGGGAAGAGTTTTGCGATACCAAAAATATGGTATCTTTCTGTAAATGACTTCCTGAACTCTCTCTGATGTCTATCTCGTATCTCCTCAGCTCAGTGGCTGTGTTTTGCTCCCAGAGCTGCTCGTTTCGGTCTCAGAGCCAGTGAGCAATTATGTGCAATTGGCCTTTGCAATCCAGTGCTGCTTCTGATGATCTCATGGATAAATGCCATTGGGATAAAGAGAGGAGATTAGGCTTCACATTGAAATCTGAAGGATGGCTGGACGGAACGGCCTTCAAAGAGATCGGGCCTGTGCTGTCCTCTCAACATTGGCTTGATAACTGATGGAGGACACCATAAGGAGACATCAAGGACAAAGCTGAGAACAACTGGCACATCGACAAGGCAATGTGCAGTCTTCCTAAGACACAAACAGGAATATTTCAGGCTTAAATACATCTGTCGGTTATTGCAGAAAACAATTTGCATTTGCATTTACAATGGAAGCATATAATGTTTAAAATAACAAAACTGTGCCTGTTCAATGCATGCATGTATGTGCGCATGAAAAGTTGCAGTTTGTACATACCTATACAAGGCAACATTTTTATTTATTCTTAATCAGAAATAATTAATACATTTTTAGAGTCATTCGTTTTTCAATTTACAGTATTGCACTGTAAAATAAATTATATTTTTGGTTTAACTTAAAAAAAAGTAAATTGGTTGCCTTAATTTTAAGTTCATTGAAATGGAAAAATTGAGTTAATACAATGAAGGAGCTTGATTTAATCATCAGAAACTCAAAATATTATGTTATCTGAACTAGATAATTTATTTAAATTGATTTGACAAAAGAAACAATGTTGTGATTACAAATCATGAAAATATTTTTATAAACCAAGTTTTCATAAAATATATCTTAATTGCTTTACTGCACTCTATACTACTTTTTACATTTCTTTAAGTATAAAGAACTGAAGTTAAAAACATAATACATTTTTGAAAATTTTTACATGATTTACTGCAAAACAACCCAGAACTTACAATATTTCTGAAATAATTTCAGACATATCCATGTATACATGGTTCGTTAATGAGACCCTCTAATTCAACACTTGTTAGCATGTACAATAAAATTGTTTACTACTTTATCTCTAGAAAGTTACATGCAAATTGAAATTGTGCCATTAGGATAAGGATACAAATGTTGTCCACTGTCTGTGTTTTGTTTTTTGTATTTGCTTTCTGATTTCCCTTTAAAATATCTAAAAAATATATTCAATACTTGAGAAGCAACACTGCATACAAAGTTACTGTAAAAAAATATAGTTGGATTAACTTAAAAAATGCAGTAACCTGGTTGCCTTAGAATTTTAAGTTAATTGAAATGGAAAATTTGAGTTTTTTAATCATTAGAAACTCAAAATATTATGTTATCTGAACCAGATAAATTATTTAAGTTTATTTGACAAAAGAAAAAATGTCATGGAATTGACAAATCATGGACATATTTTTTTTACAGTGATAACTATCTATAGATATAAACCCAGTTTTCATAAAATATACCTTAAACATCAATTGTTTTACTGCGCTTTACTACTACTTTTTAAATTGTTTAAGTATAAAGAACTAAAGTGAAAAACATAATACATTTTTGATCACTTTTACATGATTTACTGAATTTTGAAGCTAATAGGCTATAGATGTTGCTTTATTGGATTTGTAGCTTTTAGAATATCCGTCTTGCCATTGAACATGTCTGTAAGCTTTACCACATTTGCTGACATTCGAGAAGTGAATTTTTCACGTCAGTTTTTCAGGCTGCATACATTTCATCACACACTCCAACGCCAAACGGAACTGCCCTGGAAAGCCACCATCACAGCGCTTTCTCTCAATGGAAAGCAGACCACATCGCTAACCATGACAGTGTTTGAAATGTACGAAGATAATATGCTTTCTTAACACTTAGAAGAGCAAACAAACATTGGTGAGCAAACAAACAGACAAGTAAACAAATTATCCTCAGGAATGCTGCTCAAGAACACAGCCACAAAGAAAAAAAGGACATTTTCACTTTTTCTCTCACTTTCGCTCGTCCCATCTGTCCGAGGTTAGAGGTACTCATATACAGACCTGTTGCTTTATGCATGTTTTTTTTTTGTGGGGGGAGTCAAAGACATTATAGCATTACGTTTTCTGAAAAACAAACTTGAACCCTGTTGTGCCTTCTCCATCTGGAAACGGTAGAGGGCTTGTCTGAAAGATAAAAACGATATGAATCGCTTCTGGCAACACAAACAGACAATCTGGGATCAATTACAGGGACAGCGTTCTGAAAGTAAAAAGGGAGGAGGGGGTAGGAACCAAGAACTTATAGTGCTGCAGTTTCGTCCACACACACAACGTCGACTGCTAATGCTATCTGGGACCTGTAGCATAAATAGTGTGTCTATAAAGTCTGGCTGTGGATTGGCTGATCTTTGGGTAGTAGCGATCCCTCCCCGCGGTACCGGCCCTCGTAATGGAGTTTCTGCAGACAGTTTTAAAAGGAGACATCACAGGCCAGCTGCATTAGTTTGTAGGATCCTTCTTGCTATTTTTCAATGTCTCGATGTCCATTTTATGATGCGTCCCAGCTAACAGGGAACATTCTCGGAACATTCTGGAAAGGTTCTCTTAAAGTTAAGCCCGATAAATGTATTGGCCCGATTTACCCCTTTCGATATTCTAGGGGAAAAGAGGTATCTGGTTCGGTTCCGATGTTTGTCTCAGGTAATGTGTGGTGTTTTACAGATCAAATCCTAAACCTCCCGATCCGCTCGTGGACATTCCCGGGCTGCCCAGACAATATCAAACATGTTTAAATTGGGATGATTACAACTATGATTACATCAGTACTTCCACAATAGCCAATGAGAGACAAGTCTACAAGGAAACGGAAATGAAGGAACTTTTGAAATGGCGAGCGCGAAACAACAACCAACTGTACAGGTCCGGTGGACAATTGTGGTTGAAGACTGGCTTTCAATTTTGAAACGTGAAATGTGGCAACAACACGACTGCCTTCATTATGTCTACTTATATAATATCTACAGGAAGTTGCTGCGACACAGTATCCATTTAATTTGCATCCGCATCCCTGTGAGATCCCGTGAGGTGCTAAACCTGCCATGATAATCTTAAAGGGATAGTTCACTTTGAAATTAATCATTGAAATGTTTTATCTTACCTCAAGGGCATCCAAGATGTAGGTGTCTTTGTTTCCACAGTATTTTCAATTTTGATATTTTTAGGTCAAACCGTTACGTGCCGGAAGTGATATCTTGCGTGGTTGCGAAAAAACAAACAAATACAACGTTGTCTTGATATTTCAAAATCGTCTTCCATTGCAGTTTCCTGTATATCTAAATATGTTTAGATCTTCACAGTGAAGGATAACGCTTCTGAAATCTCTGTGTAAACAATGAGTGACGTACACGCGCAAGAGATCACTTCCGGAGCTTTCCGGCGCTTGCCCTCGCTCTCAGAGTACTTGGACATGGCTGTGGTTACAAGAGGTTTATATTAAAAAAAATATAAATACTGTTCGTTTTCTCACACAAACCGCTCGTTTCGTGTCTTAGGCTATTAATGTGTACTTACATTTACGAGTCATTAAATCATGTTTAATTTGGACTTCTCTGTGCATGCTCTTTGAGGTGGACCCAGGGTGGATCCCATAAACCTCCATTATATGACTGACAGACAAGAACGGTTTGACCTATTGAAACTACTATGAAAACAAAGACACCTACATCTTGGATGCCCTTGAGGTAAGATAAAACATATCAAAATTTAATTTCAAAGTGAACTATCCCTTTAAGAATATCTTGTAGTGTGTAATGTGCCACGGTTCCAATCTTGTAGTGTGTGCAGGTTTGAGATTTGAAAAAAAAAAAAAAAGTTCTGTGAAGATTCTCCTCATGTGCTTGATTGCTACCAGATTTCACAATCGGATCGATTTCACACAAACGTTCTTCCAGTAACGTTAAAAGAACTTTTGTTCAAAGTTATCTGGTCTTTAAGTTTGCAAAATGTAAGTACAGACACTTTATCGTACATCAATCATGGAATGTTTTCCCCCCTGATTGTTTCAGAATAAGAGCTCATTTAAAAGTAACATTCTCATAATGTCTGCAAAAATCCTTAATGTTCGTTTAGGCCTAACCAAGAAAAAAAAGACATTTTTTTTTTGTTTGTTTTTACAAACTAGGTTTTGAACATTTCTAAAACATTCAGAATTGACGTTTTCATATAACTTAATTGGAACATTAGCAAAATATACTTAGAATATATTTTTGTTAGCCGGGGAAAGTTATAATTAAAAACATGTCAGTTAACTTGCAGATGTTACATGTGTGCAAATGAAAATCATTTGCTTAATTCTAAAACAGTCACATTCATGCCTTAAATTCTAAGAAAACACGCACGCACGCACGCACGCACACACACACTGACCGAACTTGCTGGTGCCACAAACTGTAAAACATCTGCCAGGCAGCCCAGGAGCAGTGCATTGTGGGAGCAGCAGCAGCACTTAATGAAAGGAATATGAATAACAGAAAGTAAAAACAGAAATAAAACAGGAGGGAAAATAAGGAGAGGACGGGAAGAAGAAAGGGTGAAGAGAGACAAAAGAATCTAATGGAGTCCAGATTGTTAGGTGCTCTCCTGTTCCTGTCAGATGAGGCGTACTACTGCGACAAGTAGGCAATGTTTGTTTGAATCCTAACGTTAGATGCAAAGCGAGTTAATTTATCATAACAACAGATAGTCACGTTCAAACTCATATTTTACAAGCACATTTTTACATGCACCTTGGTGTAGGTTTAGTGCTCCCATGCTGGGTATATTTAGCCTACAGTACTGACTTATTTGTCTTTCCCAAAGCATTCAGTGGAGGTGTAGGCCATGTTTGAGAGAGTGACAAATAATGTAGTTTTTTTAACCTCTCGCTGTGCACTATAATGTTACCAACTCGCATAAATTTGTCAACAATATGTTTCAGATATTTATTTTGGCATTACAATCAATAGGCCTAACTCATTACCCGCAATTATTGTGTTCTCAAAAAGTGCCGTTTTAGGAAAGACTCTGGCACCATCTTGTGGTTTTATCTGGGTTATGGCCAAATTAATTTGGTTTTGGAGAAAAGTCTGGCAAATTAAAAACGCTTTCTGTGTAGAAATCTGTTTCGAGATTTTGATATATTAGTAGCCTATAATTTTACGTTTCTGTTTATTAATGCATTTATTCATACTTTATTTGAAAATGTTGTGCGATGGATTCTTATGATGAATATATAGTTCATTTTAATAAATCATGTGGTGTCACAAAAATATTTTTTAAAAGTAGAAATAGCTGAATGCCCATTCTTTTAATTATGATGAGCTTATGTATAAAAAAATGCTGTTATACCACTGGACTTGTCAGGACAGCTACTCATGCTACTACCATATTCTTACAGTTGGATACTAGCCTAAATAGATATATCGTCAATGCTTTTAAATTTTAAAGTCTAAAATGGCTAGTTTCTCTGATACTCTGTATTAATGCTCTGTCAACGTGATTTTGCCAAGTAAGACATGTTCCTGGATCAACATATTTTGTTGATCCTGGAGCAACATTCCTGTCTGAAATGTTTAGTCCTAACCATATCCCTAGTCCTAAACCAAACCTTACCCATTATTCTCCCTAAAATCAGAGGGGAATGATAGATGAATAACACTGTAGAAGCACCTAACCCTGATTGTAAGCCCAAACTTGACATAAACTGTAAACCTGTCCCTCAAATCTGATTGTTTGATTGAAATGTTGTTCCAGGAACATGTTGGACTTGGTGAAATAGTTTATGTAATAGGCCTATTTTTCAACTATAATTTCCCTCTGATTAAGGGAGAAGTTATGGCTAGGTTTGGGTTTAGAGGTAGGGAAAAGGTTAGGAAAACATTTTCAGACAGAATTGTTTTTCCAGGATCAACAAAATATGTTAATCCAGGAATACACTCACCTAAATGTTAATTAGGAACACCTGTTCAATTTCTTATTAATGCAATTATCTAATCAACAGTCACATGGCCATTGCTTCAATGCATTTAGGGTGTGGTCCTGATCAAGACAATCTCCTGAACTCCAAACTGAATGTCAGAATGGGAAAAAAGATGATTTAAGCAATTTTGAGCGTGGCATGGTTGTTGGTGCCAGACGGGCCGGTCTGAGTATTTCACAATCTGCTCAGTTACTGGGATTTTCACACACAACCATTTCTAGGGTTTACAAAGAATGGTGTGAAAAGGGAAAAACATGTAGTATGTGGCAGTCCTGTGGGCGAAAATGCCTTGTTGATGCTAGAGGTCAGAGGAGAATAGGCCGACTGATTCAAGCTGATAGAAGAGCAACTTTGGTTGAAATAACCACTCGTTACAACCGAGGTATGCAGCAAAGCATTTGTGAAGCCACAACACGCACAACCTTGAGGTGGATGGCCTACAACAGCAGAAGACCCCACCGGGTACCACTCATCTCCACTACAAATAGGAAAAAGTGGCTACAATTTGCAAGAGTTCACCAAAATTGGACAGTTGAAGACTGGAAAAATGTTGCCTGGTCTGATGAGTCTTGATTTCTGTTGAGACATTCAGATGGTAGAGTCAGAATTTGGCGTAAACAGAATGAGAACATGGATCCATCATGTTTGTTACCACTGTGCAGGCTGGTGGTGGGGTTGTAACTTTAAGCCCCTTAGTACCAATTTGGCATTGTTTAAATGCCACGGCCTACCTGAGCATTGTTTCTGACCATATCCATCCCTTTATGGCCACCATGTACCCATCCTCTAATGGCTACTTCCAGCAGGATAATGCACCAGGTCTCAAAGCTCAAATCATTTCAAATTGGTTTCTTGAACATGACAATGAGTTCAGTGTGCTAAAATGGCCCCCACAGTCACCAGATCTCAACCCAATAGAGCATCTTTGGGATGTGGTGGAACAGAAGCTTCATGCCCTGGATGTGCATCCCACAAATCTCCATCAACTGCAAGATGTTATCCTATTAATATGGGCCAACATTTCTAAAGAATGCTTTCAGCACTTTGTTGAACCAATGCCACATAGAATTAAGGCAGTTCTGAAGGCAAAGGGGGTCAAACACTGTATTAGTATGGTGTTCCTAATAATCCTTTAGGTGAGTGTATGTCTTGCTTGGCAAAATCACAATTTACTACCTTGCTTTACAATATTAGTGCAATGAAGTCTATTGGTGGAAGAATTATTTGATTATTAACCTGATTATTATTAATAATTAGTATAAACTGTTGCCATCTCTCGCTATAAAATGAACAATTCTGCAACATTTTTGAGCGTTTCAAAACAAAACAGTTCCTAATGTAATATTAATTTACAAACTAGCAGGCTCAGAAAGAATGTTGTAATTTTAATATGTATATAAAACTTGAAACTATTGACCTCAGGGAGCTGGTTTCATTGGTCATTTTCAAGGTAGTTTTAAACGATTTGGAGAATGAAACATCGCTCTGTAGATGTTTTAACTACTGAAATTTGATTGGATTTGCGTGTGTGTATATGTATATGTATTGATGGATGTTATCTGTTAAACTCAAATGAGCTGTGCCTGTCAGTCTTGGCCAGGGCGCTCCTGTAAGAGAGATTCTTAATCTCATGTTTTTTCTTTTCCTGGTAAAATAAAGGTTATAATAATATTCAGGTAGCAGAACATCCCACCTCTGATAACAGGGGCATTGGGGATTCATGAATTATTTAGTTTCTCATTAGCCCTGCAAAACCTCACATTAGCCCAATTAACACTACAGTGCATGAGTGTTAACACGCCAATCAACAGGTAATTTTACAAGAGCTGGTCAGGAGTGAAGAACACGTAGCTACCACCCATGTGCCATTCTGCACACCTCCATGCATAACGCATCTCGATGTCTGGTGTACATTCTGATTCTAGAGAATTTCAGATGCTTGAAAATGCAGCTTTGGCTTTTATGTGTCAGCGGATGCGCTAATGTAAGGTTCTTTCAGAAACGAGGGTCATTCACGACGAGGAGCAGGTTAAGATGACTTACAGACACAATGGCAGGGGTATTGTTGTCACCACGGAAACCATTAGTTGCCAGGCAACTGACCTATCAGAGGCAAGACTGTGAGCGTGTCAACTAATGATGGGATTCCAGCAGCTCAGAGTGTTAAAATACATCTGCGTGATGTTGGAGTGTGTGTGTGAGATGGAAAGAAAGGAAGAAAGGTGGGTGGGTGGCGAGCTGTGGGAAGAGTAAAGTATTGCTTTGAAAATGTAAAAAGATCAGAGATTGAAGGTATTGAAACTGAAAACATGCAAAAATGTGCTTTCACTCATTGAGGAGAATGAATTTGTGGGAAGTGACTCACTTTGCCTTTAGCGAGTGTGTTTTGACTAAATGTCCATTAACACCAGTCTTTGTATGAAGTGTACCTGGCCTTGGAAGTGTTCCAGCCTTGAATGAACCCTACACGTCCTTCGCTTTCGAGGACAAACTGCAGCGAGTGGCTGCCATTTCTCATCAAAGAAACAATTACAGAACAAAGAGGATCAAATCAAAGCGGCAGACGTGATTAAAGCACCGTGGCAGCAAATTGATCTATACGAAGTCTTTATTGGTTGCTATAGATTTCCATATAGAGTAACCATGGAATCAAAACAAATGCGATTTACTTTGTTCCTTTCGTTTTAGGTAAATCGTGCACTGTCAGAATGCCCAGATACATTTGAATGGTGACAGAAGCTCAGAGTAGTTCTTTTTTATAGATTTGCTATTGTATCTGTACAGTGAGTTTGACGTGAATTTCATAATTAGCATAATGCGCATGCACAGCCAGATTTTTACCACGCATGCTCCATACACACAGCTCCCACTTGTACCTTTGTTTTTTTGCCACTAATTAGTTTGCCTACAAGGTGACAACATTGGCCATTGTTTTAAGCCTCCGGTCAAAGTCGGGCCATCGTTGAGGGTCTATCAGCCCAGTTATTTTGGTACCATTGGTACTAGTTGGACCTCATCGGTGGCGCTTTGGCCGATTGAACACGTTGAATCTTCATCAGACAGTCGGTGAAATAGCTCATTCTGATTGGCTGTTGAGGGCACATACACAGAATGTTCTTCTAATTTTACATCTTCACAACACAGTTGGCTTTCGTCGCCACTTGTTCTTTGATGTCGGTTTTGGTTCATGGCGGCCTTTACAGACGAAAAAGAAATGGAAGAGAGCGAAACAACAACAAACTACTGGAGACACTACAGGCCGTCTGGTTTCAAACAGGCATGTTTGGTTCGATTGAAATCGAACTCTAGTTCGTTTCCCCCTTGGTGCGGAACTTTTGGGCAGGTGTGAATACAGCAATCGAACTTGGTTGCGAACCAAAACAACCGAACCGAGACCCAGCTGAAGAGGTGGTCTCGGTACGGTTCCAGACCGAACTCTGGTACGGTTTGTTTACGGTGTGAACATGAACCAACCCAATTGCAAGAAAGCACTGTGCCTTTGAGTTATCAGGCTTCCGTAGTCGGAGTTGCGTTATAGGAAAGTGATCTGTTGTAGCCTACTACTTTCTCTATGAATGAAAACTTTATACCTTATCTGTCTTCTGCGCAGTGCCACTGTCAACATGCCATGGTAGGCGCACATGAGAGCATGTTCTCTCCGCCAGAATTCAAAATCCGGAATTACCAACATCGTATAGATGACATTGTATCATATGATACTCATTAGTTTCTTCATATTGGGTTTGTACAGAATAACACAAAATTAGTAAAAGAACAAATATTGCAGTACGAAATATTTCCATGCTGAGCCTTTTTTGCACTTCCTGATTTCCCAACTTGAGAATACTTGTCCAATGAATGGACGACCTTAGCACATATGTGGTTTTGTTTATTTTGGTTCACTTGCAAAAAGAGCAGTGTGAAAGCGAACCATACCAAAAACAAACAAAAAAAAATGTATTTGGTCCGGACCAAAGCAAGTGAACTATCGTACTTTCCTGGTGTGAATACACCCTAACAGGGCGAACTAAGTACTAAGAGGGGCCCACAATTTCAATCAAGGGAGACACAACCCCCTTCGAAACGAGATTTAAATGAGGAGTACAAAGACGTTCTTATTGGTAATAACTTCTGGAGAAAAATAGCAGAGACCCTGGACAAAGAGAAACGTTTTTAGGGTGCATGTTTTGAGCACCTGTGTCCGTACACAAATTAAGTACTTTGGAAGGTTATGCATCCGGCTGTGCACATTCATGTGAAATGTGCCTTGTCCACACTAATACGTTTGAAAATGCATATTTTTCTCTCCGTTTTAGCTTTCAGTCCAAAACAGACACTAGCGTCGTAGTGTGGGGTGTGAAAACGGAGGTATTTGAAAATAATAACGCATCTTTAGTCATGTGATGCATATTGAACTGATAGATGTATGTTAATACTGCTATTGTACCTATTATATGCTTTGTTACTTTGTACACTCTTCTTATCGCAGTCCTGGAAAGATGACAGAAAATGTACTTGAAATTGCTGTCCTGTGACAAAACATGAAAGCAGTTGCGTTTTAGACCAGACATTTAATGGCGAGTGAGTGCGACCTGGACAACACATTCTCATCCCCAAGACGTCATCTAACTGACGCTTTTGGCCATACCTCAACATCTGACATTTTAGGGCACCCTTTAACGTCAGTTAGCTGACGATCCTGGGTGTTATCTAACTGACCCTTTACCTTCAGCGTCAGTTAGATGACGCGGTAGGTTTAGGTCTGGGCTAGGGTTAGGGTTCAGATAGCGTCATCTAACTGACGTTAAAGGGTACCCTAAAACGGTGGATGTTGACATATGGTCAAAAGCGTCAGTTAGATGACGTCTTGGGATCAGAACGGGCTGACCTGGACGCATCAGTGAATGGTGAGATATTTTGAAATAAAATGATCCTGCCAGAAGTATAGCATAACTTTTTTATGTCTGTTCTATCTGTATCATCACAGTGAGCTTTTAGGAGGTTTTATCCGAAGTATCCGGATTAATGTAGATGTAGTCAAAAGTTTACTTTGGGCTTTACAAACATGGGCTGGCCTGGACCACATTAAGCAGCCTAAACTTGACCCCTCTTACTTTCAACCCCTTCTCTTCAACCAACTCCAGCCCTACATTTGATCAAATTATGGAAGTAAAATGGATTGCAAATCCAAATCAGGCACTATTTGCTCTAATATTTTGACTCCTCTGTAGACCCACCAAAAAGGGTTGCACTTTATTTTGATGGTCCACTTTTGTAACTTTGTAACTACATGTCAACTAATTCTCATTATAGTATTAGTAGACTGTTAGGTTAGGGTTAGGTGTTCGGTCTCAGGTTATAGTAAGTTGCAAAGTTACTTATAGTCAGAAGAATGTATTTTGGGGGAAGACTGTCTAAAGTGGACCCTCGAAACAAAGTGATAACCAAAGAAGAATGACTTGGTTCTTTGCATAATAATACCATTTGAGTGAAAGCGATGAAATTTCATCCTCCAAATGTTGCTTGGGCCAATTTTGAGTAATTCTAAATAGAATACACTGGTGATATATATAGTTGACTCTGAAATATTAGTCTGTAACTACTATCAGAGCCTCAATGCTTAATATCTTCAGTGTTCTTTGGGAACTCGTCCAACCTGCTCTCTCTCCCCGCCGGTGGCTGTCTGTGATGGAGTTATTTCATTTTTCTATAAAACACTGATGTGGGGGAAGCTCCAAGTCCCCAGAGAACTTCCCACCACTAACAAGCTAAATTAAACTCGCGAAAGACAAACAAGGCAACAAAGAAACACACATACACACAAGCTTCTCTTTAACCCACCTTAGTTCCTCCCAAGGCTAATTAAAAACACTTTGTAATTACTTAAGTCACTGATTTGGCTGAGTAATTAGATGCTCTTTCTTCCAATTGCTCCTGTTGCACCAACTATTTTTTAAGCACTTCCTATATATTTGTGGCGTGTGTTGCACAGGTTTTGATTATTTTAGGTTGATCTGGTTAATACGTGACTTTGACATTCATAACTTTTTCCTTTCCACCTCAATCATACATCACTCTTCCATTTCTATCATTCCTTCACTCTTTTTCTCTCCTCTTGTTATCCAATTCCATCAGACTCGCAGAGGGTAAACCAATTTACATTCTTTGTTTTGGTCTTCAGATCCTTTCCAGTTTCCATGACAACACTGTTTTCGCACTCTTTCTCCCCTTTCTCCTCCTCAGGATCTTTCATTCCCCACTGTTTCGCTCTCCGTCTTTACTCTTGACCTTCCTCTTCTGTCTCATTTTCGTTCTCTTTATATTCTGTTTGCTTCTTGCGTCTAACTCTCATTTCCTTGCCTAATTGATGCGGTTGCCGGGCGTGGCACGCCGCGGCTGAGGGTGGCGGTGAGGAAGCGAGATGGGCAGGAGGGAGATGCATCCCAAACGTCTGTATTAACACACATCACGCTCTCTGTGTGTTAAATGATCAGTGCCGGGAGGAAATGATGTGAGCGTCTCTCTGTCTCTGTTTCAAAATACTGTCTTGTCTCTGATGCTTTTATTTGCTGCTGTCTGCAGACCGAGGGTCATTTTATATGGGTGATATAATTAAATAACTGTGAAAGAAATGAATCATCACATTCACTGGGTACAGGCAATTAATGTGTACAGGATTAAAAAAAGAGATGTACTGTTACTGGTTCAGAGACCTTGCAGTCATTTGTGAAGTGAACCTCTTTTCAGAAATGTGACCTAGTATTATTACATGGCTCTCTGGAGAACTTGATTCTGATTGGCTAATCACACATTCTGTGTTTTTGTGTCTAATTGCTGTTTTCTACATAGCTCTGCTTCATGTCTGTGGTAACACACTGTGGTCTCATTCTCTCACATATTACAATTATTTTAAATTAAAGTCAATATTTCATGTCAATATCTGTTTTTATTTGATAAGTGGCCATGCAATAAGTCGGATACTGCCCATGCAACTGGTCATTATTGCAAAATAAACAGTTTAAGGGTGACATAAGACCACCCTTTGGCATTTTTAATAATAATAACCGACTGACTTTACATAATTCCTTACTAGTAACGTTGTTTCTGTTTAGGGTCAGTTTAACCTTAGTCGCACGTAGCCAGACCTTATGATATACGCAGATGATTACATAGCAGCTTTCATTGGCCAAGGCCCAGAGGCTGGCTGACGTGCAAATCAAAAACTCTGTGTCTAAAACTCTTAGACGTATTTTAAGAAGTCTATGCCACTTTACATACTTTTGTAGTTGATCCTGATAAGCGCTTGTAGTCACAGTTTTAAATACAACAGCGTTTTCTAAAATCCTGAAGTGTTTCCATACGGCATGCATCAGACGTACCGCCAGCGGGCCTTGGGCATGACGCCTGTGGCTGAGAGTTGTTTAACTTCAGCAACACATTAGTTGCATTCCAATTTGCATACGTTTTCACCAAGCGGCAACATCTCTTATCTGAAAAATAAAGCCTACCCGAAAGTGCGAAAAACTGCAATACATCAAAATTCCGCTAGGGGCAGGTCCCAAAAGGAAGCAAATGTCCATAGACCCCCATGTTAAAATGTCCGTATTCACAGCATAAATTCATGTTTTTATACGTTGGTCCCATGGACTTTTATTGTATTTTTCGATGAGATTCAGAGTGCCTGACAACTGTGACGGGGTGAATTTTTTTCTAACTCGTTATTTAAGATCGTATTTAGATATAAAATGTATGACAAATAAGGGCATGGTTAATTTTGATTGTCACGGTTTGAGTCACGGTTCGGTATACCTTGGTTTTCGCATCGAGTTCGGTACATGCCTGGCCATTTACATTTTCTTTGCGTGAAAGAGTTCGTTAACATGCGGTGACAATAGTCAATGGACAAAGGTGGCATCTGAGCCTACTTCAATTTTCCATGAGGAGAGTGAAGCGACACTTCCACGACACTATTTTGTCTCATTAAAACAAGGGAAGCAACTTAAAATACTCCGTCATTTATGGTCATGAGAGGAAGACATTCAAAACTTTAACGTTTCTCAAAATAAAAACGGAACACTGTGCTTTTGTAAAATAAAGAAAACAAAAGGAGTTTTTGTCATCCAGGTTTCATTTCTGTGAAGTTTGTGGAGTGCGTCACAAAAATGAATTCGAAACTCAGTGTGTATAGGTTACTGAACAAGCTCTTGACTCTTGTGTATGTGCATAGACCATCTCTTCTTCTCCTCTTTTTCTGTTGTGGTGGTTAGCAAACAGTGTTGCATTACCTGTTTATGCCCTGTGACCAATCTCAAAGACACTGGTCCAGCTGACCAATCAGAGCACATCCCCTTGCGGATTGAAGTGTGGATCACCTGTGACTGACTGTACACACTGAATTTTTAATTTTGGGGTCCTGTTATGCTTTTTTACATTTCAACTCTCTTTATAGTGTTATGTTGCAACTTAGGTTTAGGGATCAGGGGTGGAGTTGGGTAGGTTTAGTGGTTGGTTTAGGCATCAGGGGGTGGAGTTGGGTAGGTTTAGGGGTGGGTTTAGGGATTAGGGGTGGAGCTGGGTAGGTTTAGGATCAGGGGGTGGAGTTGGGTAGGTTTAGGGATCAGGGGGTGGAGTTGGGTAGGCTTAGGGATCAGGGGTGGAGTTGGGTAGGCTTAGGGGTTGGTTTAGCGATCAGGGGTGGAGTTGGGTAGGCTTAGGGGTTGGTTTAGGGATCAGGGGGTAGAGCTGGGTAGGTTTAGGGATCAGGGGGTGGAGTTGGGTAGGCTTAGGGGTTGGTTTAGGGATCAGGGGGTAGAGCTGGGTAGGTTTAGGGATCAGGGGGTGGAGTTGGGTAGGCTTAGGGGTTGGTTTTGGGATCAGGGGGTGGAGTTGGGTAGGCTTAGGGGTTGGTTTAGGGATCAGGGGGTAGAGCTGGGTAGGTTTAGGGATCAGGGGGTAGAGCTGGGTAGGTTTAGGGATCAGGGGGTGGAGTTGGTAGGTTTAGGGGTGGGTTTAGGGATCAGTGGGTGGAGCTGGGTAGGTTTAGGGTGGGTTTAGGGATCAGGGGTGGAGTTGGGTAGGTTTTGGGGTGGATTTAGGGATCAGGGGGTGGAGCTAGGTAGGTTTAGGGGTGAATTTAGGGATCAGAGGGTGGAGTTGGGTAGGTTTAGGGGTGGGTTTAGGGATCAGGGGGTGGAGCTGAGTAGGTTTAGGGGTGGGTTTAGGGATCAGGGGGTGGAGCTAGGTAGGTTTAGGGGTGGGTTTAGGGATCAGAGGGTGGAGCTGGGGTAGGTTTAGGTTTAGGGATCAGATATATAAGGTGAACCCTAACCCTAACCCATTGATTTCATGTTCTGCAGTGAGGACCATCTCCAAAAACATAATCAAGTAAAAAAAAGCAATGTGGAATTTTGGACACTTCATGCTGTCAAACTGTCACAGCATTCCTTTAGTAGCGGAATGGAAGTCTGATAACAAAGTAACCTCCTAAAACGCATACACTAGAGGGTTGAGGACATAATTGCATGGTGTAAAGTATGTCATTCGGTAGGTTGGGTAGGTTTAGGGGTTGGTTTAGGGATCAGGGGGTGGAGTTGGGTAGGTTTAGGGGTTGGTTTAGGGATCAGGGGTGGAGTTGGGTAGGTTTAGGGGTGGGTTTAGGGATCAGGGGGTAGAGCTGTGTAGGTTTAGGGATCAGGGGTGGAGTTGGGTAGGTTTTGTGGTGGATTTACGGATCAGGGGTGGAGCTGGGTAGGTTTAGGGGTGGGTTTAGGGATAAGGGGGTAGAGCTGTGTAGGTTTAGGGATCAGGGGTGGAGTTGGGTAGGTTTTGTGGTGGATTTACGGATCAGGGGGTAGAGCTGGGTAGGTTTAGGGGTGGGTTTAGGGATCAGATATGTAAGGTGGGAGGAGTTGGATCTGGATCAGACTCCTCCCCATTGATTTCATGTTCTGCAGTGAGGACCATCTCCAAAAACATAGTCAAGTTTTTGAAAAGGGGCTTGATTAACTGAAAAAAATGTTTGGACACTTCATGCTGTCAAACTGTCACAGCATTCCTTTAGTAGCGGAATGGAAGTCTGATAACAAAGTAACCTTCTAAAACGCATACACTAGGGTTGAGGACATAATTGCATGGTGTAAAGTATGTCATTCGGGACACAACTTTTGTCTCATCCTGAAACCTCAATGATAAAGGGATAATTTACAATCAAAAATTAAAATTTTACTCAGCCTTATGTCATTCCAAACCTTTAGGAAACCCCCAGTGACTTTTACAAAAAAAATATCTTCTTTTGAATTCTGCACATGAAAGTCTAAAAGTAAATGAGTGAAAAAAAAAAATCTGTGAGCTATTCCTTTAAGTGTATTTTCAAGCAAGGGACTTGTGTGTCTGTCAAATGCCAAACAGAACATGAGAGATACATCCATTGTACAATTTTGTATCTCTACAAAGATGCTTACTGTCTTCTTGGTACATTTCATTCACCTCTCTCTCTCTCTCTTTCCCACTTTCTCCTCCAGGCTTGGCATTTGAGAGTGTAACATAACACCAGATCTGGGAGACAAAGAGAAAGAGCCCAGGTCTTTTAGGAATACACTTTTGCCAGTGCAAAATATCCCATCCTATTTTTTTTCTTCTCAACCGTACACCACTCTGTCCATTTGTCAGGGTTTACTACACAAATTTAACAGCACAATTAAAATCCTGAATTTCTCAAGGTTTCATCATGTATACGAGTTTATAAAGCATGCTTCCTTGGGGTAAAACATATAAACACAACCAGCTCATAAAGGAGCTATTTGAATGCACACAATTAGATTAGCATGTGCTTCAGTTAGAGAGAGGGGTTGATTTCTCTGTGGTGCAACTTTTGGTGCAGTTTGTGCAAGTCTGTCGGATATGAAACTATGGATAATTCACCTTGGGACACATATGATTTGCATAATCATGGTTTTGTTTTAGAAGGTTTGGCTGCTTTGACAACCTAAGAGCAAAATAGTAAATTCATCTGGGCTTCACTAAAGGGACTTTTTGGACTTTGAACAGTTTCCTGCACCACCAGAGGGAGTGCTCACCTGTGAAATGATGACTGAACAACCAGCGCTGAGGGTCCAAATGTATCAGAGGGTATCATGCCTCCCAGGGAAAGAGTACTGATCTTGGCATACGCCAGGTAAGGAGTGATCTAAGAGGTTTGATACATCTGATACCTCTGTTGTCAGATCAGGTTATGTGTCTGATGTCTCAGAGAGACAGTCGTGAGCTTCGTTCACTAAATCACAATTGCAGTAACTGTGTTCCTCAATGTTTTAGGGCAACACGCTCTGATCAGTCATGAGTGGTTCCTGTGTTATTCTCAAAGTGAATTTAAAACACATTCATCTTAAATAGTCATGGATATTTGAAAGGTTTGTTTCATTTGCAGACAAAACAAGCATAATGGAGATCATATAAAAATAATACAGTAATGATTTAATGAATAAATGTTCATGTATGGCAACACTTTACAACATGGTTCATTAGTTAACATGAACTAAAGAATGAACTATACTTCTACATCATTTATTAATCTTTGTTAATATTAATGTTTAAGAAATCAAAGGTTGTATTCGTCAACATTAGTTCATGCATTGTGAACTAACATGAACAATGAACATCTGTATTTGTATTAACTAACATTAACCAAGATTAATAAATACTGTAACAAATATATTGCTCATTGTTAGTTAATACATTTATTAATGTTAACTAATGAACCTTATTGTAAAGTGTTACCATATATATGACATAAATGGTAACACTTTACAATAAGGTTCATTAGTTAACATTAATAAATGTGTGTGTGTATATATATATATATATATATATATATATATATATATATATATATATATATATATATATATAAATGTGTGTGTGTAATAATAATTACCAAATATTATACATATAATAAACAATTAAATAAAAGTATTTTTTCTATTTATTATTTAAGTATATATATATATATATATATATATATATATATATATATATATATATATATATATATATATATATATATATATATATATATATTATAAAAAATACATATTATAAAACTCTTTGGAATGCCTTGTTCTTTATTTAGATTTTTTTCTTGTGATTTTCTTGTACATTTTAAACAAACACATGTTCGACTGATACTATTTATTATTATAAAACAAAAATATATTATTCTTATATACTAGGTTATTATTGGTGTATTATTATCTAATATGAAAGGAGCTCGTTGAAACAGTTCTGAGTGAGTGAGTGAGTGAGCGAGCGAGCGAGTGAGTGTGTCACTCATATGTGTGTACAGTGAGTTGAGTAATGAGCGCGAGAGCGACTGTCTGTCTGAGCGCCTTCTGCTACCTCTACACTACTAGCTGGAATATGCAGACAGCGTCTCCAACAGCGGAGTCATGATCTGCTGTATTCCCCAGTACTCGTCTTCCGCTCGGAGCCGAACCGAAACAACGTTTTAAAGCATCTGATATTTGACCAGCATCGCGTTGGTCGCTTAACACAGCCGCGGAGGATCTTGCGCAGTGGCGGCGGACACTTCGGGTGATGTCGGCTGGCCGTCACTCTTGACATCGGCCTCCGCTCGCAGACACACCGCGGAATGGGGTAGGAAAGCTCCCCGCACACGCACGCACCCACACAGCTCGGCGTATAATGCCCGTGACAACGCGGCGCGTACTAAGCGCCGAACCGTCAAACTGTCAGTTGTCTGCATGTATCGCGGCAGCGTGTGTTGTGTATCGCTCCGGTGTGCTGAACTCGTAGACACAGCAGCTGTAGGGGATCCTGGAGTTAGCCTCGCCTGCTAACTGCCTCTCTTCAGTGCAATGGATGCTAATGAGCTGACGATAGGCTCTGTGTAACGTAGGGCCCGTCTCCATGTGACCGTAAAAAGACACGAAAAGCCAGGAAGGACTTGTAGCTGCTGTTTAAGAGTGAGTTAGGGCGTTTTGACTGTCGTTTGGAAGGACTGGGTTGAGGAAAACGAGCTAGGCTGTTACAATGTCGCGAATGATTGGCAGAAAGAGGCAGGCACTTGAAGAATGTGACGGTGAATGTGGCCGCTGCTCACCATCACATTCATGAAGTCAATGGAAAAGCGGTTGTCTGTTGTAATATACCGTCAGCATCAGGCATGGGATTTACTGTCAGGGCATGCAGAACATTAGTTTCCATTTGAATTATATTGTGCTAAAACTGAGTGTTGTGCACACATACAGTGGCCCCACTTAAATGTCTGAATGTCCTTGCATGGCACAACAAAAATCTAAATATCAAACCAAGAGGCATTTACTGTAAACAAAGATAGTACAAGCACAGTTTGTAAGCAAAACATAACAATTTATGTTTGGCAAGTTTTAAATGATAAAATACACATTTTTTGGACTTTGTTAGTGAAGACTAAACTTCATGCGTCCGGTTTCACAGACAACGCTTAAAGGGATAGTTCACCCAAAAATTAAAATTAAGTCATTAATTACTCACCCCATGCTGTACCAACTCCGTAAGACATTCGTTCGTCTTCGGAACACAAATTAAGATATTTTTTATTTAATCTGAGAGGTGGATCATGGCTACATAGGCACCCTAAGGGATTGAAACTTGACGGCCTAGAAAGTCATTGAAGAAAATGTTTAAATATTCCATTTGACTACAGTGGCTCAAGTATAAGTTTATCAAGCGATGAGAATACTTTTTGTGTGAAAAAAACCGAACAAAAATAATGACTTTATTCGACTGAACAAGACGTAGTTGGAAGAGGTCGCAGTTCTCGCGCATGCGTTGCGGAAATCTCTTGAACTCTCTTCTCAGGCCTACAAGGAAGAAATGGAGTAGTCGAATAAAGTCGTTATTTTTGTTTTGTTTTTCGCACAAAAAGTATTCGCGTCGCTTGATAAACTTATACTTGAGCCACTGTAGTCACATGGAATATTTAAACATGTTCTTCAATGACTTTATGGGCTGACAAGTTTCAATCCCTTTGGCGCCTCTCAAATTGAATAAAAAATATCTTTATTTGTGTTCCGAAGACGAACGAAGGTCTTACAGGGTTGGTACAGCATGGGGGTGAGTAATTAATGTCTTAATTTTCATTTTTGGGTGAACTATCCCTTTAAGCCTAGTCCCAGACTAAAATGCACATTTGAGGTGTTTAACTGAAAGACTCTTGCACTGACATTTCTCAATTATGTCAGTGCCATTGTTTTGTCACAAGTTGCGCACAGTAATGTTGGTATGTTTTTAAAAGCTACTTAAACGTCCTAAGTGAACTAAGCCTAAGGCCTAATCTAAATTCTGTCTGTGGAACCAGGCTGTGTTGTTTTAAACCTGTATTACTTCTGTGCAACACAAAAAGGGAATTTTTGAGGAATGTACTGGTCATTCCTCACAATGAATGGGGCAAGCTTCAAAAAGTCCATATGACTTGTGCATGATATTTCGAAGCGAATACAACAGCTTTGTGTGGGGAACGGACTGAAATCTGACTCCGGTGAGCTGTTAACCGCTGCGACTGGATCGTTGAGTCATTGAGCTGAAAGCAAGAACCACATTAGTGAGATTCTTGAACAAATCATTTAAACTGGTTTTGTGAACTGGATCTACAGAATCATTGAAAGGAATAGCCTGATTCATTCATGAACTTTTATGAACGTGCCAAGGAGAGCCAGGGCAGATGTTTAGCCTAGATTTTCAGTTAAATGAAAAAAGACTTCAATTTCATTCTGTTGTATGATTTTAGAAGACATAGAATAGTGATCCCTTTTTTATGGTACTTCTATACTGCTTTTTGTTGTTGTTGTTGTCATTTTGGCTCTTGAGAGGCCTAGTCTTAATTCATGTTCATTAGCCTGTATTATAAAGAGACACCAGGATATGTTTCATGGAAGAAAATGAAATCACACAGGTTTGTAAGGAATGTTAGAATTTTCAGTTTTTGTGTGAACGATCCTATCACTGTGATGAACTACACCTTTGGTTACTCTGTTAGGAAACCTGTGTGAACTTGAGGGAACTGATTTTATACATAAAAAATTGCTTCAGGACCAGTAAGTAAAAGTAATTGCACACGCGTTTATGAGAGAGTTACGTGGTTTGGGTGAGAGGCGTCTGTTCTCACCTAAGCTTAAGCTACGCCTACGCCATGCGTCCTAGTATATTACCTCAGGTCAGAGGTCACCCTTTTGCCAGAACTCGACTCTCGAAGCGTGTAGCGCGTTGTGAGTTTAAGCCAGTGATTATAGTTATAAAGCTTTAAATATGGATATTTTTTCTTACAAAAAGCTTTGTTTCAGAAGGCATTTATTAACCCACTGGAGTCTTATGGATTAATTTTATGATGGATCGATTCGCTTTTTGAAGCTTCAAAAACTCTGGCTCTATTCAGTGCTAGGACAAAGTTGAGAAGAGCCGGAATATTATTTAAAATAACACCAGTTGTGTTTGGCTGATAGGAAAAAAGTCATATACACCGAGCATGGCTTGAGGGTAAGTAAATGATGGGATAATTACAATTTTTAGGTGAACTATTCCTTTAATTTGATATTTTTTGTCTAATAGAATAAAAAAATGTTGTGTCCACATGTTTTTTGGGGTCACTGCACAAAGTTCACCTCAGTATATTAGAAAATATACCTCAGAAAATTACATGATTCATTTTTTGGTGACCCTATAATAGATGTACTTTCAGAGATGATGTAGTCATATTCATTCTGACCAACAGACAAGTTTTTTTAGGCTTTGGCATGACACTAACATTATTAAAGGAATAATTCAACCAAAAAATAGTCAACCTTTGGAACAAATGGAAAGGGCTAGATGCCCCTTCAAATTCCAACCCTTCTGAAACTATGGCTGCGTCTGAAAACTTTGGCAGCTGACTTGTTGCCTTGCTGCCCTGTCAGGCAATGACTGTGCACAAAAGTACCTCACGAAACTGAGTTGGGTCTGTTCGAGTTCGGATCATGTTCTCACCACAAACGAACCGCTCCAGAGTTTGTTTGAAATCGTACTGGGACGCTTGTTTGGTTCGCTTTTGGTGCATACCCGAGTGCGATTGCCTTCACGCATGCCCAAACGAACCGCATCAAGGGGGAAACGAACTCTAGTGTAATTTCTGCTAGAAATGACATCAAAAGTGGAAAACGTTAGTCAAAAATGTGCATTAACACAAACTGACCACCAACTGCAACTTTTGGTTGTGGGACTGTGGGATTGCTTGATATCAAAGGTGAAGTATACATCTATGCTGCCTTCAAATATCGATCAGATCAAGGTATCTTGGGAGGCTAACATTAGATTTGCACGGGCCTTGATGCCTTCCTATCTTGGAATGCCGCTCCCCAAAGGCAGCCTATTCGTCAGGCAATCCTGCTCCTGGAGGGCCACTGTCCTGTAGAGTTTAACCCCAATTAAACACAGCTGAGCCAATCAAAGTCTTACAAGGTTTACTGAGAAACTTCTAAGCAGGTGTTTTAAGGCAAGTTGGAGCTAATGTAAACTCTGGAGGGCAGTGACCCTCCAGGACCAAGTTTGGAAATCCCTGCGGTATGTGATAGCTTTGTGTCTGAACCTTGCGTACATTAAAATAAGGCAAAGCAAGACCCTTGTTTACTTTTGTTTTATGGAAAAGAGTTGCAAGGGTTTTCTTTAGAAGGAATACAGGCAGCATGAGTTGGTTTTGGGGTTGAAAAATTCTTTAAAATCAGCATCTCTCAGTGGACTGTGGGATTTGAATTGATTACATCTTTTGGGAATTGATTGGATTGAGAAAGTAGGGGCTTGATGATGTCACATGAACAAGGTTGGCTTGTTATTTCAGAGATGATTTTTTCTTAGTATACATATATTACGATCGATATCTAATAGGGTGATATTTAATACTTCTCATTTGTTATATTTGAATGGAAATTTGCTTCCCATTCAAACCCTTCACGTACTCCCCTAATTCTCTTTTCCTGTCAGATCTCCAGGGCCTCGGTGACGCAAGCTGATTAAGTTAGTGCTGTGTGTGATAGAAGGAGAGATAGTGATACTATGAGCTGACCCCAGATCAGACAGAGCTGATAATGTTGCGTTTTCTCCTGATAGTTTTGGCACAGCGGTCTGTTTAAATTAAACACGTCTTTTCACAATTTTCCTCCGTCACAAGAACCCGACAGACCGTCAGTAGTAGTCGTCAGTGTGAGCGGAGTGAGAGAGAATGTGTGAAGTGTATTCTGGCAGTGTTTGGCTGTTCTTTAGCCCACTGGCCACACAGGCCATTAGCTAGTGCTGTGAGCGTGATATCCTACCACGCTATTTATAGAAGCTCACAGAGTTTGCAACTTGATCTGAATTGTCTTTGAGGCCCAAGGCTCACAGTTTGCTCTGCCCCACATTGGCTCAACACCTCGTAGACTTCAGCGAGTGTTTTAGAGAGAACAGACCAAGGGATCTGCCTTTAAAGTGATCTAGGTCATCTATATTGTGTTATGACTCCAGTTGTGACATCACAGAGACGAGGGAGATGTGAAGTCTTTCTCAACTTGAGGTGATGGTTTAGGAGATGATTTACCCTATTTACCCTATAACTTTGCATTGTGGCAAGATATTGGGCCTCATTTACAATAATTGTACACAAGTAAAGTAGGGATGCACGATATATCAGCCACATTATCGGTCATCGGCCGATAAATGATCATTTTTAATGTTATTGGTATCGGCCCAACAAGAACATTTAGCCGATATCTAAAAGCCGATAAATAATGTCTTATTTCCTTCAGCTGAGGCACTTTAGATGCGTGCTATTTCAAATTGCTTGAAATACGACTGAAATCACTTTAAAAAAGAAATCCAGTTAAAGTGCAAAAAGTCTGTCATATCGGCTACACAACATTAAAATAAAAACATCATCATTGTGTTTGTCTATTGTCTTTTAATGAGGAGACTTTTATAATCAGGCTCTCAAAAATTGTCTAAAAATTCGGATTTAGATTTATCGGCCAATATATCGGTTATCGGCTTCTCAAATATAAAGAATTATCGGTTATCGGTATCGGCCAAAATTGTCATATCGGTGCATCCTAAAGTAAAGTTATCCCGAATCCCGGATATCTTGGGCTCATCACGGAGACTCACTGAGTAGCTTAGACTTGTTGTTTAACTACTGCGTTGTTACCGGTAGGGGTGGCCTAGTAGGGCAGCGAGTAAGTGCATTCTGGGAGTTGTTGTCTGTCATCCACATAAGCCAAATATACATTTGCTGGCTTTTCTCAGTCTAGAAAGCTCCAAATTCAAAAATAATTTCACATTTCTTCTACATAAATGACCCATTTTAAATACACATTCATCTCTTTCCAGAGTCTGAAGTATCCCTTTAAGGTTCTCGTGCAACATTTCTGGTGAATTCACAAGTTTGTATGCAAACAAATTAGTTCTTACCATAAGTTGTCAAGTCTGGAATCGTTTTAAAGAGGGAGTTAGCCACAGTTAGTTATTTAGCATAAAACACATTAGCATTAATCATCTCCATATAGGGGTTTTCTGCACATGCTCTAGTGTACAGCCATTCAACACTCTCTGCAAACAGGTTTCTTGAACTCTCCAGTCATTGGTTGAACAAGTAGATAGTCCACCCAAACCCACACCACTGGTGCAGTTACTCAATGTTACTGTGTCGGACTGGTTGGGATTGTTAAATAAACAGAGTAATGTTTTAATAGCGCCACATAGTCACAGTGTTTACACATTTCCAAAGGGAATCGACTTGGAAATACCACAAGTTGTCTCTACGTATTCAATTGGAGACTAGGATAAATTATTTTAACATTTAAAAAAAAAAACAGTTCCCTTAAACATGGTCAGATTTCAACTAAATTTAGAAGTGTTCAAGCAGTGGTTTGTGTTTTAGAGAACATTTTTTTCTTCCTGGAGCAATTGTGAGGAACTGAGTGCGGTTAGAGTGACCTGAGTTGACCCGAGTTCAAACCTACAATTCACTTCTCCTTCTGTGGAAACAGTAGAGGATAAACAACTGCTTTAAAGAACTTGACTAGACTACAGTGTGACGTCACATTTTAGCCAGGAGGAGCATTTATCTGATCATGCACTTGAATTCTTGACATTCTTTTGGAGAATTTTTTAAGAGTCAGAGATGATGAATGGGGAAATGATGGGGGAAAAAAGCAGGAAGTGAGATCATTGAATGACATCAGCTGGATTCGAACTGAGCACAGATAGACTGGGCAAAGACTGGGAGATTGATGATAAATCTCACCAGCAATATGACACGTCTCTGGTCTGACGTATTAGATACCATTTTAGAAAGGTCAGTATTTTTGTAAAATATTGAATAATTTAATTATAAAACATTAACCTCAAACATTATTACATAAATTGTAAAATGCCCTTTTGTGTATATTTTATTGAATTTATATATATACATATATATATATATATATATATATATTATTGCTATCAATAGATTAAAAAAAAACAAAATTACTCGCTTATTAATCGTGATAAAACAAAACGTTTTTATAAGTTTTTATTTTATAATCTTATAATTTCCCAGTTAATCTTCAAATTAATGTAGAAACAACAGTATTTTTTATATATTATATTTTTATATTTATATTTTATAGACAGTATATTTTAAATACTTTTAAATACTTTGGCATCTTTTATGAATGAAGGCCAGTATCACTAATACTAACAGCTAATGATGTCTCAATGAAATAGATTTTTATAGCCACATTAATTATAGCCATTCAACATTAGTGTAATTAACATTTTTTAAGCTTAAAAAAACAACAACTTTTAAGTAAACTTAAAACAATCCTCACATAAACCCATAATAAATGTCATATTTACCTGTGCCCTCCTACCTGTCTAACAGGTAGGACATACAGAAATTGAATAAAGTTATTAAACAGTCTGCACTGCATACATTCATAAGGATTAATCCATATTTAATTTATAAAGCAACACATGTTCCTTAATCAAGAGCAATGAGTAATTTTCTCTGTTACCTTTGTGTTTTGATTAACATTAATGACAGACAGCATTCGTGGCTGCTGTCACTTTAAGACCTGCCACTGCTGCACATCTCTCATGTTTCTCATTCTCTTACAACTCTTTACGTTCATTTAAGACTTCATTCAACTAATTTAAGACTGCAGATACTTGACAAACTGACTTTTTGGTATAAATGTGTGTTCTTGTTCTTTCAAGCACGAAAGACATCTTGATTCTGGAGCACTGTCTGTGCGCATGATACTGGCGCATGTCTTTCTGTGCGTCGTGTGTCTGTCACACAGACACTTCATTCACAGCCAGGACGTTCTCTTTATCTTGTCATGCTTGAATGGTCTAATTGTATTTGCATGAATTAAAGATCATATAATGTAATGCTATAGGCAAAGGATGAAAACGTATGCTGCGTTAATTGCGTTAAATATTTTTAACACGTTAAATTGGAAAAAATAATAGCATGCGTTAAACCCATTAATGTTGACCACACTAATAAATACACAGTATCTCACAAAAGTGAGTACACCCCTCACATTTCAGCAAACATTTTTGTATATCTTTTCAAGGGACAATAAAAAGTTAATAAAAAAGTTAATTTCTATACTAGAGTTGTCAATGCTTCAACTCAACATACAGAGGCATTATTGTCAAAATAGCTGGCAACAAAACTGAGTACACCCTAAGTGAACATGTCAAAACTGTGTCCAAAGTGTCAATATTAAAAGTGCCTTAATCCTCCTGGGACATTGGAGTTCACCAGAGCTGTACAGGTTGTTGCTGGGATCCTCCTCCACCCCTCCATAATGACATCACAGAGCTGTTGGATGTTAAACACATGGTGCTTCTCCACCTTCCCCTTGAGGACGCCCCACAGGTGTTCAATAGGGTTTCAGGTCTGGAGACATACTTGGCCACTCCATCACCTTCACCCTTAGCAAGGCAGTTGTCATCTTGGCGGTGTTTGGGGTCGTTATCATGCTGTTCGGCCCAGTTTCTGAAGGGAGGGCATCATGTTCTGCTTCAGAGTATTGCAGTACATGTTGGAATCCATGTTTCCCTCAATGAAGCGCAGCTCCCCGAGTGCCAGCAGGACTCATGCAGTCCCAGACCATGATGCTACCACCACCATGCTTGACCTGCAAGACACAATTTTCTTGGTACTCCTCAACAGGGCATCGGCTACACATTCTGGACACCATCTGAGCCAAACAAGTTTATCTTAGTCTCATCAGATTGAGACCACAGGACATGGTTCCAGTAATTCATGCTCTTGGACAGGTTGTTTTCAGCAAACTGTTTGCGGGCTTTCTTGTGAGCCAGCTTCAGAAGAGGCTTCCTTCTGGGATGGCGGCCATGCAAACCGACTTGTTGCAGTGTGCAGCGTATGGTCTGAGCACTGACGAGCTGACCTTCTGCTTCTGCAACCTCTAAAGCAATGCTGGCAGGACTCATGCATCTGTTTTTGAAGATGCTGTTTTTGAAGACTCATGCATCTGTCTTCTGCACCTGACCCAAACCTCTGTATGACCCTGGTCTGTACTGTAACTCAGTTTCAGGGTGTTACCATTCTTTTTATAGGTCAACTTTGTGGAGAGCAACAATTCTAATTCTCAAATCCTTCGAGAGTTATTTGCCTTGAGGTGCCATGTTGAACATCCAGTGGTCAGTATGAGATAAATTTGAACTGCTCTAAAACAAAAGACACACATTTGTAAGGTCCTGTCAAGCAGATAAAACATGAAAATTATGAATAGGACATATGGTTTTGCATGGTTAACGACATACTGCTATTGTCACTCAGGGCAGGGTGGGGAACGTTGATCCTGGAGGGCCACTGTCCCTGCAGAGTTTAGCTCCAACCCTAATCAAACACACCTGAAGCTAATCGAGGTATTGGATTACTAAAGTTACAGGCAGCTGAATGTTTTTTTCAGGGTTGGAGCTAAGACTCTGCAGGACAGTGGCCCTCCAGGATCAACGTTCCCCACCCCTACTTAGGTGTACTCAGTTTTGTTGCCAGCTAATTTGACAATAATGCCTGTATGTTCAAGTTATTTTCAGAGGACAGTAAATATATACTGCTATACAAGCAGCACATTGACTACTCTGAGGCCCCGTTTACAAGAGACGCTCATGGGTGAAAACGTATGTGCCTTCCGTTTACATCGACAATGGCGTTTTTGGGGCTTAAAAACGCAAAAAAGTGAAACCACCCTCCAGAGTGGGAATCTTAGAAAGATTTTACCCTGTGTAAGGGGTAAAAACACAAAAGTCTGCTAGACAGGGAAGGTCATAGGCAGGCGTGCGGACTTGGTGTTGTAGTGTAGCAGGCCTCCACATCGCCACCTAGCCGCCTGGAGTGCACACTACATCGAATTTTACTCACTTTTGCGTCACCATATGCACCATATTTTCCACCCATAACGCTCGCCTAAACGCAGAATAAAAGTGATAACGCAACACCCACTTTTGCGTTTCTCTTTCAGATCGTTTCCATGCCTAAAATATGGAAACGATCCTAAATCGTAAACATAGCCTAAAATATATCCAAGTTTCATTTCTTTAGTATTGTCCCTTGAGAAGATATACTAAAATGTTTGCTGAAATGTGAGGGTGTACTCACTTTCGTGAGATACTGTATAAGAAGACTCTGATGCAAAAGCGTCTCTGTCAAAAATTAGATAATAATATTGACTCATCAAATACTTTAACCTCAAACTCACTAAATCCTAGCCTCAGCCCATTCAGAAATACCAGTACTGTATATCCTATATACAACCTAGGAGCCTGAGAAAAACAATAGAAGGACTCAGAGGCTTTTGCATCTGATGTCTTCATTTGTAGTCAACATTTAAAAAGCTTTTATCAAAGTTTTACATGAATTTTTAACAATACCTGTTCTTGCCTAAGGACAACTTTGATGTAGAGATGCACCGATTACAATTTTCTTGGCCAATTCCTATTTCATTCCGAGTTTGACCTGTCCGAATAACGATTTTAGCCGATTCCGATTTTATTTTTTCTAACCACTTTTTTATTTTCAGTAACACAAATTTTTTTTTTTAATAAAACACCACATACTTTTACCCAAACTGAATAATAAAAACAAGTTTAAATGGGTAATTATTTTTCCTTTAAAGAGTCTTTATTTTAATTTCTGCATTTTAAAAGACATGCAAATTCTGTGCATTTTGGGGACGGTTTGCTCGCTTTTGGGTTGAGCTTTCCGTGACTGTGCACCTGGGGTATAGGTTGCTAGGTTGAGATGATAAATGAGTTGAAATTGTATGGTGTGTGAATTGTGTGAATATAATGCATTTAATACGAGATCTGGCAACTGGTCAATATTAGACAAACATTTTGGTCCAATTTTATTTATATAATATGTGTGTGTGGATATGTGTGGTGGTGTCTATAATTTGTATGGCATAGTCTAGTCTTCATGTGTTTACAGGAAGTTAACATGTCAGCTACTCAAGGCACAGGTCTGGTCGTAAATATTAATTTTGACATTTATCTTAACTGATTTGCTGAAGAGCAGGTTTTGATTGGTGTTAGCCATTACCGTTTGCACATTCATTCAGCCCGCAGCCAAACCACCCCTGTTGGCAGAGCCTCCTACTTGATGTTAAAGTCAAACAAGCACGGTTGAGCTTCCATGTTTACCTGTGTATGTGCTTTTATCAGATGACTCAATGGATTAAACCGCTCAATTCATATGGATTTCTTTTAAACGTGAGTTTTGCTTGAATTTCAATGAATGGACAGTAGGAATCTCACAGGTTCAAAAAATAAATCTTTATTTGTTGATGAAAGTTGACATGAAATGGAAAGTTGTGATAGTCTTTTCTTCCGTATTGTGATTTATGATTTTGATTGGTCAATTATTCATGATAAAACACAGCTATGACCACTTCACCCAACGGTTCTCTTTATCACCGCGCAACACTGCGGTTCCTTTGTTGTTTTTATTTGAGCTTTCATGCATATTACACATTGTAACTTTGTTGCTGTTCACGGTCAGGGACTATTTTTTTCTCAGCGGAGGGAAGGCTTTTAGTGATTTTACCTCATGAAAGTACCTCTATAAAAGCAATAAGGTACAACTCGAGGCAAGTTCTATATTTTGTGAATAAGTCACGTGCGTCGATGCCTAACAACGCCCTTCAACCGTTACTTATTCACGATACAGCCTCTCGTACCTTATTGCTTTCATATATCCAATTGAAACGGCTTCTCAAACAAGAATAAATGTCGGGCGAGGCTTGATTTTTTCCATTGGGAATTGATTGGATCATTGGGTTGTTGGGGCTTGCTATTAATGTTATAATGGTACTTTTTAACAAATAGTGCAATATTCCATAAATAAAACAAGAATTGTCATTTTGTATTTCATGGTGACTTTAATAGAGTTGCAATGACATGAGGATGTAAAAACAATGACAGAATTGTCATTTTACAGTGAACTGTTCCTTTAAGCATGCATACCTGATAAACCTTTTAGACATGAAGTGGTATTATAATTTTGTAGTGCTCTCTGCACTGAATAGACTGAATGACAGCATTCCTAAATGGCAGCGATACTTCTGTCTATTAAACCTTTGACAAGTATGATCACACTGAACATTCAGATCTGTGTTTTTGTGCTGACGCTGACCCAGAGAAAGCAGGTATCATGAATCACGAAACAGCTTCACAAACAGTCTTTTAAAGTTACAGTATCATTATTTCTATGTTGCAAATATTCAAATGATCACAGAAATAGTACTGGGATAAAAGTTTATAGCTTACACATAAACACTGATAGAGCACATCCTTTTGAAAGTAACTTGGCACTTCAAATAAAAATTGTATCAATTACTTAAAAATGTTTGTCATTGAATCATTAATTCAAGAGATTTGTTCAAAAACGAGTAATGAAACAAGTGTGTGTCATTGAATCATTCATTCAAATGAATTAAACTGCAATTAATTCAAGACTGCAGCAATTTAACATTTTGTCAGAACCTCTAGTAAATTACATGCTATTTTCTTTAGTTGTCTCTTGTCTGTTCAGAATCGTTTTGAAACAACAAAAAATTATCATGAGGTGAAAACAAAAGTGTTGCTTTATAATTTTATTCAGTGTAGATAAATAAATTGAATAAAAGACAAAGAAAGTATAGCAGCTGGAGTAGCTCTGATACATGTTAACAATAGAAATGGTATCTATCTATGAATGGGCTGAAGTCCAGCTCCATCCGTTTATAACAGAAGCGATCAAGATTTTGTCGTTGCGATGTCTGCGCACATCCGGTTTACGACGTGTTGTAAGGTTTCTGGCCCCTATTCTAATGCCACTTAATTTCTTCTGCTTCTTCACACTGGCCTGTGCAAACTTTTAACTGCCTAACATATGACCTCTCACCTGAGATCATGTGATGCCACACTTCAGATCACCTCACAGCGTTTGTCCCTATGTTACCATCTGCTTTCATGTTGTTTGAGAAAAGATGGGGAATGCATATCACAAATGAGGTGTGTGTGTGTTTTTAGCTGATCAACTGATCATACCCATCACTGATCATTCCAGGCATTCGGTGTGTTTGTATGCCGTAACACCGCAGGTCTATGTCATATAATCCTCGAATGCACCACCATGGTGTCAACTCGTCATAAAAACAACAAGAGTTTGGCGATGGTTTTGCTAGGAAATGACATCATTCATCTTATCTCAAGCCAGGGAAGGCTACACAGAGGAAGGTGAATTGTGTCATCAAGTGTAGATCTGTGTTTTGGGTCTATTAAAGGCTGTTTGTAGTGTGTTGGAAGGACAATAATATCCAAGCGTTTGGAACAAAGTGTTTCTTATCTGGTCAGGTGATCTGAGAGCTTCCAGATGAGTTACAAGTTCGCGGTGCTAAGGCGAGCTATGAAAGAATAATGTGATATCGAGAAGCTTTCAGCGCACCGAAAACAACAGCAGCCAGCTGTGAGACTTGGAACAATCCACGCTCGACACAACAAGCCCATTTTTCCCTTTGTACAAACTGAATCAAGCCAGAACTTTGCCCTACATTTAAGGTGGAATGGAAATTATCCTTTTGTGCACGTGTACAAGATTCCTGTTGAGTTTGAGTGTGTATACACTTGCTTCATTTAATAAAACTTCATTTAGTTTTACACGCCAACAATGAAGTGAAATTTCTCTCAAGAGAAAATTTAGTATATTGTTTTCCGCCGTAATGATGATTCATTTAGATTGCAAAAACTTGGAAATGTGTAGATCAAGAATGCATAATTTCTGTCAAGAAATGATAATAGAAATAGAAAACAATGCATCAAGAATGGGGTAGTGCTTACAAAACATTAATCAGGCTTCAATTGACCAGTTATGTAATTATGTGAAAACAGCTTGCGATTCACAAAATTAGAAACAGTAATGAATGACATGATGCTGATACTTTTTTTGTAAGGATCTATTAATTTATTTAAAAATGCAATATATTTTTTTATTTAAACATTCAATGACTTGAATACCTCTCTTCTGTGATAAACACATTTAATGGCTAAAATGTCAGGGTGATAAAACTGTCCCAGTATCTTAACAAATAAAATAAGCATTATTAAAAAAATATTGGAAACAAAACCTTTTGCAGTTTGGCATAATCTTATTATTACAAGTTCTTAAAAGAAAAAAAAAGTGAATAAATATTTGAAAAACATTTTCATGTGAACAACCCCAGTGCAGTTAGTTCATGTTAGTAAATACATTAACTAATGAACCTATTGTAAAGTGTTACCGATATTTGTGTATATATATATATTTGTTTAACAAATATAATTAATTATTGGTTAATTTAAAAAAAAAATGTAAAAAAAAACTTTTTTAAATAAAAGTTTAAACTGAATTATTTCCGCTATATATATATATATATATATATATATATATATATATATATATATATATATATAATTAAGCTTTTGTTAAAAAGGTTTAACATATTTTAAAACCATATCAACATTTCATTCATTCAAAGAGATTTAAAATAAAATCTTTCAAATGAGTTAAACATTTTTAAATATAGGAGCAATCAACATTTTGTCAGAACCTCAAGTAAATTACATGTTCTTTTGTTTAATTGTCTGTTCAGAATCAGAATTATACTCCTACTTGTTACTGACAAATTACTGTAGCAGCATTGCATATTTTTTTGGTGGGAAAAAAAAAACATGTTAAGGAATATCTAGAAACCAGAATATTATAGTAAGTTGGTGGTTTTTTTGACCCTCTGGAAGATCCTTGCATTGTGGCAGCAACAACACAAAACACCACTCACATTCTCTTCAGACATACAACTGTTTACACTCGCATGTCTCACTTTCCTGCATGTCTCTCTCTCTCTCTCTCACATACTCAATGCTAGATCGACAGTCCACATGAGTACTTCTCCGTCTCACTCTCAACATCCTCTGTCTGTTTGGCCGCAATTTGCTCTTTTTCCTTGCGCTTGTTGGCTGATGGCCCAGAGTGTGTTGGAAAAGATACAACCCTTGACCCCCATGCAAAGTGAGCTGAGCTCTTCCCTGTCTTTACAGAGAGAAATGAGACCGAGAAAGAGACTGCAGAGCTCACCGAGGGACTGCGGACACACACAAACACACACACACACACACACTGCTGTTCTGTGGCTATGACAATCTGTTTATGCTGTACTGCTGCCCGCTCTCTCTCACTCTCTGTTTTTCTGTTCTCTTCAGAGTCACGTGGTATGTGCCTCCAAGAAACTCTGTTCCATGATGTGATCATTGTGTATAGACCCTAAAATGAAAGCATACATGTTTACCTCATACCCCTTGTAGTCATTTTTGTAGATAGAGCTGGGTAAGAAAAAACTATCCTTACCAGGCCAACACAGCAACACTGGCTCAACCAATGGTGTGAGTTTGGGGCAGGATCTGTTGTTCTGTCCAATAGCAGACAAGAGAGAGGATTCAGTGCACCTAAAAACATTATATAGTCATTTGTTTGTGCAATTCTATTAGGTTGCATTAGTGAAAGAGAACAGCATTTAAAACTAAAACATTGAAATATTTTCAGCAATTTCTGTGAAGATTTTTTAGTGATGAGTCACACAAACAAATAGTTTTAGAATCAGATTTTCAGAATTTGAATGAATTGCAAATACCTCTATGGGCATATTTGCTTTAAGTAAACTTTAGGAATCTTAATGGGCAAAATACAATTGCATTGATGTCATTTTGATATTTACAATGTTCCCTAATTTTATATTATTAGCAGACACTTTGCAAATATTTTCTCCCAGCCCTGTTTGCAGACTGTCATGTGCTCTAGCATGACGTACACAAATCTATTTGCTGACTTAATGCACACATACACAGAAATCATATTTATTTAAAGGGGTCATGAACTGGCTTTTTAAATTTTATTATATTGTCGTCTGAGGTCAACTTATGACGTTCGCTTGGTTTTTGCATTCAAAAACATACAAATTAATAAGTAATAGGCTATTTTGTATCCAAGTTTTTAGCCAACCTGAAAAATGCATCTAATTATGAAGTAGCCCAGCTCTACAATCATTATTTAAAGCACCAAGGTACGATCAAAAGTTGATTTGCTCTCTTTTGATCGACATCAGTGTTTTTATCTAAACAATAAACTTTTATCCCAGTACTTTTGTGATCATTTGAATATTAATGATACTCTGTGTGGTTAAATAGATTGTTTGTGAAGCTGTTTCATTTCTAGATAGCCTAACTGTTCTCTCTGGGTCAGCGGTAAAACATGGATTTGAATGTTCCGCTGTGATTTTGTCAAAGGTTTAATAGACATGGATAAATCGAATAATTTCAGGAATGAGATCTTGTGGGTGTTTGAATGAGATCACAATCTTTTTTTGTTTACCGTACAGCTCTACTAAGGGGTGTGATATTTCCGAAACACGCTCTAAGCAGTTGACCAATCACAACACGCTGGTCTAGCTGACCAATCAGAGCAATTTTTTTTTTTTCTGAAAATAGGGGTGTCATGCTATTAGGCTTGCTGCGATAGTCGTGTTCTCGAAGTTACCGGTATTCAGCCGCAGACACCGGTTACATTTACTTGCTAGTGCTGGGCGGTTTGACTCAAAAATTGATATCACAGTTTTTCAAAATCATAACGGTTTTCGGTTCAGTTCAGTTTTTATTTATTTCTTTTATTTTTATGCATAGTCAGGTGTTCAATGCATTTTCTACTGGTTAAGAGAGGAATTACTGCAGTAAATTGACTTAGGATGGTCTATTTTACTGTCATTCAGTGAATATTGTAGAATAATTCCACACTAGTAATACAGGTTTGCATGGCCCAGAAAATGATGCTGTTTACAAATAAGAGCCATTCATGATTCTAATGAAGTGAGGAATCAAAATGCAAAGACAACTGCAGTCAAAATACAGAACTTTTATTTTAAACAACACAATTAGAACAACTTGGAATACTTTTGCTAGTTGAGAGTACAAATGCACAAACATTTCAAGTGCATTAAGTAAATATAAAAGGAAATGTCTTGCATTGCTTTTGAGGTCTATTAAAGAAATTAAAACAAAATTATGCAACTTGCATTAGTTATTCCTTCAAAAGTATTGTTCGAAAACCAAACAAAAGTAAAATAAATATAAAGTGCTAACTTACTTGGCACACAGGATTATCCTGTATAATGGAAACAATATTTGGCTCGAACTTTTCTTTTCAGCTTTCCCTGTGTTACATGCTGATGTGGAGGGCACTAAATCCGCGGCTGAATCAGCGGCTCGATTCAATGCATTCTTGATATTCCAGAGACATGTTTGCGGCTAAGGCGCTGGAGCAATTTGCTTGTGTTGCCGGGTAGTTCTCCCAGCGGAGATTTCAGCCGGACAGCACTTACATAATGGTTGTTTGTTCGACGTTGGATTTTTGGAAAACAAAAAACCTCCAAACAACAGTCCCGGCTCCTCTTTTTGGCACAGCCTTCTTCAAGTGTCACATCACTGTCATGTATTCTAATTCTTCAGCATTCATCGTCCATGTAACGTAACAGACGCTGCTGTTTGTTTGCCTCGTTAGATATCTCAGTAGTGCAACGGCTAAAGGGTCCGTCTGAAACAGTGTCGCGCACTGCCACTCTATGGTCAGCAGCCGCGTGACGGTCGTTGCCAGACGTTTGTGTAATTAAATACACCGTATGGCGATTTATTGGAAAATCAAAGAGTGATCACGCAAAATAAAACGGACTTTCGGTTTGAACCAGTTTACCGCCCAGCACTATTACTTGCCCACGGCAGCACTGCCTCCTTCCGTCGTTTACATTTTTAATAGTAACAAAATAATTTAGTTGAGTTAGAGAACAGACACTACAGTTAAAAACTGAACGTCGCAGCATAGATCAGTCATCAGGAGTCAGATTTAAAGCTGCCGTCGTCAAATTTTTTTGATCATATTCAGTGAAATCGACACTATTATCCGAACAACATAAATAAAGTGGTTTTAGAAAAACCCGAGCTTCTAGCTCCATCTGGAGCGTGTTATTTGTTTTGCAAAAATCCAGCGCTCCCTGTTAAATGTGTCCAATCAGCCCAGGGGGTGTGAGATCTGACTGTCAATCACAGATCGGGCACATGCCACCCCGCCGCACGTTACAATCACATGCATACGCCTGAAGTTCGCGCAGTAAGGAAGAGTGATGGCGGAACACTAACAAACCAAGTAAGCTCATTTAGAGTATAAATGACGTTAGTAATTGCAATATATTGGTAGATTAGCCAGAGCAGCATACCTCCAAATAATCCATAGTGTTAATGAATGCATGCAAATCTTAAGAATTAATGCAAATCTTGGCATTTCCATCCAACAGTTTGTGGAAGAAAACGTTTTCTTGTGGACTCCAAAAACAAAATCAAGACATTGTAAAAAGGGCATAATATGTGCTCTTTATCCTTTTGTATTCCATGGGAAACATAACTTGGGTTTTAGGGATGACATTCAGGGGTGGGAAAAAAATCAATTCTCGATGCATCGCGATGCGGACGTGGACGATCCTGAATCGATTCACAAATATCCCAAAATCGATTTTCCAAAAAAAAAAAAATTATATATATTTATAAAAACGTAATATTGACGGAACGCGAAAGACGGAAGTGTAGTGACCGGACCGTCTGACGCGTGCACATAACAGAGACGCGATGGCGCGCAAGATCCAAACACCCTCCTTGTTAGGTTAAAAGCTGACGTGTGGAAATATTTTGGCTTCTGAAGTTGAAGAGGGAAAGGAACTGGGCAAGAGCCACGCTAGTTGTAAGCTTTGTAGAATAAAACTAACGACGGAAACACGACAAATATGACAAGCCATATGATGCGTTTCCAGCCAGAGGAGGAAAAACACTCGGCTGTACCGGTCGTTATAATATTAATTTACTACAAGTAAGTTAAAGTTATGCTCCTAGTTCAGGCACACGTTTATTTTCCTGTTGGTTCTTTGGAATGCTAATAAAATATATTGTACGTTAATTCTTTATGGGTCATTACTTTGTACATTTAAAGGAAAGTATTTATAGTCACACACACAAAAGATTCAGATAATCGATTTGTAACATTATAAATGTCTTCACTGTAACTTTTGATCAACTTAATTTAATTTATCCTTGATGAATAAAAGTATAGATTTCTTTTTTCTTTCTCCCAAAAAATGTAAGAAAAATTCTTACCAACTCCAAACTTTTAAACTGTATTATTTAATGTTACAAAAGCTTTCTATTTCAGATAAATGCTGTTCTTTTGAATTTCTGGGTGATTCTCTGAATTCGAGTGCCTTCAAGCCCCACAAACTTGCTTCAAAGATTTTCAATTGAAGGAAATCACAAAATGCATTTTAATGCTGTCAATTAATAGAACCAGGTGCCTTTGCATTATAATGCAACACAATTGTTCAAAAAATGATTTAAAGATAATGGGTTGCCTAAGTAGTAGACAACAAGCATGTTTGCATGTCTTCACTAACCATCATTACATTTTCATTTGAATTTCAAACAAATAAAAAGTGCAATTAATACCAAAATGATGCTGCTGCTAATATAATCATATGTTGGTCTAGTGTATTTTTGTTTACTGTTGTAAAATGGAAAATCAATAATCGCTAATCGAGAATCGTTAATAATCGAAAATCGACTGTAATCGAATTCGGGACTTCAATAATCGTAATCGAAATTGAATCGGGAAATCAGACAGATTAACCACCCCTAGATGACATGTTTTTATTTTTGAGGAAACAGTGTCTCAGGCTCCATCTGTAGTGAGGGTGTTTATATTGGCTCCATTGCCTTTGATTGCTCCACTCCTCCTTCCTTGTTTCCCTTCTTCAGAGCACTGCAGTCTGTCCTCCCTTCCTCTTAAATAAACAGTATTCTTTCACTTTGTTGTGGCATTGTTTCTTGGCGCAGGGGCACGGACAGTGTTTTCAAACAAGCCCGGCTGCGAGATGATTTCCCCTTACTGCATCCATTCTCGGTCACTCTGTTTGTTTGTTGTGTCATCATCCAGTCCGCTTTAGGGTTCGTGTTCTTCACTCTTCTGTCATGCTGCTTTCATTTTCAGAGACTTATGTCATGCATAGGTGCCACATAAACCTGCCTAAACCCCCAACAGGTTTAATTTGTCTCGTTTCACCTGTGCAAATCCCATAATGCATTGCACAAGTCACCTACAGTGCAGCAAAGAACACACTTATTCAGGCATGTGGATTATTCTCAAGGTTTTTTTTTTGTTGTTGTTTTGAAAATGCCAATCATATTTATTACAAGATGATTATGATTAGTTTACATTTGCAAATATCCTGGCATGAGGTGCATGTATCCAACTGATTCTGTGAAACTAGAAGAGAAGCTTTCGGTAATTATAGATAATTACCAAATTGTCTTTTGAGAAAAGTAATCACCTGACATCGAAAAAGGAGTTTGAGAGTGATTATAATTTGTCATGAGTTGTTGTTGATTGTTATTTATCAAAGTTGTTCAGCGGGGTGTCTCGGATGTTCAGTACACACTTATACTGATAATATAATACAAGTCTCCACTAAGCCCAGAAACATTCTCTACACAAGTATGTGAATGCCGATGTGATTGGTCAATCCATTGCAAGTATTATTTTCTGGAGTGGTTTTCTTTCCTGTGTTGATTGACATATTTATTCTAGAACGGAGGACGTTTAATTATACTATATATCTTTCTTCCTATTATTTTACAGTGACTGGGTGGACCATGTTGCTGAACTGGTCTACTGACACTATACACTCACCTAAAGGATTATAAGGAACACCTGTTCAATTTCTCATTAATGCAATTATCTAATCAACCAATCACATGGCAGTTGCTTCAATGCATTTAGGGGTGTGGTCCTGGTCAAGACAATCTCCTGAACTACAAACTGAATGTCAGAATGGGAAAGAAAGGTGATTTAAGCAATTTTGAGCGTGGCATGGTTGTTGGTGCCAGATGGGCCGGTCTAAGTATTTCACAATCTGCTCAGTTACTGGGATTTTCACGCACAACCATTTCTAGGGTTTACAAAGAATGGTGTGAAAAAGGAAAAACATGTAGTATGTGGCAGTCCTGTGGGCGAAAATGCCTTGTTGATGCTAGAGGTCAGAGGAGAATGGGCCGACTGATTCAAGCTGATAGAAGAGCAACTTTGACTGAAATAACCACTCGTTACAACCGAGGTATGCAGCAAAGCATTTGTGTAAGCCACAACACACATAACCTTGAGGCGGATGGGCTACAACAACAGAAGACCCCACCAGGTACCACTCATCCCAAAATTGGACAGTTAAAGACTGGAAAAATGTTGCCTGGTCTGATGAGTCTCGATTTCTGTTGAGACATTCAGATGGTAGAGTCAGAATTTGTCGTAAACAGAATGAGAACATGGATCCATCATGCTTTGTTACCACTGTGCAGGCTGGTGGTGGTGTTGTAATGGTGTTATGGATTGTTTTTCTTGGCACACTTTAGGCCCCTTAGTGCCAATTGGGCATCGTTTAAATGCCACGGCCTACCTGAGCATTGTTTCTGACCATGGCCACCATGTACCCATCCTCTGATGGCTACTTCCAGCAGGATAATGCACCAGGTCACAAAACTAGAATCATTTCAAATTGGTTTCTTGAACATGACAATGAGTTCACTGTACTAAAATTGCCCCCACAGTCACCAGATCTCAACCCAATAGAGCATCTTTGGGATGTGGTGGAACGGGAGCTTCGTGCCCTGGATGTGCATCCCACAAATCTCCATCAACTGCAAGATGCCATCCTATCAATATGGGCCAACATTTCTAAAGAATGCTTTCAGCACTTTGTTGAATCAATGCCATGGAGAATTAAGGTAGTTCTGAAGGCAAAAGGGGTCAAACACTGTGTTTCTAATAATCCTTTAGGTGAGTCTATATGTCCATCCAGCCTATAGCATGACCACAAATGATTGGAAAAAGTCATGGGAGTTCATTGGTCAAAAAGCCATCTGTATCATCAAAGTCACTTTGACCAAGATCATGCAGATTCGATTTTTCGGATGGCTTTCTGTGACGCATCAGTGAGGCTTTGGACAGTGAAATATTCAGAAGAAAATTAGATCAGTGCGAATGAGCAAATTCTTGACGCATGCAGCCTGCCAGTTGGCGTCCTAAAGTCTCAGCACTCCCAAACTGCACTCAGCTTGTTCTGGAGAATGGGTGTAAAGGGTCCGACCCGGTTAATTTCTGATTTCTGATAGTCACACATGCTCTCACCTGAAGCCTCGTCGTTGTCCCTGTTGCACGAATGACAGTTGCACTCTCGTAACCTTTTGTTCTACTCAAGACTGCACTGCACTCACTCCCACGACAACAGGCAACTGAAAAACAGACGGCCTGTTGCAGCGGAAGAACAATAGACTTACTGAAGAAGAAGACTCACAGCTGGACCGAGAGAGACTGAGAGAAAATTACTAGATAGGCACTCTGACAGTGGGAACTTTCTAGGTAAAAACCCTCCATTGTGATGAAAACAGGATTTAACAATCTGACCCCATTTTCTTTTTCTTTTTATACTAAAAGCTAGACTGGGAGTGTTCAGCTCCATTATTTTCCATATTTACTCATCTCCTAGTTATGCAACATTAATTTGAAAGCCTACGTGCACAAGATCAGTTTACTAGATCAGTTACATTCAAACATGATTCAGCAGGAAAGAGAATTCAGTGACATACTGACCTCTTAATCTTCTTTACCTAAGCATCTACGATTTCCCATCACCCATTGGAAAAGGTTACTACACTTCTACGTACAAAACTTTCCAGCTCAATGCTTAGGGTGTTGCTACCAGACGGCAACATTCTATTCTCTATATCACCGGAAATTTGTTCCGCGTGCCTGACAACTGTGGAGGGTGATTTTTCTAACTCGTTAGTTTAAGATATGTATTTAGATATAAAATGTATGTAATAAGGGTGGTTAACTTTGATTGACAGCTGATAACGGGCTGCGCCGAGTGAATTTGACGTCTCGGCCATGATCTCACATCACATCATACCACCTCTGTATACTTTTCTGAAACTTTTCTATTTTGTATTTTCCAGTATGGTGCCGCCCATACCCCATAAACAGCCTCAAACGCGTTCTCAGAGAGTCTATGGGTGGCAATTCACAGACGCTTTGTCCATATTTTTTACAGTCTATGGTTGCTACACATTGTTTTCTGTGGTTTCAAAAATGTTCTGATAGGTTATACTAAAATTAAAACTGTTTATTAAAAACATTGACTTTAACGGGAACAAAATAACCAATGCTAAGTAAATGAGAAAAAATGAAAGTGTGTAAAACTGAAATTAATTATGCACTAAAAATCAATAATCTCCTGTAACTTTCGCATTTGATCTGTCTCTTATGGGATTGCAGATATGACGATGCCGTGTTAATCCAGTGATTCTGCTGAAAATGCACTCAATCCAGTAAACTGCCCTCATTTTGTTCCTGATAGACCAAGCAAGGCTTTGTCCTCTCTCCAATAACACAGTCTTTCTGGAATGGATGAATGGTGTCATGCAAAATCACTGAGATATGCCAAATTTTAGCCCCATTGGACCTTAAAGCATTTTCAATGGCTGTTTTTAGGGGATTAGGATTTTTACATGACAATAAATAATAAAATCGTAAAGTGTAGAGTGAAAAAGTTACATACAGCACCTTTAACACAATTCAGGAACTGTCGATTCCTCATCTATCACTCTCAGAAAAAAGATACAAAAGCTGTCACTGGGGCTGTACCTTTTGTCCATAAACTTTTGTCCATTTCAGGTGCTAATATGTACATTTTAGGTGTTAATATGTAAATTGTAGGTGCTGATAAGTACATTTTAGGTGCTAATACATTTTAGGTGTTAATAAGTACATTTTAGGTGTTAAATATGTATTTTAGGTGCTAATGTGTACATTTTAAGTGATAATAGTACATTTTAGGTGTTACATATGTATATTTTAGGTGCTAATATCTACATTTTAAGTGTTAATATGTACATTTTAGGTGGGATTATGTACATTGTAGGTACTAATATGTAAATTTTAAGTGTTAATATGTACATTTTATGTGCTAATATGTGCATTTTAGGTGCTAATATGTCCATTTCATGAGAAAATATGGACATTTTAGGTGGTAATATCATATGTTCATTTTAGGTACTAATATGTACATTTTAGGTGTTAATATGCCAAATTTAGGTGCTTATATGTACATTTTAGGTGTGATTATGTACATTTAAGGTACTATTTTAAGTGTTAATATGTACATTTTAGATGCTGATATGTACATTTTAGGTGCTAATATGTCCATTTCATGAGATAATATGTACATTTTAGGTGGTAATATGTTCATTTTAGGTACTAATATGTACACTTTAGGTGTTAATATGCACATTTTAGGTGCTAATATGTACATTTTAGGTGCTAATATGTATCACTAAGGTACCAATATTCAGCTTTTGGGTACAAAAGTGTACCTTTTGAAAAGGTACAGCCCCAGTGACAGCTTTTGTACCTTTTTCTGAGAGTGAGAATTACATTTGAACACATTGCTAGCATGATTTAACACATTGCTAGCATGCTTGAGCATGTTTTGCTAGCATGTCTTACCAGCATTTGCCTGCATATTCACTGCAACGAGCAAAACATTTAATCATCATCACAGTAAATTTGCTATTGAAATAAAAACAAATTTGAAAAAGCAAAACTAACCTTGGGCCCAACTTTAAAAGGATAGTTCACCCAAAAATGAAAATCATGTCATCATTTACTCACAATGAAGTTGTTCCAAACTTGTATGAATTTCTTTCTTCTGCTAATTATAAAAGAAGATAATTTATTTTGAAGAATGTCGGTAAGTGGATTGACCTATTGACTGTTTTTTTTTCCATAGTATGAAAGTCAATTATGACTGAATTTGTAATTTTTTTAGGTGAACTATCTCTTTTATGTCCCTGATATTTTGGTTCCTAGATATGCTAAACCCATTTCTTTGTCACTTTGTAAAAAACAAAACAAAAAAACATTACAATCACTTAGAAACGTACTTAGCAAAATTTTAAAAAATATACTGGCTGCCAAATTTTGTTTGTGGGCTGTGTGTTCGTTTCTTGCTGTTCCTGTCATATTTATTAGATTAAGTATCTATATCCTAAATATCCTTGAATGGGTCATTCTTTGTCAAATCATCAATATGAAATGATGTCCAATCAACTTTCTCAACAAGCGTTCATGCATGGAAATTCATGCACGTATAAAGACATTTGCTGAAATTTATACTACTTTAGAGTTTTGTAATAAACTGTATAAACATCATAAAGAAACTGTATAAATTGTAATAAACCTCAAACCATAAGTATGAGCAATTGTGATGCTTGCCTCAGCAAGCCTTACCAACATGTCCTTTATGTATCATTTATAGAGCTGTCAAACATGATTGATACTCAGTCAAATGTCAAATGCGATCCTACAGGCTGCATGAATAATGGGTTTGAACATGGTTTAAAATGTGTTTAATGGCTCCCTCTTCACACACTTCATTAGGGAATGAGCGGAACACATACCGAGACCGAAATAGAGAGCGACGGGGAGGGGAAGTGTTCAGACTGTGTGAAGTAGTCCCGCTGCAGAGGGAAGAAGGGAAGAAATTAAGGAAAGTGAGAAAGTGTGTTAGTCACCGTTTGTGTGTGAGAGAGTGTCCGTATTAGTCAGACTCGGGATGAAAGCATGTTCGACTCAGGTGGTTTCAGCTGACGCGTGGGAAACTGGGATTTGGCTCGGCAAGTTTGCGATGTTCAAACAAGACACGATCCGATTTCTAACAGATTAGGCCTCTCTGTCTCTCTCTCATCTTATGAGTAGCTATTCTGTCGAACGCTGAGTCATCGGTCAGTCATTTGGGTGTGGGGTGATGTATCTTCTGTGGCACTGCCATAAGCGTGTCAATTCTGAGAGATTTGGAGTTGTTTGTTTCCCCCCCATGAAATTGTTAAAGTTAATGTGATAGTCGTCATTTACTCTTCCTCATGTTGCTCAAAGGATTTCTTTACATTTTAAGGTTCCAGTAGAATAGGAAAGAAGAACTTTAAAAAAAAAATTGTTAATCACTTTTTTAAAGGCTTCAAAAGGACAGAAAAAACACCATAAAAGTATCAACGAAGTCTATCTGCGCATTGTATATGTCAAGTCTTCTGGAGCCATGTGATTGTGTAGTGTTATAAACTAGGGCGATTAATCAACGATTGATTCGAACGATAGTGTTATAAACTAGGGCGATTAATCAAACGATTAATCGCATCCGAAAATAAAGGTTTGTGTTTACATAATGATATATGTGGGTGCACTGTGTATCATTATTTATATATATATATATAAATGCATACAAATGTATGTATATTTAAGAAAAAAATATTATTTATATTTAAAATATTTATATTTATATATACTGTTATAACGATAGTGTTATAAACTATGGCGATTAATCGCATCCAAAATAAAGGTTTGTGTTTACATAATAATATATGTGGGTGCACTGTTTATAATTATTTTGTGTATATATATATATATATATATATATATATATATATATATATATATATATAAATGTATACAAATGTATGTATATTTAAGAAACAAAATATTATTTATATTTAAAATATTTATATTTATATATGATATAAATTATATATAAATCTATATACAGTATATACATGAAAATATTTCTTAAATATATACAGGCATATGTGTGTATTTATATATAAAAATAATTATACACAGTGCACCTACACATATAATATGCAAACACAAACTTATTTTAGATGCGATTAATCATGATAAATCGTTTGACAGCCCTAATATATATATATATATATATATATATATATATATATATTGAATTTGCCTTAGTGGGATTCAAGGGAAAATATATGTAAAAAATGATCGATTTTGATCCCTACCAAAAATATCTAAAAACAAAGTATCAGTGTTTTTTTACTTTCAGAATAAATGACTACTCAAATTTTCCATTGTTGAATTGTTCTCAAGGTCAACTAGCAGACTCAGTGATCCCAGTCGCAGTGGTTATCAAGTTTGCCTATCAGTAAATAACAGCATATGTGTTCCAAGGAAAGTTATACGGATTAAGACCTGAGGGTGAGTAAATGATGACAATCGTTTTTGGGCGAACTGTGCCCTTGTAAAGAAAAGACTATGACAGCATAATTAAAGGGATACTCCACTTTTTTTTTGGAAATAGGCTCATTTTACAACTCCCTCAGAGTTAAACAGGTGAGTTTTACCATTTACGAAACCCATTCGACGATTTTCTGATATTTTAGAAGAATATCAGGTAGCCTAAGCCACAGACATTTTTCTTGGTCCCACTGACTTCCATCAGCTCAGGAAAAGAAATGCGCTATGGAAGTCAAGCTGTACCCAGAAACTGTGATTATCTGATATTCTTCTAAATTCTAGAATTCGAAACCGGTAAAACCGAACTGTCTAGTGTCTGAGGAAAGTATGTAAAATGAGCCTTTTTCCCCCAAAAAGTGGAGTATCCCTTTAAGAATTTTTGTTGTTTCCAAAGTTTATTGAATATAATAAAAATAATAATTAAGTCAGGGTTTTTTCTTTCACTTGCATCCCAAAAAGGTGTGCCTTTAACAATACATTTCCCCACCCAAATTCTTGAATCTAAATCATGGACATCATAAATCAATAATTTGTGACCTTTGTGCAAAATAAGTCAGAAATAAGTATCATCGTATTTGTTGTAGTTGAAGCTCAGATGGTTGTTTCTGGGCTTGTCCGAGCGTACAGTAGCTGAAAGACCTGATTGGCGGCAGTGAAATGCTCAGTTGTGACCTGGACGCACTTATGGGCTTTTAAATGCCGGTGGCAGGTGAATGATTGACAGAGCTTTCAGCATGGCAGTCAGCCTGAGCATGTTTTGACTTTCCTTTATCAGTGCGCCAGTGGTGTGAGCAAAGGTCTTGGCGTCAGGGTGATGTGGTGGGATTAAGTACATTACCGCTGACCCTTTGAACTCCATGCTAAATAGGAGCCAGTTGACAATGTATGCTTGTACATAAACTTTTATCACAGTAAAAGCCTTTGTCTGTGATTTCCATTGATTTTGTGAAGTGTGCGAGTAACAGCCCTGGCAAAATCTGTTTATTTGTACAAACATGAGGTTCATCTGTGGGAATCAAAACAGTTTGGTGAAGTGGTTGGCAGAAGTTTGTCACAGGGGTTTGCATGGGAACAGCCTTTTTAATGCCTGGTTTTCTTTTTTTCTTTTTTTGAGAACGAGTTTTTGTTGTGATTTTTAAATATTTCCAAAAAAAAAAAAGGATCTCTTAAATTTATAGCAATTTTTGTGCAGCTCATTAAAGTCGACATGAAATCAAATTTGACCAAATGTACATACCTGTGTCTGGTTGCATAAACTGCTTAGGCTAGTCTTACTATTAGTCATCAAAATCTTTTCTTATTAAGACTGGACATAACTCTTAAAAGTCAAAAGTTTCATAAAAAGGTAGATTGCTCTAATTCAAATCAGAAAAGTAAGGCTGAAGAACTGCTAGTTGGTCAGACATAGTTGCTATCTTTATGAATCTCTTTTCTGGTTTTACTGATTCATATTCAGGTTTGATTCTCATTCCTATTTACTGGTGTGCATATACATCATGTTTTGAGCAACTGTTGAGCATTGTAGACAAACATAATCATATCTCTTGCGTGTGTGAACGCAATGACCTTTCAGAGGTGCTATTCTATAAGTTAGTCAGAATTAGCTTAGCATGAAACTTGTGGTGAAAATGCCCAATAACAGAGTTGTAGCAGAATTCAGTGAGCTTGAGCTTAGAGATTTGAACTGAAATTGTGGTACTGTGACGAACCTAAAATCTGTGTGCGTTAAATGTTATTTTTCTTTGTTTGGCGAGTTAACTGCTTAGCAAACTAGCTTCAGCATACTTAGCCTTCCCTCTTTTAGCCTATACTCTAAGCAAAGCTTCGAGTTATTCATAGATGCCACCTACGTCACTACAAATAGAACGCCGCCATATTTGCGACCGACTCGCCGGTACGGCCGCGAAAAACTGCCTATTTGAATGAGAGAGAGAGACAGAGATACCTGGAGAAAATTTCAATTTTAGGCTCCGATCCTTGGGCAGTTTTCTTTAGTACATCATTATCTGCCCCAGGCTTGCCTCAATTGGCCTTTCATGACATAGAAATACATAAGTCATAGAGCGCACGCGTTCATGAGAGTCGAGGCGATGTCATGAATGAATCTTCTGTAGCAGTTCGGCTGGCATGAATGAATCTTTCTAATCCGAACAGCAGCACTGAGAGAGACACCTGCATGCATCAGCACAGTCAGAGACATCAATCAAATATCATAAAAGACTACCATATCTGTCTGAAAGTTCAGTTACAGAGAAGGTTTAATAATCACAAATAACGACATGAAAAGAGTCTTCCGAGTCGAATCTTTTTGAATGATTTGGCTGCTCTTCAGTGATTATAATATAACGACTTAAATTGCAGTTTGTTCGTCACATAAAGCTATCATATTAATAAATAACGATATTAATATAACGGATGAGTCGTATTAGATCACTTTTATGATACTTTTGTTATGTTTTTTGTCTTTTAATATTATTATTTTTTGCGTGACAGCCCCCAGTCGGCTAAAGTTACTCATTCACTTTCATTACATCGACAAGAAGAGTCTCCATTAGGCTAACGTTACATATTCAAAAATGTCCCTTTGTCTTCCACGGAAAGTAAACTAAGGATTTGCACATGAAGGTGAGTAGTTAAATTACGGCAGAATTATCATTTTTGGAAGAACTAAGTTCGTCCTTTAATATGCATTTCAAGGCTGAGATCGTCTGCAGAGCTAACATTACTTACACAAAATAACATCTAAAGCACATGTGACGAAGACAAAATCTTTATGAACTTCAGAAAATATTTATTAGATTTAGGTAGACAGACAGTTCAAAATAACCCCAAATAACTTACCATGATAAAGTGCATTTAAACAGATCCAACATGAAGAAATGAAGAAAAACATTTTCTGTCGATGTCTGTCTGTATGTTGGCCACTGAGAGTAGGCTAATAGAAATATAGTTAACCACAAACCAGCAACATGAGACTTCAAATCTTTTAAATAAATGATTTTCTCTTCTCTCTTCTTTTAGTATAGCCTAGATTAAAATACCAGTTCAGGGTTCCTCTTTTGGCTGTATTTCAGCCAACTGCACAACACATTGAAGGCATTAATGCATTAATGAGACGGTGACCGTCGGTCGCAAAGATGGCGGCGCAAAGCTACAGTGACGTCACGTGAACCGAAATGGAATACAGTTGAGTGTTTTTACATATTATATGAATGGGAATTACAAACGATGACCCTGTGGCAGGATTTATTGGACAGACTGTATTGTTTTGGACAGTTCTACAAAAATTCTTGATGGTTAAAATCTATTCCTCAGCGTACATTTTGTTGTTGTTGATGTACATTCTGTTTCACCTGGTAATATCATGTCATGCTGCTGAAGTAAAAAGTGTTGCAAATATTATTTTATTTTATTGTATATATATCCTTATATTGTGTGTGGATCTGCTATATAGATATTCGAATCGGCCTTTCAATAAACCCATATCAGCTCACAACACGCTGCTAATGGGACGTCCATGTTGGTTTGTCATTCAACTCATCTCGCACCATTTTACTCAACTAAATTAAATCTGGCAGCAACATTTACGAAGTTAAGTTGGAAAAGTCAAAGAGCTTGTTTTGGAAACAAACAATTTCTGTCTGCCAGAGAGACTAAGTGTAAGTGGACCGGCTGGGACAGAGACGGCCATCAGACCCTTTCATTCTTCCTCTCTCTCTCTTCTTTCTCTCCTCCCCACATTTCCACTGGCGCCGCGCTCAAATGTAGTTTGTTAAGCTGGGGCCAGTGTCAGTAAAGCCTTCCCTGTGTGTGCGTCTGTGTGTGTGTTGTTAACGTTTAACTCATCTGTCACACACTTTGGTCACAGTATTGACCCTGTATTGCCTACAGTACGGCTCTGTGTGCATGTGTGTGAGAGATTTATGTGTTTACGCAAGTATAAGAGAGGGTGAGAGGTGTGTGTGTGTCTGTCTTAGGAAAGGGCCTAGAATTTTCCTAGTACTTTTCTCCTGCTCTCCTTTGGGCATTTGGAGCTATAAATATACCTCAGCATGCTAAAAATGTGCAACAGTGTAAGTTTGTGTGTGAGTGTGTGTGCTTGTCTGTTGGAGACTTGCTACTAGATTTTAAAACTACATGGATAAGAGTGTTGGGGTTGGTGGTTTTTCTCTCTCAGTTAACAGTTCTTTAGTTTATGCATTATTTTGCTGATGTGGAAGAAAAAGTTGGCCCTATGAAATTCGTTTTATTTTTTCCCCAAATTTCATTTACATTTTTCCAAATTCCGTTTTATTTACTTTATTTTTATTTTCAATCCGCTCAAGTTACATTTTTAATGGTTAAATAAAATTGTAGTAATTGTCAAAAACCATGTGTAATTAATAAAAAATCATGAAACTTATGCAATTTAACAACCGAAGTTTCTATTAGAAGTTTAACAAAATCTGCATGTTTAGGGCCTTTTGAAATACATTGAATGTTTTTTTCTTAAATTCCGTTTTTTTTTTTTTTTTTTTTTTTTTTTTACCAAATTCTGTTTTCTGCTTTAATTTTTCTGGATTCCATTTTAATGTACTTTTAATTAAATTTATATAATTAAAAAAACATGTCTTCTTAATTTAATTCATATAAACAGCAATTTTCATGTTTAAAAAAATATTTCTATGAAATTGTGATTATTCCTTAAAAATAAGGTTTTATAATAATTTATTCAACTGATAACAGTAATACATTTCTGTAACAATTTCTTTAAATTTTCGTTTTTTGTGTGCTTTAATACATTTTTAATACTTTAATAAATAAAACATACCGGTTGTACTGAATGTCAGCTTGCTTATTTTGCTCAAGATAAGGATTTATTACCTCCAAATGTCATGCAATATAGAAACGATGCCTCTAACCACAGGTCTAGAGAGGCTGTCGTAGCAAAACCACACAACTTTGCAATGCTGTTTGCGAATGTGTTGTAGGGCGAATGCGTTTCAAGGAAATACACCGATAATTCGTTGCGTTCTTGTGCTGATAACGGAACTGCGACCAGTAGTTGGCTCACCGATGCTTCGGGAAACGCACCCTGGTTCCGTTACAGTTCACGTTTACGCCCAAACCACACCTATGAATGATGAAGACTTTTTCAGACCAACCCCTTTTTGCGTCAGGCTACAAGCGCAGTTTATCTCGCCGGTAGAATGGCAACAGCGCCCAAGACACGCCCACAAAGTTACTTGCGCTTTCGCGCTTTGGATACTTGCGTTTCAGAACGTTAAAATAGGGCCCAATAACTCTTTAAAGTTTGGTGGATTCTGATTTTTGGCTGTCTTTATCATTCATTTACTGGGAAAAAAAACACTGTTCTGAAAATTATTCCAATGTTATTGTTCCTCTGTGTTGTTATCATTATAGTTGGGGTATGTTCTCACAGAATTAGAATGATTGTTCAAAATGTTTAGTTCTCATCCTTTGTGTGAACTGTAGTTTAACTACTTTAAATTATTTAGTACAATAAACTACGCTTTCAATGTAACAAACTTTAAAATGTGGCCTTGCTTGTCCATTCACTTTGTTTTTGCTGTTTTTTGGCTCTTGGCAGAGTATTTCCCCATTTGTTGCTCATTTGTAGAGCAGATGGGAGAGTTTGAGATGTTTTTTAGTGGTGATTTGCTAGTTGTGTAATGTACTAATTTTTCTCCATTACGCACACACTTTACTTGGGCATGTCCATTCTGAATCTGTCTTGTGTGTAATCTAGGCTTTATATGCTGGTGGTCCCCTTATGACATCAGCACCCAATCATCTCAGATGTTCATTTTGTTTCTGTCAAACAAAACTTGAATCTCTGGAAAGTTTCTTTGGCTGACGTCAGTTTCATGTTCTCAATTCAAATGCCATTTGCTAGAGACAAACTCCCATTTCAAGCTCTTGTTTTCTCATATCATCCTCTTTCTGTTTTGTACCTGGACTGTGTGAAATGGGATCAAAGTGGCAAGCGGGTAATAGCTGAGTTTTGAGAAGAAAAATCACGCTTTTCACAGGGTTCTCTGGGTCATTCTCTTAAGATGTTCTCTGTTTTTCTCTCTCTGTCTAATGCTCTCTCCCACATCTCACTCTCTCTCTCAAATCTCTGTAACACAAACTGTTCATTGGTTTAGGAGGTGTGCATTTGTGTTCCTTTAAGACTTCATGCTTAAATGCACACAAACTAAGACGAATGTAACGCAACTTTTTACACAGGAAGTTTAGGTGGGACATTTGGTTAAATAGTTGCTGTCATGGGTGGTATCGGGGGAGGGGCATTCTCGTTTTACAGAGCATTTGATTGAACAAAAATCATCAATACTTTGTTTTGATGGGTATCTTTAATGTAGAAATAAGAGATAAATTAAAGCCTTATTTGGATGGGACTGGTTTTCCATGGGGTTCGTCAGAGAAATTTGTGTTTCACAGACATACTTTGCGATTTTAATTCCTGTCAGAATTTGTGTTTTCTCACACAACATCAGTAAAAAATCAGCAAATGAACATATAAATTATAATAGATGAAAAGACATATGCATTATACGTGATGCACGCACGTACGCACAGCACATGACCTTCTGTAACACCCACTGTCTAGAAAACACACACTCCCACCTCTAGTTTTGCAGCCTTTAGTCTGTGTGAGATGAAATATGTTAGATTATTGACAGCCCTCTCCCATGTGAAAAATGTGCTTAATTGAATGGAATGTGCACTCGTAGTAACTTCAAATCTTAAAAGTGCATTTTTTAAAAACTTAACTTGTAGATAATATGAAGAGTTCAGATGCAAAAGCCTCTAAGTGCTATTTTAAATTTTCTTCTAAAATGACCATTTTTATCAAGCTTGTATATTAAAGTTCAGTAATTTCACTTAAATGGCAATGAAGATTACCTATTAAGTGTCATTTAAGTGAAATTACTGAACTTAAATATTACAAGTTTGATAAAAATGGTCATTTTAGAAGAAAATTTCAAATGGCATTTAGAGGCTTTTGCATCTGAGCTCTTCATATAATAATACTGAACGAAAAGGCCAATTAAAAAAGAGTTTCTAGAACACACTTTAAAGGAATAGTTCACCCAAAAATGAAAATCATCCCATAATTTACTCTGTTTCAATCCATCCTCGGTGTATATGGCTTTCTTCATTCAGCCGAACACAATTGGAGTTATATTAAATAATATTCTGCCTCTTCTCAGCTTTGTAATGGGATTGAATTAATGCATCCATTCATCATAAAAATAATATTCGACTTCAGTGTATTAATAAATCCTTCTGAAGTGAAGCGATGGGTTTTAGTAAGAAAAATATCCATATTTAAAACTTAATAAACATGCACTGGCTTCCGGCTAATGGTGTATGCGTGTTCACGAGCGGAGTCGAGTTCTGGCGGAAGGGTGACCTCTGACCCGACGTATAATGTAGGCGTAGTTTAAGCTTAGATGAGAATTGATGAACGGGGAAGCACAGAGGATAGAGCAAAACAAAACGCCAGTCATGAAACAGAAGTCAAAAATAATACGTTTGGGAAATTTGGGAGGATTTCGATATAAGAGGACAGGGTAGGGTCAGAGGTCACCCTTCTTTATAAAGTTTTAAATATGGATATTTTTCTGACAAAAATCTTTTCTGACAAAAACTTCAGAAATGCATTTATTAACACACTGGAGTCATATGGATTACTTTTATGATGAATGGATACGCTTTTTGGAGCTTCAAAAAAGTTAAATTTTTGGGTGAACAATTCCTTTAAGTACATTCCTGCACTTCGTAATACTATTGTCAAATTAAACTATTTACTTTAAAGTATATATTAAATCATTATGTTTTAATAATATTGTTGTGCTGACTAACTTCAGCTAATTTAAAGTACTTTAATATCATTTTAGCTATCAGCAGTGTTATTTAATATTATTTAAAGCTGCCTTGTCGAGACACAACCCACGTAAAATTGATAATTCTATGAATAACTGCTATTGCAGATTTTGAACAGAGATGGCGACAAAGAGGAAAAACTACAGACTGCAGCTTTAATATTACAGTTAAGGTTAATATATTTTAAACTGACTAGGCTACTTACAGTAAGTGGGTCAAAAAACAAGTGCACTAAAGTGCAGCTAATTGCATCTAATATCAATTTTAAAAACATTTAATTGCAATTAACACACACTAAAGTGTGTGCAAACGTTGCACTTATGTATGAAGAGTTCAGATGCAAAAGCCTGCATATGTGCATTTGAAATTTTCTTCTAAAATGATCATTTTTATCAAGCTTGTATATTTAAGTTCAGTAATTTCACTTAAATGGCAATGAAGATTACCTATTAATTGTCATTTAAGTGAAATTACTGAACTTAAATATACAAGCTTCATAAAAATGGTCATTTAGAAGAAAATTTCAAATGGCATTTAGAGGCTTTTGCATCTGAAACTCTTTCATATTCTTTTAAAGTATAGGCTGAAACCATATGTATAATCATCAGCTTGCTATCTTTCTCTAGATACTGGCATTGGCATCAGCCATTAAAAAAAATGTATCAGTCAATCACTTATTCTAATGATTTTAGTTAGTGCAGTCATGACCTGTCCACACTAGAAGATGAGCACAACGGGTGTTGCGATACATTATCATGAGAGAATTTCCTCTTACAGTTAATGAGTAATGAACACTGTGTATTTTAGTTAATGACTAAATGATGTCCAGCAGGTTGTGAGCTAACGCGTCTGAAACTACAATTTACACCCTTTCTTTACACCCTTAAACGGTAAAGTGTTTTTTAATATACATATTTTTATTTTTTTATTTTATATAATACTTGTTACATATATTACTTTTTTTGTTTTTTTGTGCAGCAATGACAATCAGTAAGCCATTTGCAGATTAATTCCTAAACACTGACTGTATTTGGGTGAGATCTATAAAATACAACAACAGCAAACTGACTGTGCTACAAACATAAATACAGTAATATATAGAGAACCGGCCAGAGCCCCGATAGCAACCACACAACACGTGTAAAAACACTCAGAGCAACTTAGCAACAGCACAACAATACATACAATCCATTTCAAACACCTTATAACCTATGAAAATGAAGTCTACTCTACAACTATAACAAGAAATATCATTGAAATCACTTTCAGAATGATTTTGCTGATGAATATTAAAAACAATGATAACCAATCAAAATCCAGCTGACTTTAAAGAGCTTTTGCATTTAAAGCAGCAGAATACATAACTCAGAAAGTGTTGAAATCTAACTATTTTCACATATCCATTTGGTGCCGCTGTGGCACAGAAATGACACACCTGACCTTAAAGAGAAAGGGAAAAGCGCATCATTTGAGAGCGAGAGGAAGAAAGGGTGTAAATAACTCTCAATGGAGGAAGGAGAGGGTGTTTGTGAACAGCAGTCAGTGGAAAAAGAAAGTTTCCCGTTGAAGAGACAGTGTGTGGTGGAGGCAGCGAGAGGGGGCAGAGGTGTGTTAGTGAGGGGGTGTGAGAGGGACCGATAATGTTTCGTTTGTTTTTGAGGTCAATAGCTTGAATGCCTCTGGGATGGAAATGTGTGTGGGACCCGTTAGCATCACATACACACCGAACTGGAAGAGTTTGTGTGCCTGTGTGTAATACGTTAGAGATGCATCAATTGCAATGGTCTTGGCTGATTCCGATTTCCGTTTTTTCTTTTGTAAATGTGACCTGCTGATACCGATTTTAACGATTATTATTTTCTTTCTAATATAACTATAATTGACAGCATAGCATGTACAAACAAAAATAACAGTTTCATAAAAAAAAACACAAGTTAAAAGTCAAACAATTTAATAAACAAATTGCAAACAACAACAAATAAATGCAATAGAAAAGAGATATTTTTCATGTGGGTCTAACAGTAGGTTAGTATTCAGGTAAGAAATACTACAGACATTCTTGTAAATAACACTGGATAGTCTTCATTGTAAAAATGAAACGGATTAATGCGTACAATTAAAGTTACAAAAGGTATTCAGACAAGAGCAGAGAGCAATTTTATTTGTATTTTGATCTTTGATTAACATGAATCAGCAGCAGGAATATTAGACTGCTGTCACTTTAAGAGCTGCACTGATCCAGTATACGGTTACACAACATGCATTATCTTTCTCAACTTTTTACGTCCCAAAACTGACTGTGTTTAACTGATTACTTGCCAAGACAGGCATTTTTACCTAATTTTATGTGTATTTGACCGTTTAAGCTGAAGTCGGGCTGGGCAATGATTAATCGTGATTAATCGCATACAAAATAAAAGTTTGTGTTTACATGCGTGTGTATAATTATTTTCTATATATAAATACACATATTTGCATTTATGTACTTAATATATATGTATACATAATTAATATTATTTATATATATATATATATATATATATATATATATATATATATATATATATATAATTAGGGCTGTCAGTTAAACGCGATATTAACAGCGTGTAACCCAAACCCATTTTATCGGCGTCAATTTTTTAGCACGGGATTAATGGCCTTTTTGTCCTAGCAAATGTTGTTTTTTTTCACATGCTTTTGCAACAGGCACGCGGCATGCACGGCGCCATGAAACCCATTCATTTCAATGGCTTGCACCGCGTGAGGACGTTTTGTTGCTACGTAGACCAAAGTGCAATTGGATCTAGCTAGACCGGAAACAAAACAACAGGCACTACACCGCACACATTTGTTTCAGTGTGTTAGCCGGCCTAATAGTAGGTTAAAGTTACGTTTTGAGTGGAGGACGAGCGCGAGACGCCGAAATGCATGCCAATAAGATTCTGAATAAAGAATCTTTAAGTTTACTTTTAAAAAGTTGCCAAATGGTTCAATTGACAAGACCAAAGTAGTCTGTGTGTTTTGTCGTTGTAAACTGAGCATTTATCATCGTAGCACGTCCAGTCTGAAACACCACTTGATGATGGCCAAGCACACACACACACACAGCTGATGCGATTGTCCGCCCGGCGCCCCTCATTAATACTCGTCAGTATTTCTCTCACCGTTTTATTGATAGCCAGTGTTACATCGTGTGATTTGCGCCGAGTTAGTGTGAAATTGAACACCGTAGCCTATATGTACATAAAATAAATCAAGAGACATTTAGAATAGATAAAAATGTGTGATTAATTGTGATAAATCGCGAGTGAACTATGATATTTAATATGATTAATCGTGATTAAATATTTTAATCGTTTGACAGCACTAATATAAATATAAATATTTGAAATATTAAAAAAAATGTTCTTAAATATATAGATGCATGTGTGTGCATTTATATACACAAAATAATTATACACACTACACACACATTATGTAAACACAAACTTTTATTTTGGATGCGTATTAATCGCGATTAATCGTTGCCCAGCCCACTCATTTTGGTACTTGGGACTCACCAGCTGTTTGAGCGGCGAATTTATGTATGGACCACTTATATAGATTGGCATGTGCTTTTGGTGTGAGTGCGGAACCTGTGTAAATTAGTAAAATTATACGCAATACAGTATAAGCACTATTTAATCGGCAACAAATGGCTTCGCGCATTCAGAAAATCGTCTGATTCGGTCCATGGCCGGGTGATCGATGCATCTCTATAATACGAGTATTGTATCTCTATAATAGTTCCTGCTTATGAGTATATTTTAGAATTTAGATTTTAAGTACAATTTAAAATGCTAGCTTTTAGGGCTGCACGATTTATCAAAATATACTGAAATTGCGGTTTGTACAACAGCTGAACGGCTCAGTTTTTAGTAAATGCTGCTCCACATGAACCCCATCTCTGCATTGGCTCTGAGTTTAAGTCACTTTAATGTGCATTTGGAAACGCAACCTGTTCACACCCAACCATCTACCCAAACTGATAATAAGAAGCGCTCATCACCAAAAGAGAAGCAAATTTAAAGTTTGAGAGTCTAATGTTTGAAAATGTAGAAATGATTATTTTTTTATTATTATTTATCCTTATTTATGTACAGTATAACCACAAAATGTTGCCTGAATTGTGCAGGCGTACTAACAAGCACAGCAAACCTAGATATGTGTTTATCCCCAAATCGTGCGGCCCTATTAGCTTTAAGAATCTGGAAAATAAGACTGATTTCTTTCGCTCATTTCCATGAACGCTGGTGTGTTTTGTTCAATAGGTTTCAGGGCGTCCTGTTCAGACCTGTGTATGACATGTACCGCATGCCTCTCCTACGCGTTCCGACATGACAGACCTGGGAACTCCCTCAGCACAGACACATGCAGGACAGGTCTGCAGGTTATGGACACAGACAGGTGGCTGATGGGATTGTGTGCAGTTTCTCTTCATTCACATGAGAGAAACCCGATCCTTCACACATTTCAGCCCTGGCAGCTGTGCTGAGAGCCTTGAGACGTGTGTATGTGTTTTTACGTGTGTATTTGTATCTGGGTCTACAGTAACTCTTGGAATGTGGTCAGTTTGTTTTAATTCCCGTTTCTCCTCTGTAAATATATCTTAAAGTCGATATGAAACGGAAGTCTTTTCCTCTCTATTTTGACACGTATCTGAGTGAAACAGCTTCTGGATTGAATAAAACGTAGGGCGGAATTTGATTTCGTCCTCCAGGAACTGATTGGAAGGTGGGAAGTTGGGCATTGATAACTAAATGGAGGCAGGTCTGAATGGCAGTTTGCAGTCAATTGTGGGGATATACTGTATAACACCACCCTCCTTCGAGACATACACTGCCGTTCAAAAGTTCAGGATTGGTAAGGTTTTTAATGTTTTTAAATGAAGTATATTTTGCTTCCCAATGCTGCATTTATTTGAGTAAAAATACAACAACACACGCACACAAAACCCCAGTAATATTGTGAAATACTATGACAATTTAAAATAACTTAAATTTATTCCTGTGATGTCAAAGCTGAATTTCAGCATTGCTACTCCAGTCTTCAGTGTCACATGATCGTTCAGAAATCATTCTGATTTGATGCTCAAAAACATTTATTATTATTATCAATGTTGAAAACAGTTGTGTACATTTTTTTTAAGGATTCTTTGATGAATAGAAAGTTGAAAAGAACAGCATTTATATAAAATATGATCTTTTTGTAACATTATAAATGTCTTTACTGTAACTTTTGATCAATTTAATTCATCCATGATGAATAAAAGTATTGAATTCTTTTATTTCTTTCCCCCAAATTAAAATAAAAATGTATGCTACTAATGCATGATTTTTTGAAGGATCATGTGACACTGAAGACTGCAGTAATGATGCTGAAAACAGCTTTGATCACAGGAATAAATTACACTTTACAATAGATTCACATAGAAAACAGCTGTTTTACATTTAAATAATATTTCACAATTATATACTAATTAATTAAAAATATTACTGTTTTTTTAAATCAAATGAATGCAGTCTTGGTTAGCAGAAGATACTTCTTTTAAAACTATTAAAACTGTTGACTGGTAGTGTATGTCATGAAGGGAACAAGGGTTAGCATATTTAATTCAAAGATTACGGGGGCATATGAATAAGAAAATGCACAAATAAATAATTTAAAATGCACTGCAACACTGTAAAAATAGTCAAAATTTGAATAGTCAAATTTGATTTCGCACATGAATGCAGTTTTTCTTTTCATGTCTTAATGCATTTTTTAAATTGCCTTTTGTCTTTGGGGGCTGTTTGCTTTTGCTAGTCATTTGCCAGACTTGAGAGCATTTTATTGGACAAAAATGGAAACGCCCCTGAGTGCAAGATGACTCATCAGTTCATTTCCAGAAGTGAAATACTGTACATTATTTGCATATACTTATAATACAAGGTTTAATTTACTCACCTTTTCAAAGGAAATCGGCATATATTATTAGATATTTCGGATCTATGTAAATATGTACACATTTATTACATTACATTTAATGAAAGATATAAATATTGCTGTTTACGTTTTCACAAGGTGTCTTAATATTTTCTACATTTGCAAAGAAAGAAAGAAAGGGAGTGGGAAATGAGAAAAAGGAGAGAAAGCGAGGATAAGAATTGTTTGTTGAAAAATGAGACAGTCTGGATATTATTATTGAAGGTGGGGAGTTTTTGTGGTTTCTGCTCACTGTGGGTGGAGCAAATTAAACAAGAAACTCACTTCTGGGCATCCGAGTATCCAAACATCATTCACAGCCCCCTTCTTAAAGGGACAGTTACACCTCTCCAAAAGCGCTCTCTTTCAAAGCTTTTCATTTTCTCCAGTCAGTATGCTAAAATGGTTCATTATTTTCTTTTTGTGTTTCTGTGTGATAATAGATCATAATTGAGTTCCACTGAAAGCATAATTTAATCTCTCTTGGATGCGTGTGTGTTACAGATCAGTGTGCGTGCAGTGAGGAGACGTCGGAATGAGCTTGATTGTTGGACCTTCATCCAAGTGAGGTGCGTAAATCAAACCCGCAGCATCCTCTGTCATCAATGCCCTGACACTGTGCCTGCACTAAACACACTTAGGCCGTGTGTCCACCAATGCGTTTTCTAGCCAGCTGAAAACGCTAGAACGCTCTACTGAAGATGCCTAACTGTGGGCTCTTGAGAGCGTTTTGGCAGTGCAGCGTTTTTTTTCCGTTGAGACGTCACGTTGCTTTGATACAGAATATCCGCAGCACGGTTTACTTGTAACTGATTTCGCAGATAATTTGTTTCATACTAAAAAAATTTTTCATCCTTGTTGTTCGGTTAGCTCTGATGGTTGATGTCATTGTACAGGAAGATTCGGTGTTGGTTTACGTCCCGCCCCTCCTCCACTGTGATTGGACAGCTGGGTAAAAAGTGACAATGATGAGTGCTGCGTCTTATCCAAGGTTGAACGTTTTTCGAACTCTCGGTGACCAGTAAAAAACGCCAGGGTGAAAAAACGCTCAGCGCCTCGTTACGCTCATGGCGTTTTTAAACAATTGAAAAACATACGCCAGGCGCGTGGAAAACGTGGCTTTGGTGGACACACGGCCTTAAGTCAGTCCAATAGTCCAATACTTTATGAACTCCTCATGCAACTCAAATTCAGGATTTTTAATTAAAGAGTTACACTTTCACATTGTATATATATAATGTATTTATTAGGGGCGCAACTGAACACAGTTGTCACGGTTCGGATACGCACCTTGGTTTTGGGGTCACGGTTCGATAAAAGTTTGGTACAACTGGAAATGATAGGTTTCATTTAATTTAGTTAGAAAAGACTGTAGTGCCAATAACAGTTTGTTCCACCTAGTGGCCTTTAGTCCGCGCTGAGGTAGTTGGTACAGTTCAGCCTCCTCTAGTGTATTAAGCACACAGCGTTACCTTTTGAAATACACTGTCAGATTTTATGGCTGTATACATATAGCGATCAAACATATTGAGTTGTATCATCTCTCTTATGAGGTGCATTGTGTTGTTGGCAATGACCTTTGAATCCTGTTCAGCATTAAGAGTGTTTTGGTGCAGGATAAAATGAAGAAGATGTTTGAAATGGATAGAATTGTTGAGAGCTTGTTTAGTAAGACATAAACCTTCCTCAGATGTTAAGTTGACAGTTACAGTTGACCCAACATTTTATGTCATGGTATATCACAATATTTGGCAAGACATTGAACAATACATTTGAATAGTTTTAATATGCATGTATGAATTATCATTATTTTTAATATTAAAAAATCATTTAAAAGCAATTTGTTGTTTAGAGTAATCCAGCAAATTAAATACTTTAATTTTCTCATTGTATTCAAAAGTTGATAAATACGATAAACAAAAAAATAGGCGTTTAGTGGAAAAGACACTTCACATTTTGTAACTCTTGAATTGAAAACAAAATACTAGTAAAACTAATATTATAAAATAGATACTTTGGATCCTAAATTCTGGTTGAATGAGCTACAATCGTTGTAATATATCGCGTCAATATAGCCCCTTTTCCACCAAAGCATTTTGAGAGCCGGTTCGATATGCCGGTGCCTGTATGCGAACCAGTTCTTTGTGTTTAAACGGCCAAAGAACCGGTCTCCGGCCGGGAAACTGGTTCCAAAGTAGCACCAACTCTTTGCTGGACTAGAACCGTTCTTTTACCACGTCATGCTTACATCGGGGGCTGGGGCGGGTTTAGATGTGTTCTAAACATCTTTTCTGACCATAATATAGGATCGCAAAGCCAGGAGAAACATTTGCAGAAACACGATGGAGTCCGCCTTTGTAATTGTTATGCTTGAAGTTGGCGCAAGCATTTCTATTTTTTTTTAAATTGAAAACATTATAAGCAAAGAAGAAAACAGTCACAATATAGAACAAATAAATGGAAAGAAAAAAAGACAAGACAGTGGTACATAACTTATCAGAAAAGATTACATATCAAACGAAAAAATTAAAAGACTTACATATTTCAATTGACTTTTTAAAGTCTTCTTGGTACACGAGTTAGAGATAATCCGTAATGTTGTAACTTACGTAGACATGTACGTAATGCAAGCGTTTCTAGCTAAGACGTATGGTGACGTACACAGTGACGTGACGACGTCGTTCCCTGGGTGCTCTAGTCAGTTGAAAAACAAATTCTGAGAACTGGTTCGGAACTGGTGCTGGTTCAAAGTTGGTTCGGAGTTGGTTCAACTTGCGAACCTGTTCAGAACCTGTTTGTTTTTCCACTGACTAGAGCGCCCAGGAACGGCGTCGTTACGTCACTGTGTACGTCGCTGAGAAGCGCTTGCAGGTACATTGCTTTGGGATTAACTCGTGTAAGTTACGAAGAAAACTTTTGATATGTAAGTCTTTTAATCTTTTCGTTTGATGTGCAATCTTTTCTGAAAAGTTATGTACCCCTGTCTTGTGTCTTTTTTCTTTCCATTTATTTGTTCTATATCGTGACTGTTTTCTTCTTTGCTTATGTTTCAAATAAACAAATAAAAAAATAAATAAAAACGCTTGCGTGTTTCTGCAGTTTCTCCTGGCTTTGCGAATGGTCAGAAAATATGTTTAGAACGCATCTAAACCCGCCCCAGCCCCGACGTAAGCATGACGTGCTAAAGAACGGTTCTAGTCCAGCAAAGAGTTGGTGCCGCTTTGGAACCAGTTTTCCGGGCGCGAACCGGTTCTTTGGCTGTCAAAACACAAAGAACTGGTTCGCGTGCAGGCATCGGCTCCGAACCGGCTCTCAAAATGCTTTGGTTGAAAAGGGGCTTATGAGACCCAGATATATATGGGCCAGAAGGCGCCTTCTAGTGGTGTAACCCTAAACCTACCCCAGAACTAAACCTACCATAACCGAACAAAGCTCTGTGCGGTGTTATATTGACGCTAAAGGGTGCCATGTCCGTTGGATTTAGACAAAATTTCAAGTGTCACTATATGACACCCTCAGGATGAGAATGCGTTGAAATACTACAGCCACTGCAATTTCTTGAACAAGAATAATGGATGTCAAAACATGCAAATTCAGAGCGATGATTTAAACTTTTATTTTGAAATCTATGAACCGTTCACATTTTTAGTAATATATTAATGTATTCTCCTGTGTTGGCGTAGGTTTATAAACTGACTCTTACACTCTTTCTTCTTTCTCTTTCTCGCTTCAGCTGTCTGTTTGCAGTCTCACTGACAGACAGACACGACGCATTGCTGCAACCCAACCCCCTCCGTTTCCTCTCCATCACCAGCCAATCAAATGCACTCTGAAAATAAATTATCCAATCATGGCAAGCAAGTGACAAGTGGGGCCCAATCACAGCTCCCCAATGTAAACCAAGCACAGCAGCAAGGACCTGCTGGCAACCAAGGGTCAAAGGGCAGTGGGTCTGGGAGCCATGGAGTCAAATCCAACCAGATTTCTCCTGGCAACCCTACACTGAAGAGCCTCAACCAATCCGGTGGTGGCATTGGTGGGATGATGAAGACCAAGGCAAAGAGGGAAAGGAGCGTCTCCATGGACACAGGAGACCAAAGAGAGTCACTCACCCCTGTTTTGGAGCCAGATGCCAAAGGTAGGCGTAATGAAACTCTCATCCGAATGTCCACCAGCCGCCCACAGTCCGTTGAACAAAATGCCATGAGGTTTATCAAAACATGACTGACTAGCTTTACTTTATGTAATATCTGTTGGTTTTCTAAAGCCACCTGAGAAACAAATAACTAATCTCTGGATTCGGCTGTATACACCTGTATATTTTCCTTAGATTTCCAGATTACAGCCTGAAACATTGAGTATATACATATATACTGTATCTACATCAGAGATTTTAGTTAAAGGGATACTTCAGGATTTAGCATTAAGCTTTGTATTAGTAGAAAACCTGTAGTATTTTTGAATTACCATGCTTTCCACCCTCATTTCGAATTACCATGCTTTCCACCCTCTTTCCGCAAAATCTTGGGTAAAGGACTTGGGCGTTGTTTTTGATGAGGGTCTGAAATTTGACAAGCAGATAAGCTCAGTGGTCAAATCTGTTTTTTCCAGCTCCGTCTTTTAGCCAGAGTAAAGCCAATTTTATATAATTTTTTAATAATTTTGAAAGACTAATTCATGCATTCTTAACATCGAGGTTAGACTACTGTAACTCACTGTATTATGGGATCAGCTAATCAGCTTTATCCCGGTTACAGATTGTACAAAATGTGGCGGCAAGACTTCTAACAGGTACTAGAAAATGGGACCATATTACTCCAGTGCTACGTCAGTTGCACTGGTTGCCTGTACAATACCGGGTTGAGTTTAAAATTCTTCTTTTGGTCTTCAAATCCTTAAATGGTTTGCCCCCCCCCCCCTTCCTTTCGGAACTACTGGTAGAACACCATCATGTCATATCTCTCAAGTCGTCAAATCAGAGACTACTATGTAGACCGAAATTCAAATTAAAAAGTAGGGGTGACCGCGCGTTCTCCGTTGCTGCGCCAAAACTGTGGAATGCGTTACCTTTTTAATATTAGATTAGCTCCTTCCTTGTCTGTTTTTAAATCGAGATTAAAAACCTATCTTTTTGATTTAGCATATGACTAAGTTTGTAATATATTGTATTTGTATGCTGTTTTTATTTTTAATTCTCTCTGTTAATGTCTCTTTTGTATTTGATGTGAAGCACACTGGACAACTGGTGTTGTAGTTAGTAGTGCTATACAAATAAACTTGACATTGACATTGACATTGACATATCCCTCTGAGACGAAAGATTTATGTATTTTTCATCTGGAAAAAATCCTCAGATGACACAAAAATCGTCATTTTGCATAATCAGAGGATTTTTTGGCCAGAGGCTAAAGACTAGTCAAAAGTAGGGTCTGTCCCGCATTTTCTCAACCCGCCCATAGAGGGTGGGATCTAGGGCTGTCACGATCACCGCAATATTGTAGTCCCGCGCTTCTGACAAGTCAACCGCAGAGGATTGCACGTAAACGCAGCAACCGCGATATTCACGTTTTTTTTATAAGGCTATACTCTACTTGTTTTGAACTTCATGCATGTGTATTGAATGTTAAACAAGTTCATAATGATAACAACAAGACTGTTTATCTTGGTGATGTGTAGCCTACAGAGGCTTCACACAGACAGTGATTAGAGATCTGCAGAGCGCACGCGATTACCTGCGTCTGTCTTTGAAGTCGTGAAAAGGTTGCCGTGTCAAAGAAAAGCGAAATATTTGTCGTTTCATCATTTTAACCTTCACGTCACGGGTATTTCCCACAAATGCGCGTCAGCAGCAGCGCTGGTCAGCATCCCACAGCGCGAGGAAGCCGCAGGGAAATAAAATCACAGAGTCACGCATTGAATCAATGCCATATTGGTCTCTAATAAGTGAAGCATCAGCTTCCGCGTTACCCTTGCGACGCATTGCTGATCAGCTGAGCCTTGAAAAGTCGAACTCAAAGTTAAAAATAATTAACATCTTGTTTCATTACATCCCTTTTAACGTATAAGCTTCTTTGAACATGTTCGTTGAATAAACGGTTCAAAGTCCGTTGTCATAACAACATGCGCGCTGAGTGAAAGCCTTTCAATAATGCTTTCAATGCGCAGATAGACGCAGTTTAGTTTCGGTTATTGGTTAAATGACCTCGTTTTTGTCCACATCGTAAACTTTATTTATATAGCAACAAATACATATAAATTAAATAAATAAATAAATGGCGGTAATGCCGCACTATTGAGCCACTCAACATTACCGCAAGGGAAATTCCATAACCGCGAAAGCCCTAGTGGGATCTCACTCACAGAATGAACACACAGTGTCAGCCATCTTTTTTTGGAAGCTAAGCTAGTAGGCTCTTGTTCTGTGGAGAAAGCTGAGTATAGGGGTTACCATTCGTCGTTTTTCCGGACATGTCTGACCGTCGATGTCCGGGGTTCAACTTTTTCTTTCTGCAGTCGCCATTCACTGTTTACATGTACACCTTTTGTTTCAGTCTAACTGAATTCATTCTGATTAGTGAATCTGAATGTAGTGTTTACATGAACGTTAAACAAGTGATCGGTTGATGTGCGTTTTAACATTGCTAAGAAAACCACGCTCCTCCGTGAGAGATACAAGACCGGTGCGTCTCACAGCTATCACTGATTGGTAATCACGCCACCGGCCTCGTACCGTTCTCCGCGGCCCTCACTCGTCCCGCTCGCCACAGTAAACATGATGAATGGCGACTGTAGGACGCAAAAGCTGAATCCCGCACATTTTGAGAGATCTCGAAACACATTTTGGGGCAGACTCATCACGGAGACTCACTAGTAGCCTAGACTTGTTGTTTAACTACTGCGCTGTTAACGGTAGGCGTGGCTTCCTAGGGCAGTGAAGCAAGTGCATTCTGGGAGTTGTTGTCTTTCATCCACATAAGCCAAAAATAAATTTTCTGACTTTTCTCAGTCTAGAAAGCTCCAAATTCAAAAATAATTTCACATTTCTTTATTTCTTCCTATTTTATATACACATTCATCTTTCCAGATGTGAAGGATCCCTTTAAAGGAAAATTGAAGATAGTTTGTTTTATTTTGTTCTTGTTGTTGAAATGGATAGGACCCATGCAAGGTGTGCATATTATAATACATTTTTATAATTTTTTTGCAAATATTTGTAATTGTTTTTGACATACATATGTTAAAACTGAAACCTTTTCCACCTTAATTTTACTCACAAAATTCAATTTGTTAATATTGATATCTGATATTTGATTTTAGATTCTGACATTCATTAAAAAGAGAGAGATTGACACTGTTAACCTGTTTGGAAAAAAAATGATTATCCACATTTGGCTGTTGTTAACCAATTATTATAATATAATGCTTACTATTTTTACACAGCCTCCTATTTTCAGGAAGGAGATCTCTCACAATTGGATCATCATTCTAAGGTCCTTGGGATCAAAAAGTTTGAAAATTGTTATATATTCGCTTTAAGTTAATGGTTCTGTGTCTAAATGGCCAGAACTGCTGAAAAGTGGACCAGACTTGTTATGCTCATTATTAAAAGTCAGACTAGCATATTACAAACACACATCTGTGTACACATAGCATATATGATACTCAATTGGTCATGCACGACCAAATTCAACACTACACATATTCATTTGACAAATTTTTATGTATCACTGTATCTCTCAATCAACAACATAAAAAGGCCATACTTCTGGAATTCCCCTTTTAACTGGAAACACAGTAAAGATGAAACTGCTTGTTTTCAGCCGCCCCAAAATGTCCTGACCTTTCTGAGTGTGTGTGTGCGTGTTTTATATATTTGTATCATGCAAGATGTTATGCTCCTGAAACAACGCGCAATGCATGTGCACACATGTGCTTGTGTTTTCCTTTTGGTCGTCCTGTTGTGTGTCACTCTCTAATTAAGTGGGGGTAGAGAGACACACTGCACACACACAGGAAGTAGAATAGAGCGGGTGAAGAGACTGAGGGGGAGGGAGACTCTACGCAACAAGTTCCTGAATGACAACAGGTTCCCTAGCACACACACACACATAGTTCCCTAATGTGGTTTGGTGATTTTGACAACAAAAAAAGCAGAAGATATGAAATACTTTTTTGCATAAAGACATAATAATTCTTTTTTGACAATTAAGCACACTTTCTCCTCAACTTATCATTACTGTAATCTGTGTTTTACTTTTGAGTCTTCTGTAACTCACATGATTTTTAAAGGAGTAGTTCACTTAAAAAAAAATAATTTTGCTGATAATTTACTCACCCCCATGTCATCCAAGATGTCCATGTCATTCTTTCTTCAGTCGAAGAAATTAAGGTTTTTGATGAAAACATTCCAGGATTTTTCTCCATATAATGCACTTCAGTGGGAACCAAACGGTTCAAGGTCCAAATGAGAGTTTCAGTGCAAACTACAAACTGTTCAAAGGGCTTTAAAACGATTCCAGGCGATAGATAAGGGTCTTAATCAAGCGAAAACAATCGCTCATTTAAAAAAAAAAGCATTTTGGAGCATTTGAGCTTATAAAACTTAACATTTTTTTATTTATTTATTTATTTATTTTAAATGACCGCTCGTTTCACTTGATAAGACCCTTATTCATCGTCTGGAATCGTTTAAAGTCTTTTGGACCTTGAACAGTTTGGTTCCCATTGAAGTCCATTATATGGAGAAAAATCCTGGAATGTTTTCATCAAAAACCTTAATTTCTTTTCGACTGAAGAAAGAAAGACATGGACATTTTGGATGACATGGAGGTGAGTAAATTGTCAGCAAAAGTTTTTTTAAAAGTGAACTACAATACAATTTAAATAATGCTTCAATGTAATGAAAAAGAATACAAATAAAAGTGATTGTCAATTATTGAGGCACACATTCTATTGAAATAATTTAAAACACTTTTAAATTAAATCACTTTTTTGTTAAATATAATAAGTGAATGTACTTTTTTATCAGTAGGTCTTCATCATTACATTGTATTGCTGCAAAAATAAAAATGCATAAACGTTTAAAAAAAAAAATATATATATATATATATAAATATATAAATCAAATTGGTTTACAATATCCCAAAACAAATGAATTAATAATAATAAAAAAGTCTAACTGCTTCACCAGGACCATCGTGAAATCGAATCATTCACCAAAATGAAAACGGACCAATAGGAATCTCACACTAGTGACTCTGTCGCAGGTGCTGTACTGATTGGATGCTGGTCTGTTTCTACTTTTGGTTGCCCTAGTAACACTTATGAATGCCACTACTGCTAAGATGTTGTACATGTCCTTTCATGTTAACCTGTTTTTATGCCACATAATTGTCAATAAACCCGTCTATGCTGATTTAAATGTGTGAAAGCAAACTGAGACTGCATTACGACAGTGAGAATTGGAGGAAGTGAGAATGTGCTTAATTGTCATAAAAATGCATAAAATGTATGGAAAATATGTATATGTATGTATTTAATTATTTGGAGTAAAATACTAGCAAAGCTTGTTCCTGACAGGTCTTGTGAGACACAAACAGTTTCTGCCCAATATGGAAAAGCAATAACAGGTCTTCTCTTCCTGGATTGCAGAGGCGTGTTTTTCTTTTCACTGTGTGTGTGTATGAGCACGCTGTTTCTTTTTGTTTGCTTCATTGTGCGATTCTTATTTTATTTCCATTTGCCCAGTGCTTTGTGTATGTTGTGTGTGTATTAGAGAGAGAGATCAGGGGAAATAACGGGCCAATAGTGTGATTTTGAGAAACTGAGTCATCTGGGCTTCCTGTAACAACACTGAAGCTCCTTTGTGTGTGAATACACACTCTCACGCTTTCACACAAAAACTCACACCTGTTTGGCTTTATAAGCGCATGAAAGGTAGAAGATGGGGTTATCATAGGTTGAAAAAAAATCATTTATTATTTCAATTAGTGTTTTGATTAAACATTTTATTTGACTGAAATGTTTCAAATAATATATTTGATTTTTTTATATTAAATATTTTAATAACATTTAAAATGTGAATAATATAAATATAAAAAATATCAATAATAATTTATTGTTTTGAAAATAGCATTTTAATTTCAATTAGTGTTTTGATTAATAATGTAATTTTACTGAAATGTGTAAAATAATATGAATATATTAGAATTGTTTAAATAATATAAAAATTTAAATAACATTTAAGATATAAATAATAATATTTTAAAAATATTTAAATAATTAAACAGAACAATTTATAGTTTTGGAAAATCCATTTTAATTTCAATTAGTGTTTTGATTAAAAATGTAATTTTACTGAAATGTGTAAAATAATATGAATATATTAGAATTGTTTAAATAATATAAAAATTTAAATAACATTTAAAATATAAATAATAATATTTAAAAAAAATTATAATTATAAAATAATGATTTATAGTTTAGAAAAATTAATTATAATTTTAATTAGTGTTTTGATTAAAAATTACATTTGACTGAAATGTGTAAAATAATATGAATATTAAGATTGTTTTAAACAATACAAAACGTTTAAATAACATTTAAAATATAAATAATAATATTTTAAAAATATTAAAATAATTTAAAATAATAATTTATTTTTTGAAAAATTCATTTTAATTTCAATTAGTGTTTTGATTAAAAAATAAATTTTAATGAAATGTGTAAAAATATGAATATATTAGATTTTTTAAATAATATAAAATATTGAAATTAGATTTAAAATATAAATAATAATATTTTAAAAATATTAAAATAATTAAAAATAATCATTTATAGTTTTGAAAAATTCATTTTAATTTCAATTAGTGTTTTGATTAACAATGTCATTTTACTGAAATTATTCAATTATATATATATATATATATATATATATATATATATATATATAAACATTTTAAAATATAAATAAAATATAATATAAATAACAATATTTTAAAATATATAAAAATATGTTTTACAAATAATTTTAAATGTAATTAATTTAAATTATTTATTTATTATTTATTTAAAACAATATTCATAAATTTGATGTTTTTTCCAATATATTAGATATTTTAATAACATAAAATATAAATGATATAATATTCATAATAATATTATAAATAATATAACATTCATAATGATATTATAAAATATTTTAATAAAAATGCTTCATATACTATTTTTTTGTCGTAATAGTAATAAATTAACAATTCTCAAGTCATGGATTTTATCAGTCAAAATATGAGGGAGTGCTTGGTTCTAGTTTTAGGTCAGTTATTAGTATAGTTGTAACACTAACTGTTACCCTGAGTTGTGGAGAAGAGTGGAATGAATCAGAAATGGTGTGGTGAGATCCTTCCCATCACTATCCAGCTGTGTTTCAGGGGTATTTCCTCTCTCTCTTTCTCTGTTAATATTGTTCACCCAGTAGAAAAGCAAACATTCAAATGAAATGCAATTCAGCCACTTCAGTCCACTCCACTGCCACACCTGGAAGGGACCAATGATTAAAGAGAAAGTAGACCAGAGAGAGAGAAAGAGAGCTGACTCACTCATTTACGTAAACTGATGTCTGCTGGGAACAAAAGAGGATGCAGAAAAGGTCAGCTCTTTATCTCTGCCCGCCGCCAACACCACAACCTAACGCTATGTGCTCTCTTCCTCTCGTTTTCACTCTCTCTCCCTGATTTCTCCCTTGCTCGTGTCTGGTATTCAAGGTTAGGGGATGTTTCAAGGCTTTGGAGGCCTTGTGTCCTCTCATACCTCTCAAATGCCAAAACATTTCTGGAGTAAGTTGTGTCTGGAGTATGTGACAATCCTATCAGTTTAAATGTGCTCTTTCAGCCAGTTTGTGGGTGTTTGCCTATGGCAGTGTGGATAGAAACCGTATTGTCATCTATGAACACGTAATTGTTTATTTGAAGTATGTTTACGTTGTTGTGCCTTATGTGTTTTCTCAATGGTGTCCAGTAGAGGGCGTGATGCGCAGCAAACGCAGGTGTGTGCTGGAGAGAAAGCAGCCGTACAGTGGCGATGAATGGTGTTCAGGGGCCGAAACTGAGGAAGAGGATGAGAAACCACTTTCTGCCACACACCGTGAGTACACACACACACAGTACTGACAGGCTCTACCTGTACATAAACACTGTCTTATAAACCTTAATGAATGTTTCTTCCTGTAGGCTGTTTACACAAACGTCTGGTTGATGATGTTGTCATAAAAACATGCAGTCCTGTTGATTCAGTGGGGAAAAAAGATTAAATGTTGTAATTAAGCTCACATATGTATTTCAGAATTGAGAAGAAAAAAAAGATGATTGAACTCAGTTACAGTAATGAAATCAAGACGGAGGAGGATTAGGGCCAAGCAATAATAAAAAATAAAACCATCTCTGAAAATTAATTTTGAGAAAAACTTGAAAAACAATCTTGACAATAAACTCGTTCAATTTCAAGAATAAAGTCGTTGTGATTTTATTTAAAATTTAATGAGTTTATTCTCACGAATTTTTTTCGAACTTTTTTTTCTCAAAACACAACAACCTTATTCTTTAAATACAATGTGAGTTTATTCTCAAGATTCTATTTCGACTTTTTCTCAAAATTTAATGAGATTTTCTAAAACACGACTTTATTCTTGAAATTTAACGAGTTTATTCTCACGATTATTCGACTTTTTGAGATGTAAGAGTTATTTTCTCGAAACATAACGACTTTATTCTTTAAATACAATGAGTTTATTCTCAAGATTCTATTTCGACTTTTTTCTCGAAATTTAACGAGATTTTCTTGAAACGCAACTTTATTCTCGTGTTTTGAGAATATGTGTTTATTCTCTCAATTTGTGTTTATTCTCTCGACTTTATTCTCGTGTTTCGAGAATATAAGTTTATTCTCTCAATTATTTCGACTTTTTTCTCGAAATGTAAGAGTTATTTTCTCGAAACATAACGACTATTCTTTAAATACAATGAGTTTATTCTCAAGATTCTATTTCAACTTTTTCTCAAAATTTAACGAGATTTTCTTGAAACGCAACTTTATTCTAATGTTTTCGAGAATATGTGTTTATTCTCTCAATTTGTGTTTATTCTCTCGACTTTATTCTCGTGTTTTGAAGAATATGAGTTTATTCTCTCGATTATTTTGACTTTTTTCTCGAAATGTAAGAGTTATTTTCTCTGAAACATAACGACTTTTCTTTAAATACAATGAAGTTTATTTTCAAGATTCTATATCGACTTTTTCTGAAATTTAATGAGATTTTTCTGAAACACGAACTTTATTTCTTAAAATTTAATGAGTTTATTCTCACAATTATTTCGACTTTTTTCTCGAGATGTAAGAGTTATTTTCTGAAACATAACGATCTTTATTCTTTAAATACAATGAGTTTATTCTCAAGATTCTATTTCGACTTTTTCTCAAAATTTAAGAATTTCTCGAAACGCAACTTTATTCTCGTGTTTTCGAGAATATGTGTTTATTCTCTCAATTTGTGTTTATTCTCTCGAACTTTATTCTCGACGTTTTAGAAAATATGAGTTTATTCTCTCGATTTTCGACTTTTTCTCGAAATGTAAGAGTTATTTTCTTCGAAACATAACGACTATTCTTTAAATACAATGAGTTTATTCTCAAGATTCTATTTCGACTTTTTTCTCGAAATTTAACGAGATTTTCTCGGAACACAACTTTATTCTCGAAATTTAATGAGTTTATTCTCAAGATTGTATAATTTTAATTTTGTACAAGTTTAATTTCGCATTATAAGACTTTAATCTCGAGATGGTTTTATTTTTTATTATTGCTTGACCCTAGTCCTCTAGGCGCATCCAAAATAAAAGTTTGTGTTTACGTAATATATGTGCATGTAGTGTGTATAATTATTTCGTATATATAAATGCACACATGCATGTATATATTTAAAAGAAATGTGTTCTTAATATATCATATATTTATACATAATATTAATTATAAGTATATACATGCAAATATTTCTTAAATATATACATGCATGTGTGTGTATTTATATATACAAAATAAGTATACACACAACACACACATATATTACATAAACACAAACTTTTATTTTTGAAGTGATTAATCATTGCCGAGCCCTATATATAAATAAATAAATAAATATAATAAATATATATATATATATATATATATATATATATATATATATATATATATATCATCACACAAAAGTAGTCATATATTTTTGACTACTTTTATTAAAAATACACATTATTTAGATCTTGGCCAACTGTCGGATGTTAAAACAGTCATTCCTTTTCCACTTCAACACCTCACATTAAACTGTGTGTTTGTGTCTGTGAGCATGGCTGTGCATCTGTCAGTTGGTGACCACAAGCCTGGAGAGAGAGGTGTGTGTCTCTGTGTGTGCACCCTGTGCTACCTTCTATTCTGTGCAGAGTAGAGCTGAGAAAGAGCCATTTAAAGACAAAAATAAAATGAAAAACAAACAGCCATTGTAATGGTTATGAAAGACAATACCATTTTTATGCCACTAAAAATGAATGTACCAAAAAGGAAAAAAAAGTTATGGTAACACTTTATTTTAGTGTATTTGTTACACATATTACATGTACTTACATTACAAATTATGCATAATTACATGCAAACTAACCCTAAACCAAACCCTTATCCTAATGTTATTGTTTATTATTGAGTTTTTATTGAGTTTATTGGTTATTATTGAGTAAGTGAGTTTATTTATGCTCACGCACTGTGATGAAAAGTCTTTAATGTTGTTTATGTGTGTGTGGTGTTTTTAATATGTTTTAAGACACACCCTTTGAATAACACTGCTATAGTCAGTATATGTGTAACAAGGACACTGTAAAATAAATTGTTACCTTTTTTTCTTGTGATTTTGGGGTCAAATATGAGCAGGGCATGTTCCTCTCAGGTCTCATGAGATTTAGCCAAACCGCTTCTCAACAAAGACGTTATGAATGTTGTGAAAGAGACATACAGTATGAAGACTCAACAACAACAACGAAAAAAAACAGAAATAAGTGTCTTAAAGGGATCACTCAACCAAAAAAAGGAAAAGAAAGTTCTGTCATCATTTACAGACCCTTATGTCTATGAAGTCTAATTCTGTATGACTTCTTCTTTTCTGTGGAACACAAAAGAGAAGTGTAGGTGATTGACAGACATTGTACAGTATACGGAATTGTAATTTTTGGGTGAAATATCTCTTAAAAATTCTGCCACGGCTGCCAGAATTGGCGTGAAGTTATTCAAATAACAACAAACTCCTATAATGTGCTTTTATATATAATTATTTTCTACACCATTGAGTGTACTCACCTTTCCAAGGTTGTTTTTAGCTAAAGATAGGTATTCAATTCAATTTAGTATGGTTTTTAAAATATTTATCAATTAGAGCTTATAATGCCATTTCTATCTGGCAAAGTCAATTAAATATTATAAATTAAAAAAATGTAAGGTCAACATTATAATGTGAACTTGCCATTTAATAGCATGCAAGGTATGATATTGAGCTTTCAGAGCTATTGTCCCCTCTTGTGAAGTAAGCTCAGCTTCCCTTATCTGTGTATAGACACGTGACTGAAGGTGTGTCGTGAAACATTACCTGCACAAGGGCAACATAACACCACTAACATACTTGGTGTTGCCCTTTAAGAAAAATGTCCAGCTCTGTAACCTTAACCTTTCCTGAGTCATATCAGAATTTGATAGACTTTAGGATGAATCAAAGTTTCCTAATATTTTGTGTGCTGTAACTTTTCACACATTTACCACTAGATTTCCATTAATTTCATATGAAAAAACATGGCCTATTTTTTTTTTTTTTTTACAAATCTTCAGTGTTTCATATCTGCCCACATACATTCATGACGTAAATGCTTAGCTTTCAGACGTGCATAATGGAACTGAAGCATTGGGAAGTTTTCTGTGGGATTTAGCTCCTCCTTGTGGTTTTCTGGAATATGTTTTTATTTTTGGTTGTAAACAAACGCCTGTTTTTGGATTGACATCTTTATTGTTGCATTTTTTTTAGAAAGGGTTATAATATATGCTAATAATTAAAAAAATCTATGCTATTTACATGATAATCATTCAGTACTGTGGTAGCATGTATTATCATCTGATACAATCGCATACTGATGGCCATCATGGCACATTCTCCCCTGAGCTTTTTTGTTAAAAGTAGACTCTATGAGTGGTATGTATTATTTAACTATAAAAATTAGTGCTACAAAAACTATAAAATCACTTGTATCAGACAATATTCTGATATTATTCATAATTAAATATATAATAATTCATATTTATTTCATAAATAAGAACTATTATTGCTTCTTACTTTCTTTTAAAAAGATGGTTGGGCACAGACAATAAAAGTGACTCAGTATGCTTGCAGAGTTAATTATTTGTCATATTAATAATTGCTATCATTGTTTATAATGACACATTTTTTGTCAGTAAAACTGCCATTTGACATCAGGTGACCTGACCTATATAAAATGTTTAAATACTTATTGGATCAAGATCAGTTGTCATTATAAATAGTTTTTCACTCATACACCTTTTCTTTTTTATATTTCTTCTATCCTCAGGTGAGCATGTTATGTGTCCCAGTCAGGGCCACCCTGTTTCATCGGCCACAGGCCATGTTAGTGATCCAGGAGGTCCAGGATTAGGTTCTGGCCATGGACCCAGTATTCGCACAGATCTGCATCCTCGACCTCCTCAGCAAGTAGTGTATGTCTTCACCACCAGCCTAGCCAACAGGTCAGTATGACTTCAGTAAATGTTTGAGAAAGCCACAACAAAGGAGCTTATATGCATGTATTAACGTATCGGGGTGTGCTTTTACAAGCAATTGTCACATGACTGAATAGAAAACTATGAAAATAAAAGGAAACAATTGTTCTTGTTCAACAAACTATTTTATTTTTCCGCAGTGCTGCAGAAGCAGTGATGCATGGTCATACAGACTCTATCCTCTTGTATCATCAGCAGAATGTCCCTCGTACTAAGCTGGACCAGGTCTGTCTTTATATATAGACATATAGTGTACACACATAACTGCATATTTTTGTTATGTTAGATTATAAAATGTTTAGGCTATATGGGCTTGTTTATGTTTTTAATCATTATCCATATGTACTGTATATGCTCTTAAAATGCAAAGTAGAGTGGAAAAAATGTATCATAACATCTACACTTGCAGGTGCTACAAGGCATGAGACAATGTATTTGTTTAAATGGCTATTTAAATCACAATGCTCTTCTTTGTTCCCGTTTCTGTTTTGATGAGAAACAGTAGAGTTGAAGTCTTTTGAGATTTATTAAGCTGAAACTAATGATGGCATTAACAGCACCCCTAGCTCTGTCCTTCTTTCTTATCCTGCTTCTTTTTTTGTCTGAGCAGTCTACTGGTGTTGGAAAACTCACCAACCTAACAGAGATCAGCTCAAGTCACAGTCCACCCATTGGCACACCCAAATCCCAAAGTGGTACACCCCGGCCAGTTTCCGTTGGTGGAGTTGTGGGAGGACACCTTCCTGGCACCAGTACTCCTTCTTCCACAGGTCATCCAGACAGTGAGCCAGCCCAAACCCACAGAGGTGGAGGAACATCAAGCAGCAACAGCCGCTCTGCGGTTCATTCACTGGGCCCAGGAAGTTCAGGTCCACAGTCTGCAGGGGTTACAGAAGGAGTGGACAGACCAGGTACAATTGCCCACCATGGTGCAGGTGTGTCTCCTTCCTCAAGTCCCTCTGCTTTATCTGTACTCCGTCAGAGTGAACTGGCCCAACGTGGAGGGCCAGGAAACACAGATGGGCTCTCTAAGGAGCAGCTGGAACATCGTGAACGCTCTTTGCAGACTCTTCGAGACATTGAGAGGTTGCTTCTCCGTAGTGGAGCCGGTGCTGGCCATGAAGAACCAAGAGGTCCTAATGGCAATCCAAATGGCACTAATGTCAACAACAATAATAGTAATGATGGGGGTAGGGGTTTAGAAGATGGTGAGAATGGTGCAGGGAATGCTGGTGTTTGCCAGAGCAACAATGCTGGTATGCCCCATGTCAGTGTAATGAAAAAGTATGAGGAGCCATTACAGTCCATCATCTCACAGACACAAAATCTTGGTGGGCCTGGATTGGATGACTCGCTGATGGGCCCACACCATAGTATGCCACCACATTCCCACCACCTCTCCTCACCCTCAGGGTTAGACATGGGGCCCCTTCTTGGACCTGAGGGTGTAACACCAGAGCAGCTAGCTTGGAGGAAGCTACAGGAAGAGTACTACCAGGAGAAAGGCGGCAACACGAGATTAACCCCCACCAACATCCCCAGCATTTCCGCATGATCCCAGAAATGGGCATGCCTGGGGGACCTCCAGTGCTAATGAGGGGCCCCCCACCACCATATCACAGTAAACCTGTTGATCAACAGTGGGGCCCAGGGCCAATGGTAGGGGGTGGAATGGGAGGGAATTCACGAATAATGGACATGCATCAGGAAGGTCCTCGAGGGCCAAGGTTTCTTGGACAGATGCGAGGTCCTGCAGGTGGGGGTGTTTACTCAGAAAGCCCTGGAGGAGTTCTTGGTCTGAGAGGGTTGGGGCCTCAGAGACCTCCAAGGCCAGGTATGGGTTGGTTAGAGGAAATGCCTCCAAACATGGGTGGTGGAGGCCCGTTTCATGGGTGCTATCCTCCAGGGGGTCCTGGGGGACCTCCCCAGCACTTTCAAGGTGATTTGGATCGCCCTATGACACGGGAAGAGATGTTCCGCAGACTCCATAGATTAGACATGCAGCAAATATCCAGACAGCAGCAGCAGCAGGCAGGGCTTGGAGGCCCTAGGATGATAGATAACTCTGGGGGACCAGGCTTTCCCAATCCTGGAATGGGAGGAGGCCCACCCTCCCGGGGCGATCCAATGGACTTTCCTGGTTCTAGGACTATAATGAGTTCTCCTATTGGTGGAGTAGGCAGTGATGGTGGCCCCACAATGAGAGACCTAGTTGACTCTCCTTTAGGGGGTAACCTCAATATAAATATGGGCATGAATATGAATCCACAGCAGCAGCAGTTGTTAGCTCAGAAGCTAAGGGAGGGCCTGGAATTGGTGGACAGCTTGGAGAGATGTTGAACCCTGAAGACATTTCCCGCATCAGGGCTTCACAGAATGGTCGGGATAGTTCTAACAAAGGAATGATTCCTGGGCAAGATGGACCTCTTCAATACCCCAATCAGAGCTCATTTCCTGGTAGTCAAGGTGATGGCTTATACATGCAGCAGCCATGCTCTGATATGTTTGGACCAGACCAGCCAGGTCCTCCCCACATGAGCAACACCTCAAGACTTAGTCACATTCCCATAAACTCTGGCTCAAGGGGTACAGACCTTGGTGCCCGACACCCTCCCGACCTGCCAATTAGTGTTAACCCAATGGGCTCCCCTGCTATACCGCCATCTCACCAGCTTAAATCGCCTTCTCTTAGCCAGGAGCCATCACCCCTCATGCCTTCACCCTCTGCAGCAGGCCTGAAGTCACCCAGCCAGTTACCACAGAGTGGCCCATCTCACCCTCCTCTACCAGCAGCCTCTGGGGCTGGAACACCCTCTTCCACCTCTATCAAGTCCCCCAGGTAATAGGCCCTTCTCTTGGTCTTCGCTCACCGTCTGGCTCCCCTGGACACCTTAAATCTCCAACCATGCCTGTTGCTTCACCTGGCTGGACTGCCTCACCCAAGACTGCTATGCCTAGCCCTGGAGGGCCTCCTAGTGTCAAGGTCACAGGCAATGGAGGGAGCAGTTCCACTGATACAGGTAAAAGAAATGTTCTTAGAAATATGAATCAAAATGATTAAAAAAAAGTGAGCACATCAAAAACCAAATCGGGCTCAGGTGCAGGACAACAAAACAACAATGAATTAACAAAGAAAATAGATGTCCACACAGCTCCAAAGAGTTTATTTACCAAATGCAATTTTTCAACCAGCCAGATCTTCATCAGGCACAATACCATTGTGGAGTGAGACTCAATTCTTTGTAAGCACAGGCGATAACAGAGATTGGAAACACACACGGAGTCATGTAACAATTCATTAGACATATGCATGTGACAAAGAAATAACACCTAGTAATAAAAAAAAATACAAACTTTAAATTCTTGAAAAGTTGCACTGTTTGGTAAAACTCTTTGTAGCTGCGGTTTCAGTGTGCGGACATCTTTTTTCTTTGTTCATTCATTTTGCATATTTATGCTTTTTTACATGATTTACATGTATTCCTCCATTTGTTTGTTTACATTAGGTATGTCCCTGCCACCTAGGAGTTCCAACTCAACCCCCATCAGTCAGCCTACCAACTCTATCAATCCTAGCATGCCTTTCACATCTTCACCAGATGCCCCTCCCTCCCAGAATCCTCTATCCCTTATAATGTCTCAAATGTCAAAGTATGCCATGCCTAGCTCCACTCCGCTCTACCATGACGCCATCAAAACAATCGCTACATCAGATGATGAGATGCTACCCAGATAGACCCCTCCTACCTGGGATCAACATGTCAGGTACAGATATTACATTTGATCACCTGTTTTAGAATCCAGAACTCCATGCATAATGGAAATTATACTATAATACATGTTTGATGCCCAGTTATATTATTTTACTTTTTCCAATTGCTTTCATTCTTTATTAGATAAGATAATTCATTAAAAGCATTACATGTTATCTCTTTTACAGTAGGCAACATGGGAAATCACCAGTCTACACAGATGCTCCTCTCCTCGCAGGGTTCAATGGGACCTCACAGTGGTCCGCAAAGTCCTATGGGAATGGTTCTCCAAGGAGGCCCGCAGCTATCCCATGATCCCACAGGACCTATGCTCCCATCCCCTAACCCTATGGGAATACCAGGAATGACCTCAGCAATTATGGGAGGTGGACCTCCAGATGGAATAGGGCCCTGTAACGTTTCCCCAATGCACCCCCAAAACCAGATGGGAGGATTCCCTCGTATGCAGGGACCACTTCACTCTCCTATTGGGGGTATGGGGCAGCAGTACCCCCAGCGTCCTGATGAGGTCTTACCACCCCAACAGATGCATCTTCTAAGTAAAGGCATGTCTCACCAGCGACCTCCTCACCAACCAGACACTTTTACATCAATGTCCATGGGGGATGGTCCAGACCTAAGTGAGGTCATCAGGCCCTCGCATACAGGCATTCCTGAGTTTGATCTTTCCCGTATCATTCCTTCAGACAAGCCCAGCAGCACCCTACAGTACTTTCCCAAGAGTGAAGCCATGTCACATCAGCAGCAAAATCCTCACCAGGGCCAGCCGCCTCCACAGGCTTCTTCTGCTCAACTGCTCAAACAGCTCTCCTCATCTGGACCTCCCCATAGCAACATGCCCTCCTCCAACCCCCATATTGCTAACCTACAGAATATGATGGCTGAGCAACAGTTGCCCCTACACCCTTCACACTCACATTGTGGGATGCGCCCAGGTATGGGCATGCCTCAGATTGGCTCCAGGGGCATGGGATCAGGGAGGTGGGATGGGGCCCATATGCCACCCAGGGCACATGATGGGCAGGACAGGCATGTCTCCACAACAGCAGCTTCAGCAACAACACCACCATCAGCAACAGCAGGCCATGATGGCCAATAACCTATTACAACACCCGTCCCACCCTCCCCGTGGCATGCTGTCTCCACAGCAGCACTCTCATAACCTTATGGCCCAGCAGAACCTGATGATGATGCAGGCTAAGCAACGGGGCATGGCTCTCCCTGGGGAGCACTTTGGCCAGCAGGGTGCCCTCATGTCCCCTCAAGGACCTATGATGGGACCTCCACATTCACAGTCTGGCATGATGGGCCCCCAGAGTCTTAGACAACGGAGCATGTCACTTGACAGCCCATTGGGCTACGATGCCTGGAAGTATGGCCAACATGCCCTTTTAGACAAGCTGATCTGTAATACTGTAAAAACCTTGTTTCTTAATGGCTATTTCTCATTTGGACTTGTTTTTATTGCCATTGACTAACTGTGGCAATAGAATGCTAAAAACTTTGGTTTAAGTAACAGTCTCTTGATGCCGAAGATAACATTGGGAGAAAATTAAACTGTTAAGGGTTATCATTACATTTAAGTAAAATCTGAAGCCATTTTTTAAGATATTTGTAAAATATGTATATTTGAGATCAGTGTGTTTGATTGCAAAGGTTAAAGGAAAAAAAGCCTCTGGGTTTCTATGTTCTAATTACATTCTGGCTACCAAACTGTTGTGGAAGGTAATTTATAAATATCTATATATAAATATAATATATATATATATATGCAGTATATATATATAGTTGCTGTAAATAAGATGCAATTTGTGCTTGTTTGCAATTGTTCTGTATTCTGTGTTTTATTAGAAATCCAATAACAAATATGAACAAAAAAAATCTGTTCATCTACTTTGTGTTTGCCTTTTTTGATGTGTATAATGGGGCATTTTGACCGACGATCACATTGCAAAACAAAATCAAGACACCATTAGATCACTCTTTTATTTCCAGTTATTTGTTACAGAACAATTGATCTCATATTCAATAACAATCCATTCAAAACACAATGCAAAGCATTACAGCAGGTAAGGGATGATGCACTGTTTTGCTTATTAATGAAATTCATTATTTACAGAAATTGACATTATTGACAGATTGTCCCCATTTATATGATTTCATGCACTCAACTAAAGGATTATTAGGAACACCATAATAATACTGTGTTTGACCCGCTTTCGTCTTCAGAACTGCCTTAATTCTATGTGGCATTGATTCAACAAGGTGCTGTAAGCATTCTTAGAAATGTTGGCCCATTTTGATAGGATAGCATCTTGCAGTTGATGGAGATTTGTGGGATGCACATCCAGGGCAAGAAGCTCCCGTTCCACCACATCCCAAAGATGCTCTATTGGGTTGAGATCTGGTGACTGTGGGGGCCATTTTAGTACAGTGAACTCATTGTCTTGTTCAAGAAACCAATTTGAAATGATTAGAGCTTTGTGACATGGTGCATTATCCTGCTGGAAGTAGCCATCCGTGGATGGGTACATGGTGGCCATAAAGGGATGGACATGGTCAGAAACAATGCTCAGGTACTGTAGGCTGTGACATTTAAACGATGTCCAATTGGCACTAAGGGGCCTAAAGTGCGACAAGAAAACATCCCCGACACCATTACACCACCACCAGCAGCCTGCACAGTGGTAACAAGGCATGATGGATCCATGTTCTCATTCTGTTTACACCAAATTCTGACTACAATCTGAATGTCTCAACAGAAATCGAGACTCATTAGACCTGGCAACATTTTTCCAGTCTTTAACTGTCCAGTAGCCTCTTTTTCGTATTTGTAGTGGAGATGAGTGGGTTCTTCTGCTATTGTAGCCCATCCGCCTCAAGGATGTGTAAGTTGTGGCTTCACAAACGTTTTGATGCATACCTCGGTTGTAACGAGTGGTTATTTCAGTCAAAGTTTCTCCTCTATCAGCTTGAATCAGTCGGCCCATTCTCCTCTGACCTCTAGCATCAACAAGGCATTTTCGCCCACAAGACTGCCGCCACCATTCTTTGTAAACCCTAGAAATGGTTGTGCGTGAATATCCCAGTAAGTGAGCAGATTGTGAAATACTCAGACCAGCCCGTCTGGCACCAACAACCATGCCACGCTCAAAATTGCTTAAATCATCTTTCTCACTCTGACATTCAGTTTGGAGTTCAGGAGATTGTCTTGACCAGGACCACACCCTAAATGCATTGAAGTAACTGCCATGTGATTGGTTGATTAGATAATTGTATTAATGAGAAATTGAACAGGTCTTCCTAATAATCCCTAAGGGGAGTGTATGTGCTTTCAGTCATGTTTTCAGTGATTAGCTCAGCGCTAAGGTAAATCTGTAAATCGTATAGCTGGCAAAGCGAGGCACTATACAGAAACAAACAGTGTTTTCATGCATCTGTCAATTTTGAGATTTTGGGCTTTTTGGACTCGTAAAGTGTTTTTTCGGACTAATGGAAAGAAAACATCCAAAATACAGTTTTAACTGCATCTTTTAGAGCACTTTATCTGTTTGCATCTGTAGATTTCAATATAACAGCATATATTCAAAGGCTGTTTTTTAAAAATGAGTTTTTCCTCCTGACAAGAAATGTCCACGTCAGTAGCACCACACTTTACAGTTTTATTCTTATCTATATTCTTATAAGGCTTTTACAGAGGGTTTTGTTCATATATAATTTTCCTGATTTTATACAACATTTTATTCCTAAAATGTTTAATTAGGACAATTTATTTAGTTTTGGCTGTTGACAAAAGAGATATCCAAAATCCCCTCTGTAAAAACCTTTGACTCTAATATACATACACATTAATGAAACAAAAATGTTCAATCTGGTTTTATCCAATGTTCAGAATTTTGTTCTAGAAATGTATGCAAAATAGTGCATATTTAATTAGATAATGCCTTGTTTGCATATTTAAACATAACATTTCAGAAAATTACAATACAAAAAATGTTTGCAATTATGCATGTAATCAATCAATTGGGGAAGTATTTGTGATCTATTTTTTTTTTTGACCTATTCACCTGGGGTGTCTTGCTAGAAAAACAATATGTATAAAAACGCTCAGCTGCTTTTAAATGTATTGGTTGCTTGTTGTGGTAGTAACCGCCTCTGTGACCGACATCCTGTTAAGACTTTTTTTTTGCAGACCTGACAGGCATACACGCAGACACTTTGTTTTTGCTAGCAACTCCAGGAGGTCTCTTCGGAAACGGACCCCTACGAAGGCGTACAGGATTGGATTGAGACAACAATGGAAAAAACCAATGCTCTCTGTCACTATCATCGCCTGTTTCCGTGAGGCTTCGACTATAGCAGTCCCGCTCAGACATAGCCTCCAATTCCACCAGGGTATCCATGAGAATGGTGATGTTATACGGCAGCCAGCACAGGCAGAAAACCAATGTAACCAGTAGGGCCAACCGAATTGCTCCCTGTTTCTCCAGACTTCTCTGGCTTTGGCAAAGAGTGATGACTATAGAAGTGTAGCAGTACCCCATGACCACCAGAGGCAGGACGAAGCACAGCAGGTGCGTGACAAAGCGGCTGGCCAACATCCAGTGGTTTGCATGTATGCCAAGGTTGTTGTAAGAACAAGAGAGCCTGGTACGGTTGTCCTCTTCCTTCACGGACAGGAACACCATGTTGGGAATGGTCACAGATAGGCAGATGAGCCAGAGCAGCGCACAGGTGAGGTGAACGGTCCTAGGCCGACGGGCCTGGAGACTGGGGATGGCGTGCACAATGGCGAGGTCAGGCGAGTCGAAGCCGATGCATGCCAGAAGCAAACTCCCACACACCAGATTGAGGCGATTAATAAGGCCCAATAGCTTGCACAGAAAGTTTCCAAAGAGCCACCCGGTCACTCCTTGAGTAATTGCGAATGGAAAAGTGAAGAGGAGGAGCAGGTCAGCCAGGGACAGATGTAGCAGATAGATCTCTGCTGATGCGCAGGTTTCTCCGGCGTTTTATCAGAACTGTCAAGAGGAGACCATTTCCAGTTAAGCCCAGGAGAAACACCACAGCATAGACAAGTGGTAGGACCACAGATTGAAACACACGCAGTGGGTTATTTTCATTGTCACAGGTGTACTGGTCGACTCCATCTGGTCCTTCTGTCATATTTGGATAATCGAACAGGTTAGGATCCAGATCCTAAAATACACATTTCAGTCATTTCAACAATTGATTTGCAATTTGCAATATTTAAAGCATCATTATGTTATTTTTGAAAATTTGCTCTTGGGGTCCCCTACAGTTGGGAAACAGTATTGTCTTCTACCACTGAAGCTGCAGACTCGGAGACCTGCATCTACAGTCCCCCTGCACCCAGAGTCCCGCATTCTCAGATCCCTCGTTTTTCGAGACAGCGCCTCCTATCAAATTGTATCGGATAAACATGTGAAGAACTTAAGACAAAACGTGAGTAGGCTATCTTCAATTTTATTTAACGAATCGTAGTAGCCTACTCGTTTGATTTATTTTTTGGTCAAACTACTTTAGCTCATCGATACAACATATGAATAATCCATTTAATATTTTGATAGCTAACGATAGCCTTTAACCTTGGACTTTTTGTAGATATGTCATAAATGCGGCAGTTATTTTTTCACTGCCCATTTTGTGCCCCCATATATTTCAAACCCACAAAGTTGTCCAAAGTTCAAAAACATCCCAAGGGACACTTCAACAGAGCAGTGCAACATGAAGGTAACATTTGCAAACATATTTTTTCTATTTATTTATTTATTTTTCTCATTTTTATACATCATAAACATGTGCTATCGGGCCTATACTGCTGTTGTAGGCTATTCCAGGGTACACCAAACATCGATGCAGTCGCCCTTGCCGAACCCAGCATATAATTTTATGATTATGCAAAGCGACTTATAAATGATGTTTTTTCATGCAATTGAAGACGAAAAGTAAAGTCACGAACAGTTTTTTCTTCCTTTTTCTTTACAGCAAGATGATGTTTAGGTGATCGTTATATAAAGTACAGAATTGTTTATTATTGGTGTTTTGTCTATTCTGATTTCTTCTGCTTCGCATTCAAAATATAAACAAAACAGATTTTGTAATGTTAGCGTGGTAATGTTAATTAGACCATTGTAGGTTGAACTGAAAGAAAAATTGGAATTTCGATTAAAAAAACGTAGCAATATAATCCATACAATTTTTCAGAAGATATTTCAATCTGAAATTGTATCCCTTCCATCAGTAACAATTGTTATTTTGTTTAATTATTTAATTATTTGGTGACCGTAATATTGCATCCTATTGTTTTTACTTGCATTTGGATAAGCGTGCGCTGTTCTTTGTGTGCGGGTCTTATACGATCTTTCGAACAGCAGGGGGCGTTGTCTCGAAAACGAGGGTTCTGAGAATGTGGGACTCTGGGTGGGGGACTGTAGATGCTAGGCTCCGAGTCTGAAGCTTCATAATGTTTGAAAAATCGATCATGGTTACACTAGGGAATACACACGTGCATTTGTTGACGAGCAATACCCCCAAACTCTACAGAAGGAAGGAGTTCTCACATCTTGGGCAGAATGCCAGCATTGCGTGTGAAATGTCTTCATCCCAAGTACATTGGCATATATTTCAGCATGTCTTATGAATATAGTGTCATGGGATTTTTTTTTTTTCAAACATCAAAAGAACGCATAGCTCATGTTTACAAGCCAGCGTCTTTATTCGTAACGTTAGCCTATTGGCTACTGTTTTACATAATGGATATGCTAATTTAATTCAATGTTTGTTGGTAGATAATAGCCATGTTGTCAATATTATAATATCAAGCTACCATATATGAATCGGCAATTTAAAAATTCGATTTTTTGACACTTGAAAAATAAGCACCAGAAAAATAAGTAACAAACATGGTTATCAGCCTGCAAACATAGGATAGTTGTCCTGACCAAATATTTTGTTTAACTAATCATGTATTATTTACTTGCAGGAATGTAGCCCCTACCAAACTCGGTAATCAGTATACTTTCACGTCTCGAGCTGCGCCCCGGCTCTACGGGGATGCTTGAGTGTGTTAAGCGCCTTTGAAAGAAAGCAATGCAGTCTACATTGGATGCAGCAGGGGGTAAAGCTACACAACACATTACTTTCTTTCTGCTTCAGCCATGACAACATACAGCGGTAAAAAAAAAGTTTGTTCGGCTCTTGCGTCGGAATTTGGAAGCCCGATCTCATGAAAGTTAGTATCTATGGCACGAATGTCATTTCTTGTGGCATTATACGCCAAAAACAGTTTTTGCGTGTATATGGCACGTCGATTTTCGCGTACATATGATACGCACTTTTGGCGTATAATATGCACAAACTCCCCACCCCCTCCCCCTAAACCTAACCCAGGGTTTTTTAGTGCGAACCATATACACGCAAAAAACATTTTTAGCGTATAAATGCCACGAGAATGACACTCGTGGTATAGATACACATCTTCATGAGACTGTGTTGGAATTTGAGGAAGTGGGGGAAGTGGCGTATGTCGTAAAGCAGTTCGAATTTTGTAGTTCTTTTTGTGCTCGGGTTCCTACCCGTTCCTCGAAGTTACAAAGTGTCAGTAAAAGCGATACAGACCTCGTCAGGCTATGGCAGACCTGTCATTCAACCTATTGTAAGTCCATGTACCATCTCAAGGGTTTTGAAAAAATATTATACAGGTTGAAAAAACTACATAGTGCTGCTTTAAAGATCGGTCTAAATCATTTCTGAATCAAATCCAGAATTAAAACAGACAACAAAGACTTTCATGTATGCATTTAGCAGATGTTTTAATCCAAAGCGATGGGACCTTATTGTTATAGGGGGAGTTTACACAACAACGTTTTCAACTTTCATACGTTTATTATTTAAAAAGCAAAAAAGTTAGTTGCATAAAGCAAAGCAGTTTTACATCCACCTGTGGCGTTTACAGGAAGCTATTTAAAGGAAGCGTCTCACTTCTCTTTTTTTCTCCTTCGTATTTTGAAAATAAAATAAATGGAAATAATTATTAATAATACAATTAATTATAATAATTAACAGTAATAGTAGCAAAAGTAGTTGTGAATCATAAAATGATTCACTAGAAAATATTTATTGTGGAGATGTATATTGATCATTTTGTATGTAATACCAATAATAATAATTATAACAAATTGTTCATGTTGTTATTAAAACAAAAATCTCAAAATGTACAAATCAGTTCATAATTAGATATTTTTTCTAATAGATAGAGCTTGTTTTGTTTCCACAGGATGTGAATAAAATCAGTGATGACTACTACCATACAGTAATTTTCTAAAAATGCATTGAGAGATTAGAAATACTCACAGTAATAGTGATTATTTCTGTTATTTGATCCATGCTTGTCCTGATGTGGATGAACATACAATTGTCTCAAAAATGTGTGTCCTCGTTCACTCCGTGTGATAAAACCTCTGATCAACGACCCATGATTTGCTCAGATTGTCAAGACACGCCTCTTTAAACTTTACCTCCTCAAGAACTCACACTTACCTTATTTGAATTCTTTACCAAAAAAAAAACAAAAAAAACAATTAAGCCCACACATTTCCTTTACAGAACAACACATCCCCCACTCTCCGGCAATTCAGTCAGATATACAGTATAGGCATACACACTACCCTATTAATAACTATAAGTATTAATAAGTATACGTTTAATCGTATTTACACTGTAAAAATGAAATGCTTTATCTATTCAATAAAATTGTGGCAACAGATTACAAGCAATATTATTAAGTAAATTGAAGAAATTAGAATTGAGTAATAGTTAATCAAATTAATATTCTAATTAATTCCTATTTGTACAATTTAATTAATAATATTGCTTGTAATATGTTGCCACAATTTTATTGATTAGATAAAGCATATTCATTTTACAGTGTATGTACTTAAAATAAATACCATACAATTGTTATTTTGGCATACTAAATTGGTTTACTAAGTCTGCTATATTGGAACAATTAATTTTGTATTTAATGCACTTTAGTTATCCGGAAATAGTGCTGAGGTCCAACTACAATATTCTTAAGTAGGCCTATATTTGATTGTGCTAAAATTGAACTATCGCAAGGATGGGTACACTTTAAATATCTTGCATTTTTTTACTAATAATAGTGACATTAAAAAAAAATGTGCATTGGGAAATAAAGACAAACTCCAACTAAAGTTTATATCAGTAAGTCTCAAGAAACATGTCAGTGTATATTAATGGGTTTTTAGTATGAAATAAATGTAGGCCTATTTTAAATAGATTTCGGCATTGTTTTTTTTGTTTGTTTTTTTCCCTGTAGGCAGAATCTGCATCCCTTGCCTATGGCATGTTTTCTTATCGTCACACACCTAACTCGGACACTCTCAAGAACATCCAGTTACCAAAACTCATATTCATGGGCCTTTATTATGCCATGACTTGAAAACACTGGAACTGCCGGAGCTAAACTTGACCCCATTGGCCCCAACATCCAACCATTGGTTGAACTAGAAGTGAACATGTCAGACTGCAATGCTTGATCTATGTTTCGAACACGCAATAAGTCAATGCAATCACACTCACCAACAATTGTCTTTTCTGTACTTTTGCTAAACAACCGAACTCACTAGTCTACGCAGTATTGGGAATCTGTGTTGTTTGGCACATTTGTCAGAAGGAAACATTTCTAGAAGTCTAGAAACTCATTGCAGCTAAAGACGAAAGTCGTGTTTTTTTAAATATAAGTAAGATGACATTGTTTTTTAGATGATGCTATGTATTTTTTTTTTAGATGAGACTTTCTATGTGCAAAGTCTGCAAACCAAAAAAAAAAGTGAGGTAGAACTAACGCATCTAGTTTGTTTCTGCTAACAGGTGCTGTAAAGGAAGAAATTCCAAACGCATCTGTTAATGATGCCATTAGGACACTTACATTTACATTTATTCATTTAGCTGATGCTTTTATCCAAAGCGACTTACAATAAAAGTGACTTACAATTGCTTTATATGTTAGAGGTCGCACGCTCTGGAGCAACTAGGGGTTAAGTGTCTCAAGGACAAATTGGTGTATCGCAGTGGATTCGAAGTCAAGTCAAGTCAAATATATTTATATAGTGCTTTTCACAATCCAAGACAACTTAACAGTGTTTGTTTATTCATGAAAAAGACAATCAAGTTTGGTAGAGCTGATCAATGGTATGATGGGTCATTTAATTTGAATATCCCCAACTGAGCAAGCCAACTGAGCAAGTCAATTCTGCGATTCAAAACTTAACTACCGATGGTGTCCTTAACCGATGGTTAGGGTTGGGTATTAAGAATTCAGATATTCAATTGGAACCGGGACTAACTTTCGTTTTCTCTGAATCGTTTAAAAGTTAAAATTTCGAATTTCCTGAGTTTCGATATTCACAGTCCGCTGACCAGAAAGAGAAACTCGCTGAACAACACCAACGAAGAAGCGCTACCTGGAAGTGTTGGCATAAATCGCGCGAGTTCGAACATGAGTAGCTTACGTCGGCGGTCCAAAGTGTGGCTTCACTTTTCTAAAAATAACGAAATGGATGACAAAAGGAGTATTTGTGACAGAAGGAGTATTTCCTTCAAAAAGACCAGTGGTTAGCAAGGGTTAGCTAAACTTTTTTGACCCTGCCTCTTGAAAGAATTCAGAATCAGAATCGCTTCAGAACCGGAATCGAAACAAGGAATCGAATCTAGAATCGTTCAAATTCAAACGATACCCAACCCTACCGATGGTGTCCTAAAACTCTATCAGATGACCCAATGAGAGAAAAAAAAACCTTGGGAGATCCCAGGCTCAGTCAGGGGCCAGTTCTCCTCTGGCGTTTATGAACTAGAGGCCAAATTTACAGTAACTGTAAGATAAAAAATGTATATGAATGCCAGGCTAAATAAATGCGTCTTTAGTCTAGTTTTAAACTGTGACCGAGTCTAGCAACGAACAATATCAGGAAGGCTATTCCAGAGCTTTGGAGCTAAATGTGAAAATGCTCTCCCTCCTTTGGTGGATCTGGATATCCTAGGAATGACCAGAAGCCTTGAATTTAGTGATCTTAAGAGCGCAATGGATTGTAGGGCGATAGAAGATCTGTTAAATAGACAGGAGCTAAACCATTTAGAGCTTTATAAGTCAAAAGCAATACCTTGTAATATAATACAGAACTTTATAGGTAACCAATGAAGTGATGATAGAATTGGTGTTATATGATCATATTTTCTTGATCTAGTAAGAGACTCTAGCGGCTGCATTTTGGACTAACTGTAGCTTGTTTATTGAGGATGCAGGACAACCAGCTAATAAAGCATTACAGTAATCTAGTCTCGAGGTCATGAATGCATGAACTAACTTTTCTGCATCAGAGACAGATAGCATGTTACGTAGCTTAGCAATGTTTCTAATGTCAAAAGACAGGTTGCAGTGTAATATAACACCCAGGTCTTTTACTGTAGCGGATAAAGTATCAGGGCATCCTAATATGTTAAAGTCATGCTGCGAAAGATTTTGTGGACGGTTTTTAGAACCGATAAGTATTACCTCTGTCTTGTCTGGATTTAATAAAAGAAAATTACAACGTCATCCAATCTTTTATATCTTTAACACAATCTGTCAATTTGGATAATTTAGCGTATTCATCTGGCCGTAATGAAATATATATTTGAGTGTCATCAGCATAACAATGGAAACTAATTCCATGTTTCCTTATAATATTACCAAGTGCCAGGATA